>JAKVQV010000011.1:0-414658 GCA_030490795.1 Saccharomycopsis sp. yHQL182 | reverse complement strand
CACGGGAAGACTTTCTGGGAGGTCCAAGGTTTTGGGTGAGAATCCTCCCTTGCTCAAACACCTTTAAATACAACATTTTAAGTTTTTGTTTTTATGTTTTTTTTGGATTTTTTTCCCATTTTGCAAAAAAAAATAAAAAACAAATTAAAAATAAAAAAAAAAAAAAAAAAAAAAAAAAAATAATTATTACAAGTGGAAAAAAATCATTATAAGGAAGAGATCATTGCCTGATTATCTAATCATTGATTAGCAGACTAGCAAATGTACCAGAAAGCGCAGATCAGAGAGCCATCAGTAGCTGCATAGTGATTAAAATTGATTATTCATCATTCAGCTCGTTGTCTGAATAATTGACTATAATGGCATGAAAGAAGTCATATAAATATATAGCCATAGCCTCCAGACGGACATGTAATTATAAAATACACTCACTTTCGGAGTCTTATTTTTCCTTTTTTTTTACATCGATCAGATCATATCAAACCCAGATTCCTGGTTAGTGGTGAGTCTCTTAGTGTCTTGAGGGTACACGTAAACGTCTGACTAGGCCTTCGGCTGTAATGACCACTAGACATTTAAAAAAAAGTAGCACCTAAATGCAATATCTATTCACATGTCAATCATAAATTTGTCTCATCCATCTGCAAACTGCAGACAGAAGAATGTAGAACATAAAAAAAAGTGCTCTCGGCGAGGTTCGAACTCGCGATCTTCAGATAACTGTTTCTCGTATGAGACTGACGCCTTAGCCAACTGGGCCACGAGAACAGCACTGTTGAAAATGCATATTTTTGGATTTATCTTGAAGTAGTAACATTATTTCTATGTGTGTTGTTAAAGACCTCAAAACCTCTTAAATTTCGCTTTAAATGAAACTATTGTATAAATAATTCTTTTATATTTCTGATAAGTATCATAAACATTTGCTTTTTTCATGTTCCTTTTTTTTTTTGCTTATACATCCTGTCATGCATCAATCTAACTACATTCTTGACAAAAATAATGAATTTGAGATAACCGGTAAAAATTGCTTCATATATTAGAGATAATACAACACTCAATAAACTCTTCTAGATAGCTGTAGGTCTTCCAAATGAACCTCTATGACACATGCATTCAGCGTATCAGTTTTTAACACCATAGGTTCCTTTTCGGGGAGTAATTGAAATTATTTCTGACAACAGTGTGTTTAAGAAATCTTTTCTGTCACAACTTAAGGCTCTAATATTCTATTCTGGCAATATATAGAGTTGATTGTTTCCCGATACACACCTTACTTGTTACTCTTTATAAGACAGATCTCAGCCTAAACTTGCCTCTATAGTGTGCAACTAAAAAAGTAAAAATATGGTTGCAACGTATCAATGGTAAATTCCCGAGTTCGCAATATAATATAGCATTGGCAATCAATCTTTCCTGGCAACCAGAGATTTTTTGTAATCTGTGCAATCCTTGATATTTTCTTCTCAATTATCTGTTCTAAAACAAATTTAGTAGGCGAGTTATCAATTTCATCTAACTTGTGGATAGAGATCACATAGGCTATTAATTCTTGCAAACTATTAAACCTCCTGTCACAGACTTGATTCTAACATTTGGGAAATATCATTGCTATCTTGACTAACTGTTTGTTACTTACTCTGGACACTGTGGGAACCATAGACAGAGGTCCAAGTTGCCATTAATCTATTTATTTTTCAACAATTTAGCTCAATTTCTAATACACATGCGTCTCTGTATGAATAGTCAAAATGCAGCGAATATAGAAGCTCCTGATAGATTAAAGGACTGATTAATAGCTTCATAATCTAGTCGGTTCTCATTATCAAAATATAGATCGTACATGCCTAGATCATCTAATTCTGGAATTACTCCGGGTATAATCTCTGATACTTCCTTTCTATTTGTAGAATAGAAAGCTTGACTACCACCTAAAGAACCACTGAAGGGCCAACCTCTATTATTATGGTGATTCCGTAGCATGCCTAGTGCTTTAATGCAAACGTTATACACCAATGAAGCCATCCAATAGATTAGTGTATTATTGATTTTTTTGTTCCTAAATTGAGCCGGTTAATGACTTCTTCAAGCATTCAGTGATCAGTCACAAATTTCGCTAGCACGTAATTTATTGCACATTCAAAAACTTTTCAGAAAAAAAACTTACATAAAATGGTTTCGTGGTCTAGTTGGTCATGGCATCTGCTTAACACGCAGAACGTCCCCAGTTCGATCCTGGGCGAAATCATTATTTTTGCACTTTTTTGCAACTTTTTTTTGCGCATTAACTATCCATAGACATGAACGAAACAGTAAGTAATTTACAATATATCTATGATATTAATGAATATTTATTAGATTATAATCGCACTATGTTTGAATGGGTTGCACAGTTTCCTGGCTTACCGCGGTTTCGTTGGTGATTTTTGATTTTTTAGAGCAAATCGTGGTATTATCTGATTCTAACGATCTCTTATTCTTATTGTTATTATTACTACTAGTGTCTGCACCTTCCATCGAGATCGTACCATCATCATTTAAGCTCTTCATTGCTGTCAACATATCATCGTACTCTTTTGCACGACTGATCAGCTGATATATCTTGGCTTTACCAGGAACCATCCTCGTCAAACAGTACTTGATCCCGCCTAAATAGTGGTTGAATTTGACGCCCATTTCGACATACTCTTTTGCGGCTCTCGCCCATGATAATGGGGTTTCACTGAAAACAGTTGGGTTAGTCTCAGCAGCGGACGCAACCATGCACCCAATATCAGAGCCATACTCTTTCTGTAGATCCTTATATTCTTTGAAACTCTTCACACCACCATTGATGATCAAGCTTATATTTTTCTCACGACATCTGGCTATTATGTCAGGTAAATAATCCCTGATAGGAGATTCACGGTTTCTCATGTCTCTGGTTCTACAATGAACCGTCAAATTGGAGATACCTGTCTCTAGAAGTCTGTTGACAAGCTTCATTGTGTCTTCTTTATTTTCTAGTATTCTTATTTTCACGCTGATTGGTTTGTTATTAGGCTTTCCAACATTGTTCACTAATTCTGTAAGGATCTCGCATAGAAGATCCGGGGTTCTTAAAAGAGCTGCGCCCATTCCTGAATGTATGGAAAAATGCTTAGGACATCCCGCATTGATATCTATGCCATCAACGTCGTCGATGATTATTTTTGCCGCCTGGACAGCAAGTTTTGGGTCTGCAGAGCCCATTTGAAAGATCAACTTGTCTTTCTCCAATTGTCTATTGGTTCTGAAAGTGACGTTTGTGAGGCCGGTATTTTTGTTCTTCTTTGCCTTTTTGCTGATATTGTTTGCTCCTTCATTATTAGCCCGAGGCTCTGCTACAAAATCAATGGTGTTTAATTCTTTATTCTCCACTCTTTTCAAGGTAATGATCTTCTTATCAATGATCTCTGGACCCCAGACAAGATCAGCACCGTACTTAAGAGCCATCAATCTTGTTGGTAACTCGCTGACCCGCACCATTGGTGCCAAGACAAATTTCCCTGTATAATTAACGCCCATTCTTATCGCTGTCGCCATTCCTTTGGATGATTGCTGTATATATTACGTCTATATCTTGCCTCTAATATTAGCTGTGGATCAAAAGGACGAAAAGATTTCTGAAAAATTTTTTTTCGCCGATGAGGTTTGGTCCGTCTGGATCCGATAGCCCCTATTGCAGCCAAACGATTGTAAGGATAATACTGACATGGTAAGCATGTCTGTTACGAGCATCAACTGAAGGATTCTAATGTTTGCATCTGTTATGCTAACCGACCCTTCTGGCCCGAGAACGGTCTTGGTATAATGGTGGATGCCTAGCATGTATGGTGCACGGATGCACAATTATCAAACCACATGTCTGGATGTATTCCAATCAATCATTTTCTTATCCTATTGATCCAAATATTGGGATACCAATTAAACCATATCTCATAAAGGGGCTTATGAGAACTCTTCTAGTCACTAAGCGAACAGAGATCGATCAACAGCCAGACGACTATGAGTGCTGCTACATTCAGACTTACTCTCAAAAGAGTCATACGAAGAATCGTCTACTCGTATCTGTCGCTTCTCAATGTGATTATTCTTATTATAATAATTCAAAGTGTCTACTATACGTCCTACAGATTCAATCGGACCGTGTCAAATGACTACGACAGCGCATTGTCGATTGGTGAGGGTTTAGGGACTGCTTCGTACGATATCTCTGCTATACAGGCGAAAATAAAGGCATCTAGCAATATTCCTTTGCCTATAGATGCCTCCATCAATAGGACTCTTTCAGGGACTTTGAGATCATTGATTAAAGAGCATGGGGAGGCATTAGTCTCATCAGAAGTTCTCACTCAAAATGATAAATGTAATTTATATTTTCACGGGTATTTATCTATGGAACAATCAGGGTTTGATATCAGCAAAAACTACGATTATGATGGATCTGTCTTTGACAAGAACCTCTACATAGAAAGACAGAAAGATGACCAGGAAGAGAAGCAGCGACAACGTCACAGGGATGAATATGCAGCACGAGGAAAGGTGTTTCAGGAAGACACCTTTGAGCCAGACTTTTCTAAATTCAAAGATAAGAAATATCTAGAACTGTTAGAAAAGGAGAGACTTGACAAGTTGCCATTGAATCAGCAAATCGAGCAAGACAAGTTTGACAGAACTGGCGATATAAGAATATTTGGTCATTGTTATTTTGACCGAATGGATAAAGACAACATTGAACTCGACACCCCGTTATGTCACCAGGTAGAGAAGAATTTGTTTCCCTATTTCACCTTCAAATACCCACGATTTACAAGATGGACAGGTGCTGTTTACGATAGTATACCGCTTATTGCTAACATTATAGCTAATGAGGAAACTAGAAAGTCCGAAAAGAAACGTAAAAATTCTCTTTTGCCAGAGTCAGTTAGTCCTGATACTCAGCAATGCTTTCTTAATTCGTACTACAGACACTTGAATGGGCGAGGAATTGTTTTATCTACTGGAGATGGCGGTGTAGATGAACTTGTAAGACTTATTAAGGTACTTAGAATCACCGGCAACACTAATCCGATCCAGATTGTCCATAAAGGCGACTTATCTGCAAAAAGTATAAACCTTATCACCAAATACGCAAGAGAATCTTTATCTGGGTTGTCTAAAACGTATAAGAACACAAAACAGGACTTTGACAAGTACCAATACAAGGACTATGTGAACCATACTTTTCCTCCTCAAGAGGTATGGTTTGTTGATGCCAAGAGATCCATACACTCTAAGTTCCACGAGAATTTCGATGCGTACTTCAACAAGTTGGTTGCCTTCTTTTTCAACTCGTTTGATGGGATGATCTTGATGGATACAGACACAGTACCGCTTGTACCTATTGACTATTTCTTCAGCATCGATGAATATGTAAAAACCGGGGCGTATTTCTTCCAAGATCGAGATTTTGACGATACTATTGAGCCATACGATATCAAGTTCTGGAAGCTGATAATGCCCAACAGTCTTGAGAACCAAATATTTAGTATCCCCCAGGCAACCAGCCATACATTCAACAACAAATACTTCAAACATTTGAAGAGACACTATGCAGAGGCCGGGCTATTCGTGATGAAACGGTCTACGCATTTTGCAGGGGTTTTATTAGCCATGGAGTTCAGTACATGGCATTCAGTCATTGCCGATAAGTTCTGGGGCGAGAAAGAAATCTTCTGGATAACCCAATCGCTAGTTGGTAATGAAAATTATTACTTCAGTAACAACTCTGCCGGGGCTGCCGGAGAGGTTGAGTACAAAACATGGAGACTCTCGAACCAGGTGTGTTCAACTCACCCGGCGCATGTATGGGATCATGACGATAGAACTCTCCTCTGGATCAACTCAGGCTACAAGAACTGTAAAAAGGAGACATGGAACAGAGACCGGTACAATATACGGTTCAAAGACACTGACAAAACCAAGAAAAAAGTCTTGAAGAAGTACTTCCAAGGGTTCACAAAAATAAGAGGAGTGATTATCCCTCCAGAGATCTACGGAGATATCAATACTCCTGAAAAGGAGCCCGACGAGAACTGGCTGAAGATTGATATTTGTGACGGATTATTCTGGTGTGCTCATGATGTTGTTGGAAACCAAATTGGTAAATTGATTGAGTTTAATTACAAGACAGAAGACTATTTCGACTTCATAGGGAAGCTTTGGAATGAGAGTATATAATAGATATTTAGCCCCGAGCGAAGTGAGAAACCCAGCCTTGGCAATGTACAAAACGAAAGAGAAGGAGACCAATTCTTTTGCAGCTTGCAATTTACAATTTGTAATTCACACTTATATATAGATATTGAGTTGATAATAGACGTTCTTTTATTAATATAAGCAGCTCATCATCGATTACTATTCAGCTTATCCTATTGGTCTCAAAATCGCTAAGAAAAAATAAAATAAAAATGGCCGGTGAAAAATTTGAGCTGACCATGTACTATAGACCAACAATCTAAAGACTGTAGATCTATCTAGATAGATCCCAATAACCATCAGGTCTTATTCTCAATTCATAACCAATTGCAATCATGTTCAAGTTTGGCTCCCCAAGAGGCGTGCCACGCGGCGCATCCATCTCTTTCAGAAGATTGTACCATGATCGCAACTATATTGCTCAATTAGATGCGGCCAGAATAAATGTAAAAAGTTCTATTGAAAGATACGACAGATCCTCTTTCATTTTGAGTGCCTACATTCCTGAGCCAGCAAGGGATGCCTTTTTAGCAATAACCTCGTTCAACATTGAGGTTTCGAAGATCAGCAATAAGAATAACTATGTCAATCTAGGCGGAATATCTTCGATTGATTTGAAGTTCAAATTTTGGTACGATTTCCTTGCAAAAATCTTCAGAGATCCTAACAACAACGAGACCATCACAGAACCAACAATGTTTTTATTAAGAGATACCCTCAGAAACGAGCTCACCCTCAATTTGGACTACTTCCAGACATACTTGAATTCAAAGAAGTTTTGGTTACAGAACCCTAATTTTCAAACCACCGATGCTCTTTGTTCATATGGGGAAGGGACGTTTTCTCAATTGATATATCTTCAGCAAAGTCTTCTTTTATCACCTAATATCTCGCCATCTGCTATCCAGCTACTCGAGCAGTCTCCTCGTCTACAGAGTCTTGTGTCGGATATTGCTGCCCATATAGGTCAGGCCAACTCTATTGCATCGATGCTTACTGCTCTAAAATACTATGCAAAGCAGGAATTGGTAGTGTTACCGATTGATGTCATGGCAGAAAACGACTTGTCTCAGGATTCATTAATAAGCTATATAAACGAGAGTTCAGGCAAGGAGTTCAAAAAGAATATCGAACTTGAAGAGAGACTCAAAAATGTTATCTTCCAGGTATCAACGAGGGCTAATGATCACATTCTCACCAGTAGATACAAATTAAAGGAGGCAAAAGATGAAATCGCCGAAGTTTTGAAGGACAAGAGCAAGGAAAACAAGCTTTTGGCTAAGTACAGTAAGAAATGGAAACGAGGAATCCCTGACGTGATATTCGTGCCGTTCATGAAATCTATTCCAGTAGATATATTTTTGAGCAACTTACAACGCAGAGACTTCAATATCTTGGATAAGTCTGTCACGGAAACCGAATTCAATCGCTGGAGAACGGTATGGAAATCATTCAAGAACTACCATACTCGACAGATATGAGTATCATAAGCCGTATGTATATTATCTTTGTATTTGTATATAGATGTCTTCAATTAACACAGTCAATCTTCATCCTCGTCATCGTCATCGTCGTCCCATTTGGATCTTTTTGTACTCTTGTTTTGCTCAATGGCAGATCGTCTGGCACCATCGACTATTTCCTTAACAAAGTGAACCGCACCTCCAGATTTTCCCTCTGCATCAGCATCCACACTTCCTAATCCTCTTCCACCGTCATTGGAGTTGGATCCTAGTTTGGGTGTGTATATGTTCTGGAGTCCCTGATGCACATTGAATAACGAGGAGTCATAAACATCATCGCCTGAGAGATTGGTGTTGATAGCTTTCGTGAAAAGCCGACTGTCAAAGATCCCTTCAACTCCCACATCATTAGATGCCTTTTCCTTCGGTTGGCTGTCGTTACGAGAAGTCTGCTCGTTTCGAATAAGTTGTTTCTCGTACTCTCTAAGCCGAGAATTACGATCTCTTTGTCTCATGAGAGCAGTGGAGTTACTTTTTTCGTTTCTATCGTAATCGCGATCACCATACCTTTCTGCACGTGCTGCTTGCTCCAATGAACGAAGATGCTCTTCCTTCTTGCGTTTCTCTTGCTGTGCCTGTTCTAATCGTATTTTGTTTCTCGTTTTTATCTCTTCTCGCGCACGTTTATCGGCATTATTCAAAGCCGAGGCCAATTTTATGAAGTTATCATTGATAGGAGCTGCCGCCTCAGATGATGCTCCGCCAAATCCTGCCGCGAGTCTTTTATCAATGGCAATAGTGAACCCTTTTGGATTCTTCCAATTGGAGACTGCCGAGGGAATATTCCACTTCCGCTGCTCCTCAACAGTGATCTTCTTGTCCTCGTTGCCTGTCTTTTTTAGTATTGGCGTAACCGATGACGCAGGCACAGACGGCGTCTTCTGGTTGTTTTTGAACTTTGGTGGAAGCATGGGATCTTGAGCCTGTTCAACTATTTTGATTATTCGCTGTTTTTTGGTGCCATTTAACACATTTGAGGTCGAATACTTTACGAACACCTCCTTATTATCATCCTCACCTGACGACTTTTTGCCTTTGTTTAATTTCGCCTCGATTATTCTGTCTATTGCTAGCTGTGTTCTCTCCGTGGTCTGTCTGATTTCCTCTTCGCTTGGAAGAGACAAATCAATCAGGTTCGGATCCTTTCTCTTGAACTTCTCAAAGTTTCGTAAATGTACGTCGGCCATCGTGCATTTCTCTTTAATATTGGCTTTTTTCTTGATATTTATTGTCTTGATGAACCAATAGATATCAATATCAATCAATGATAAGATTTTTTTTGCACTTTTTGATGAGCCAAAATTTTTTTGCATTTTTCATGTTGATTAAATGGTTGGTAAAAATAAAGCAGCCCAACCAGCTGGGTCTTTGATGTAGTTTGCAGATAATTATTGGATGCTATATAACATCGCAGCTTTGCCTGACAACGTTGCTTGGCCAATGTCATATAGACATGAAATGCAAAAAAAAAATGCCTTCACTCAGATTCGAACTGAGGATCGCCACATTACTAGTGTGGTGCCTTACCAACTTGGCCATAAAGGCTTTATATGGATGTCGCGTCTTTTTCCAAGAAGATGAAACATTATATAAAAATAAGCTTTTTTACCCTGTTTGCTTAATGGCCTCTCTGAAACCCGCCAGGATACGCGCGAGAATCCAGTATGAATTAAAGTCTTTCATGTTCCACTACAACTACTTTTTATTTACTTACCTTCCTTATTAATCACATTGATTTACTAATCACATTTTATTTACCTATCTATTATATCCTATTTGTTATTTATTATTTGTCATTTATACTGTAAATATTTGATTGCAGGTTTCCATTTATCGTGCAATCTTAACTTTGATATCCAATCTTAGCCAAGATTCTCGTCGGATATCTATGAGAGATTATCGAAGATTTCAATTCTGTCTATATAAATCTGTCGCCAATGATGCGAGATACTTGGATGAGAAGAATAGTGATATTTATGAGAGCTTCATGACATTAAAATTGATTATGGCAAAATATAGGAGGGAAGACATAATAGTTAGTAATGATTAAGAACTGAGAAATGATCTCTACAACTAGGCAAATCATTTTGATCCAGAATATTATTCGGAAGACTATGACTCTGAAGGATGTAAGGTTTATTGGGTCCTCAACAATTCTCTGCTTTCCTTATTATGTATTATGCGTATGACTTTGCTAGTTACGTAACATGAAGGCATGTAATTAGAAACTAATAAAAATACAAATAAAAAAATTAAAAAAATTAAAAAAATCGATATAAAAAGGATTTATTGCAGTTTACTACTATTACACACTATCACCATAATCCTATAATACCATATCTTCATACCCCTATAAACCAAATACACCTAACACTCATGCACATCCTATCCACTCTTTTCAAGTGCCATGTTGAAACATCACAGAAAAACGGAAGCAGAAAAAATCAAGAAGGAAAATTACCTAAATTAATAATTATCAATAAGGAATTAATCTGTCATCAGTTCCATTAACCATACTCGAATCGGATAGAGACTATATTTGTTTATTATTTACCCGTTAGTAGCACTATAATACATTCAAGTCCACACACCACAAACATCCACACTTATGCTGCTTCAAAAATGCTAGACGAACGGCTTCGACTCAGAGAAGCGGTGATCGAGGGAAATCTCCTAATCGTGAAGCGGCTTTTGAGACGGTTTCCACAGCTTTTGAAGAACATAAACTCAGAAAATGGATGGTCATCGCTTCATTATGCAGGGTTCTACGGCCATTACATGATCTGTGTGTTCTTAGTCAATCTAGGCCACGATAGTGATGAGATATCTGTGAATTTCGAGAATAATGCCCCGATCCATACTACAGTTATAAGCGGGAACTACCAAACATTACTTCTCATGATCCAATCGTTTCCTGATTGTTTGAACCTCAAAGGCAGTAAACTCAGGTCTCCGTTACATATTGCATCGGTACTTAACTTCAGTAATTGTGTTGATTTGTTGATCGATAAAGGAGCAAACATTAATGCAATAGACGAGGACGGAAACACACCGTTACATTTGGCTACAATGTACGGCAGTCACGAGGCTATCAAGTCGTTGATGTATCACAATGCCTACTACGACATTCGGAATGCTGCCGGTTGGCTTCCGGAAGAAACTTCACGTGATTTTGACACCGAAAGGTGGTTCTATCAGATGCGCGACCAGGTGCTTGCAGGGAACAACAAGAAAACGCTCAACGAAATTGACGAGGATATGCAGCTAGATATGAACAATAGCAACAATGGATCCAAAGAAACCGTGCCAATACCAGTTTCCGAAGGGATTAATGTCAATTTCAATAGCAGTAACAAGGAGAAAATCAGCATCAACACCAACACCAGTACTTCACGAAATGATATCGATATTAATGCAGGAAGACACTCTTTGGACCAGGGGTTGTCTTCTAACACCAATAGTTACAATAGTAATAATCTATTTTCCAGCTACAATACCAGTGCCTCGGCCTTCTCCACACCAAGCATCATTTCCCAAACAACATTCAACAAAGTCAACCGAATACTCGACAGTGATGACGATGTCCAAGAAGTGGAAGAAGAGGAGGGACCTGAAAAGCCTAGTAGTAACATGCATTCTATAGGAAGTGTCACCGATGAAGAAGGCGACACTGAGGATATTATTCAACGAGTACATACACCGTCAAATAGCGGCAGTTATACACCCAAAAGACGCGAGATCTCTACCCCAGGAAACCTGCTGGGCAATGGTAAAAACAACCCTGGGGCCGAGCTTTCGTCGTTCCACCTGCCTATATTCCCACCATCTATTCCTCCAGCTCCAACCAGTGCGCTTTCGTCTCCTGGGGCAAGATCTAATGACGAAATGTCAACCACTAGCAGTGGAATAAGGTCCCCTCCAATTGGTTCGATATTCAATAACGTAGATATATCTCCTATCAAACCAGACAGAAGAATCCATACCAACGATATTGATCAGCTTTTCAGAAGCTCAAGTTCGAGGACCAGAACCGGCAGATCTAATACCGTAGACACGTATAATAACAAGGCGTATCAGTCGCAACGAAGAAACCACTCAAACTCTTTAGGAACCGACGTTTCAAACCAGCACCATTACTCTATATCGAATGTAATTAACAACGGCGGAAACACCGCATTCAACGAAAAACTTCTCTCTCCTTCCACTTTGGACTACGAGATCTCACAGTTCAATAGCAGTACCTCCTTTAACATGAACACTATTGACAATCTAGTACATAAAGCAAATACCAGCAGATCCCGCACTAATAGCATCCAGAACAAAATCAATACCCCAGGAAGATACAGGTCAAACACGATATTGTCGTTCAATAGCACTGTTTCCGATCCAAATTCCAACACAAACAGCAGCTCTGTGAATGCAATCCAACTCAATCCGGTACGAACTAAATCCAACGTATCTACACCATCAATTCCCCCGAATGCGTTCGGGGTTTCGAACGCTGCCGCACAAACAAACAGTAAAAGTGCCTTGAAAGATGCTAATGGAGACTATAGTCATAGCAACCATAGGGTAGGGTTTCTGTTGGCAGAAAACGATAACACGGGGTCTGAAGCAGAGCATATAGCTGAAGCAGAGCCTGGAAAGAGCTTGTTATCGTACGATCATGACGACGAAGAGGACAATGATAGTGGCACCGATGTAGATTCGGATATCGACAGTGTAGAATTCCACCCCGAAGATGTGCAGCTCAAGCCGAGCCATGACGATATAACGATAAATAATTGATTGGCAGGAGTCTTATAATGATAGCCATTATGGAGAGCCATTATGGATAACAATAATACACAATGATTACTAAACGCACTCCACAATATATTTTTTTTATTACGATTTTTCAATATTGAAAAAGGAACCAAGTAAGTAAGTAACTAAGTAGTAGCTGAAAGGAGCGCTCTAAAGTCGATATCTACATCCTAAAGTCAGCAGATACACCATAATGGAGTCACTTCTAGAGCTTAAAAAGTACCTTGACATTCCTGTTGATGTCATACTACAAATAGTCCTTGACATATGCGATAAGACTACTGAAAACGTCGATGTATTCGAGTACTTGGATATAGAGAGACTATCACTAGAAGTAAGTCGTGAGGGCTTTCCCGATATCAAGAAGCCATTTGTGTCTAATGTGGTTGGGGGTGCTGTGTTTGAGCCATATTACGATGTTATTTCTCAACATTTTCTGAATGATAGTCATACAAAGCTATTGCTTGAGCTTATATTTTTGAATATATTCAATGAGTTTGAAGAACATATAATCAAAAAGACCAAGAGTCTCGAGGATCATAGCCAGTTGGACAAGACAGACGAGGTTAGATTGAGTTTCTTTTGTATATTATTGGATCTCTCTAGTTTCTTGACCAATGTCAAAGAGGTAGCGCAATTCGATCTCACGTACATTTTGATTGCCAAGATCTTCAATGCGTCTACTAACGAGTTTCTTGCGACGTTTTTCGGCTATTTGGAGTCCAGAGAAGACCAATTGAAGTTGTTTCTTAAGAAAACAGGTAGTTCCGCTGACAATGTAAAGAGACTTAAGTTGATGGGCAAAAGAAGACCTGGGACTTTTCTTTTGAAGACCTTAAACCAGCAAATCACACGTTTACTGCGCGACAAAAGGAGCTGTCTCAATGAAAATGCGGCTTTTATAGCCAGAATACAGGTGTTTCTCGCCAGAAACTTCCACATGAGCGACGGCATTTACTCTATACAATCGTTCACGTTTAATGACAGCGTGTTGCCGAAGTTCCACAGCAAAAAGCTTGCGGCAAATGGGTCTACCACAGATCCCTTTGCAAAATACTGGCAGCTCAGGCAATGGTTAACAGACCCATTAAGCACAAGGATCACGTTCACTAAACAGGACAAAATATTGGACCAACAGATTGGTATTTTGAAAGAATTCGTAAACATTTCCTCTGATTACAGTAAGAGCATTAATAATAACGGCAACAACGATCATAGTGGGTCTCGTGGCCGACAAGAGACATTAGGAGCTCCTAATTTGGTTCATCTGGATTACGTAGACTTCATAAATAGCGGAGGAGATTTATTGAAGGTGAAGAATCCGGAAAACAGAGCTTTATTCAAGCTGAAGATGGACTATTATTCACAGAAAACAGTCGTATCTTCAAGCGACCAGATAGTTGATGAGCTGTTGTTTGAAAAGCAAAAAAGAACTGACAACAAGTTCCGATTGCAGACGATTATCCAGATATATATTATTGCAAACTTCATGTTGAATTTGGTCGAGAGATACAAGCGGGAAAACTATCAACGAATTAGCCCTTATTTGGACGATTTGTTTGAGTTTTTGAACGAGAAACTCCAGCTCTGCGAGGAACGGCCAAAAGGAACTGGTGCTGTTTCTTATGCTGAATATAAAGACATTTACACCACTTTACGCGACCATAAAGGGATTGATTCCAATTATTACACGGAAATACGGAAGATTGTTGTGGCATTCTTAGGTGATGCCTGCAAACCGTTGCATTTCACAATGAGCACCATCATCAATCAGAATGAAACGCTCTGGCTTTTCTGGAAGTTGAAGAAATTCAGCAATTTCAACTACAGATACGACGTAGCTGAGTTTGAAAAGGAGGTACAGTCGTTTGAAGCCGCTTTAGACAAACGTATCTGTAACTTTGAGAAGCTTTTTGCGATCCAATACGGTAGTAGAACCATATCAAAGGCATTCGGAACGAAAAGCAACTTCAATTTCGACGCACCAAAAGATCATTCTGAGCCACTTCGGGCTGAAGTTGAGGAATTGAGTAACAAAATTGAGTCAGAAAGCAGCGAATCAAAGCGTAAACTTACCTTGGCCAATTGGAAGAAGCTAAGAAATGCACGTAGAAAAGGCCGGTGGCTACAAACGTCAGAAGACATCTTGAATAGCGACGAATCTATCCAGACTGATGACTATGACTTCACTGTTTGGAAGACAAAGGAAAACGAGACGCTTAAAAGAACTTTGGATGAATTGACTGCTAGTAACAAGGAACTAGTCGCAGCCAATGCAAAACGGTTCAAGACGTATGTTCCTGTGAGCAAGGGAGTGGAAGAAGACACAGAAATGGCAGAAACTCCTAAGACGGCTGCGAAGGAGGAGGTTGTTGATTTGCAATACTAAGGAATCATGTGTTGATTGCTTATGATAGCATTTCTGATAATGTATGATACATATTATGTTGATTTATATACACTTGTTTAATCTTTCTTGATGTATTATTATTGGGTTATTTGTATAAAAGTGAAGAATATATAACTATGAGATCGATTATAAATGTCTCTTTTATTCTTCTTTGGACTTCGCTGTGCTCGGTTGCTCGCTTCGCTCGTGGCGGGGTGCTTGGACAATAGTAATATTACCATCTATATGGCTGTCGTGCTTTTAGCGTAGAAAAAGCGAAAAAAAATATGGAAAATTTCACTATCTTATCTCAGCTTGGTTTTTTGAGTCATCGCCAGGGTGGGCATAACAGACTATAGTGGTATACGAGACATTGAATAAAGAGTTAAACAAGTCCAGAATATCATAGAAATCAACATACACATCCAAAATGGATTTCATGAAACCCTCGACAGTTCTTGATTTGAACAACATCCGCAATGCCTTGATTCGTATGGAAGACACTATCATCTACGACTTGATTGAGCGTTCACAATTCTTCCGTTCACCATCGGTTTACGAACCAGGAAAGATCCCAATTCCAGGGTTTGATGGATCATTTATAGACTATATTTTATTGCAACAGGAGCGATTGGAGTCTCAGGTCCGTAGGTTTGAAGCCCCAGATGAATTGCCATTCAATGACTATTCGTTACTTAAAAAGCCAATTCTTCCTCCTATCGTATACCCGAAAATCTTGGCCAGCTACTCAAAAGAAATAAACGTCAACAAGGAGATAAAGGAGCATTATATCAATTATATTGTGCCTGTTATCAGTTGCGCCGACGGAGAAGAATCTGAAAATTTAGGAAGCACTTCTATGTGCGATATTGACTGTTTACAATCGATCAGTCGAAGAATTCATTTCGGGAAGTTTGTGGCAGAGTCGAAGTTCTTGAAAGACAAGGAAACTTACGTGAAATTGATAAAGGCAAAGGACTCCAAAGGCATCTATGATGCTATATCAAATTATGATGTGGAAAAGAAAATTCTTATACGTCTTCGTGAAAAGGCCCTTGCTTATGGTACCGATCCAAGCATGAAATACTCGCAACATGTTCAGAGCAAAGTCAATCCCGAGGATCTCATGAACATCTACGAGCATTGGATCATTCCTTTGACGAAAAAGGTTGAGGTTGATTATTTGCTTAGACGATTAGAGGAGGACTATTAGACATACATCTCTATGATTATTATCTTAATAATATATATTTTATGTGCAATACTACTACAATTATTTCTTCTGAGTATCATGATTAAAAATATATTTATGTGCAATACTATTTGAATTGTTTAAATGAGTATCATTATCAATAATATATTTATGTGCATATTATAGAGTTGCTTAATACGAGTAATATCACTCTTGTTTCGTTTTGAGCTGCTCGCAGGCACGATTGAAGAGTCTGAAATGTAAGGAGATGAAGAAAGTCATTCCGTAGATGAAAATTGAGCCCAATGAAGACGACGACGAGGTAGATGAGGAGCTCGAGCTTAAATCTTCAAGCTGGATGTTTCCCATGGTACACCAGTTCTTTATTGGAATACAACTCAAGTATTTGCACCATGAACAGTTTCCACCACCGTTTCTCCAGAGATTGACGCTAAGAAAGTAGAACCACAAGAATAGCAACAACCCGCACACAATCCGCACGGCAATCCATCCAAGGAAGTAGTTCTGTTTTCTCATATACATGTTAGGGAAAAACTGCGTCACTTTTGAACTGGCCACCTTAAAACGTCCCCGTTGCTCGGTTTCCTGTTCTCCTACGCCGTCGTAATCAAAGGGAGTGAAAGAATTCAAGCTGTTTCGGGCTGGGGCTGCGGATCTTGCAATGGCAGTAGGATCTCTATTATAACGATATCTTTCTTGGAAAATGAAATTAGGGTCTTTCAAAAGAACAATACTTAACAAAGTTCCTGCAATAAAGCCACCAATATGTGCAAAATTATCCAAACCTGGAAGCAATCCTAACACCAACGTAAACACGATTTCAAATAACAAATACGACAAGTTTCTCTTATAAACTTTAGGATGAATCTGCGATTTGTTGGTGAAACACAAGAAATGAACCAAATTAACACCAATAATACCAAATAATGCTCCCGATGCACCGGAAGAGGACATTCCCCGCTGGGCAAAATTGGCTCCGAAGATGTTTCCTGAAATCCCTGCTGCCATATAGATCAACAAGTATAACGGTGAGCCAATCTGTCTTTCTATATCCACACCAAGCATTATTTGTAAAGCCATATTACAGATAATATGGATAAACCCGGCGTGTAAGAATATCGGAGTGATTATTCGGTACCATTGCTTTGGTTCATAGTCTTTTACCCCGCTTAAGCCACACAATTGGTTCAAGGTACATCCAGTGGCATCGGTTGTGGTATTAGGACAGGGCCATGCTGCCAGGGTAATATCTGTGATCCCTGGGATCAGAATCATACAAGGAACAAATCTTGAACCCATATGTATCTGTACGTACGATGACGGACCAATCATCGGGTTGAAATACGGTTTAGTTTGGACCCCTGATCCTGTTAATTTGCCCATTGTACCTAATTCGCCAAAAAACACAGCTACCATGATCAACGTGAACAAATAGCTTACAATAGGGATCTTTTTACCCCTCCAGATCAAAAACCCACTAGGGGCTTGCTCCTGAGGGTCTTTGACGAAACGTGGCCGAAGCTCGCCGTTTTGAAACTCATCATTAACACGGATTCCGCCATTCATAGTTCTTGACTCGTTATTGTAGAATTTGTTGTTTCTGTACGGATTCAAAAGAGACGTATTTACATTATGATCATCAGCCTGGTTTGGAGACATCGGATAGTTATTTCTGTTCAATGGAACATTATCAAATTGGCCATTATCGGCACTAGGATTACCGTTCTTGTTTCCATACGATTGGCCACTTAAAGCACTGTTCCTTCTAGACGATAACGTGCCAGCCAGGAAAGGATCCTCTTTAAACGGATTTGACTTCGTACTGGTTTGTCTTGACGTATTAGATTGAGTATAGAAAGCATTATTTTGAGACATACGCCGCGAGTCTTTGCTGTTGGAACGACCAAGCTCGCCCTGACTGGTGCTTCCGTAGTCATTCTGATAGAATCCGTTGATAGGTTTGTTATCCGTTAGATAGTTCTTAGGGGTGTGTTGAATATCATTATTTACAGGCCGGTCATTATCATCTGAATCGCTATCATCATAATCGTAGATGATTCTGTTGTTTAAACTGAGATTTGGATTGTTAGTCTGGGGGCCTGGTGATTCTCTGTAGGTGTTATCAATTTGTGAGTTGGGATCAATGAAACTAAAGTCGTCGTCCTGTTGATTACGTCCGTATAGTGGACCCGTAGGTATTGTAGAGTTCTTAAACAGTCTTTGCTGTTGTTGCTGTTGCTGTTGATGAAACTGAGCAATTCGTTGACCCTTTAGACTGGAACTACGACTGCTGCCACGACTGTTGCTGCCGTGACGACTCACAGCCTTGGCGTTATCGTAGCCTGACTGATAGGAATAGTTAGGAGCATTATTGGCAGCCTGATCACGGGCTTCTTGCGGCACCGGAGGAAGATCTTTAAACGCACTGCCGGCACTGCTTCTATTAGAGCGATTCCCGGTGGACATTGCTTGGCTTTTCTTTCTGATCGGCTGAGTCGATGAGGGTGATAGTAGACTGATTGGTTGCTGCCCTTTAGTATTGCGAATTATCCGGGCTTTTAATTTTCAGTTTTTCCTAAATCCACAGTAATGGTATATGATAGCTTGAGGTTGAGTTGGTGATTAAACAGACTGATGGACGAGGGAAACCGAGGGTGCTACGCAATATCAGATATCAGTTGTGTCATGCATTACAACATACAAGTCTTGTAAACGATGCTGCCACCGATAAATTTCAAAACTATAGAAAAGAACAAGAATCATATTGGTTGAGGAAATTCAAATCTTCGTAGCTGGCTAGAAAAAGGGACTAAAAGAAAAATTTCCCGCTAAATCTGGGGGTCTTCGGGGGGTGAGGTCGAATCGGGAAAGGTTAGTGGTGTTCGTAGCCCTTGCATTGAGCATGAGCCATGTATATGGCTCAGAGCCAGTGCCAGGCTCGGGTTATATGGTACGTGTATGGGTATGACTACATGGCTATCTATAGCTGTGGGGGTTAAAAAAGGAGAAGTCAGTGGGAGGGCCCCTCAGTTACAATCTATGGGAAAGGTTCTACAGAAAAGGTGAGTGTAGGTAGAACATGGTGTAAACTTTAAGAGTGTGTTTGGATTATATAGGGTTTTACTTCTGCAGGTGTTTCGACAATGATAGATGCATGCACCATAGCAATATAGCGGATGTTCAAGGTATGGAAGGAGAGGGAAGAGGAAAGAGGCATTAAAAAACGGGAACCCTGTTGTCCTATGTACCTGCATATTGGTATATACTGAAATACTGGTATAAGCCCTTAGGATTTTCCTTAACGCTTACCATCTAACAATAGGATATCTCTATTGTCATGAAAAGAGATTGCTAGGATCCAAAAATAGGCCCTGGACTGTCTTAACGTGATTATTGAATAATGGCCTTAGTGGCCTTACTATTGGCCTCGTTAATGTCCTTGCTGTATCCCTTACTAGCTGATATTCTATACCAATATCCTTACTTTAACACAGGTGCTGTCGACTGTCTCGTATAGCAAGAAGGATGCACTCCCTGAAACCAAACCCTCAATTAGTGGGAATGCCCTCTTCACTCCCACTCAATAACAGAGACAATGAGTAGTGAATTCATACAATGAAATACATCACGTGCGACATACCAAAAAAATCCACTGCCCCAGGTATTGCACATCCTTAGCTAGCTAGTGCGGGATCTGCTTGCCAGTCAGCTACATAGCTACCACTACAGGGTTAATGGAATGGAGGATAGCAAACTGTCCCGCCATTTGCCTGTTCCATTGCATGTTCCATACAAAACTTGTAGTGTCCCGTCATTTACCATTACTAGAGACCTGGCCTGACCAATGATCGACACCGAGACAGCCGTTGCATTTGTGTCACTCCTGTGTGGACCGTTTAGGTTGTCACCGCTGCTATAACAAATTGCTCTCCTCTCTTACTCTTTTGCAATTGCTGCAAATCATTCCCGATGTCAATCTTGCCATATTGCCTATCCAATTTAAAGCACGCGGGCGCAGTCGCACCGGCAACCGGCACACCGACCCAAACAACCAAGCACTTTGCCCCCCACACACCTTTGCCCACCCGTGTCCCCAACATACTCCCAAAGTCTCGTCCCAACACCGAGGGAGATGGCGCTCCCCAGTGTCCCCAGCTTCAAATCACATGCCGGTTGCGAGCCCCCACAGAAATATTCCTTTCTAACTCTGATCAAAATGGGATTTTTTTTATGCCTATTTTTTTCCTTACTAATAAATCAATTTGGATGGATTGTTGCCCTTTGATGTTTTACTTTCTCCCAGCAATATTCGTTTATTGGCAGAGCCACTCGGAGTGATACTACTGGATTTACTGGGACCGTTTGACCAGCTACTGCTACCGACTTCCGTTTTGACCTGTGCTTATATATTCACTTGTACAGGTGTTTTACGTTTGTTTATCGTATTTCGTTTTAGACTTCATCCTAGCATCAATAAATTTGCCATTTGCGCTCCGATTGAGCCCCAGTCCCGTCCATTTCGGCAGAAGTCAAATGCTGGCAAAGCCGATCAATCACCTTCCGCCAGTTTAGCTCTATTCCATATATCTTTTTTGGGTAGCAATTGAAAAACAGCTTGAACTACCCTACTAAGATGACACTAGAGCATAAGAATGTCAACACGAGTAACCGTGATCTGGAAAGTTTAAACCCTAATCAACGAAGTCAACTGAACGAGCCTCATCCTGCTGAAAAATCTGTGACTGTAGGTGCAAATATCGACGATGGTAACACGCCTGAAATGACACACTTACAGGCCGAACCAAGCATTCCCGTGCCCCAACCCGCACAGCCCATCATCCCCACCCTGACCAATAATGAGAAACCTGCTGCAAAGACAAGCTCAAGCTCTCTGAAGACCACCACCAACGCCAACAATAATAACACTAGCAGTAGTAACACCGCCTCTGAGCCTGTGGCAATGAAATATAAGAATCATAAAGCTGCCTTTCCAATGATCAAAAACGTCAGAGCCGCCCCGTCCAACCAGATCGAGGTGGAGACGGAAATGGTGGATTCTTCCATCATTCCTTCACTTATTCCCCACGATTCGTTCCCTTTAAAAGACTCCATCAAAGATGACCATCATCTTGTCACCAATGTAATTGAAATCGTCACCCCTAACTCCACCGTTTCGCTGACAAGCATTGCTGCTCTTGCTTCCGCTACTAATATCAACAATAACAACAATAATAATAACAATAATAACAATAACAATAGCAACGTTAATAGCAGCCCCGCAAATGACCTTGCTGCATCTCGTAACCATCTGTCTGAATCGGTGAATCTCAAGGCTAAAGAGGACGCAAGAAAACAGCCTGATCCTGAGAAGCTCAATCTTGAAATAAGAGACGCTTTGATCCACTCCTCTTCCACCGGCAGTGTTAAACAGATGGTTGAAAAGTTCCAGGACGCCCCAAAGATGATGATGACTCCGCCCAAGCTTATCAATGGCGAGAAGAAGTCTGACAATGCCACTGTTGTTGTGGACACAGTTCGCATGGTCAAGAAGAAAGAGGCCCAAACCGTCACCAACAAGCTGGCCATCAGCGAGGATCCAGTCCCACGGGTCATTGGTTACGTGGACTCAGTCGGAAAACCAGCGCCGCGGGTCGACCCAGAAAACAGCAATAATGACAGCAATGCGGCTACTAGTAACAGCAACAACAGCAGCCTGATAACCACTGTTTCCGGAGCGTCTAATAAGGCCGTACCTACCACCATGAGCATGGATGCGCCAGATACCGGTGATGTTGAGCAGCATCTGGCGGCTAAAAACAGCAGCGAAAGCCCTGAAGAGAGCACTACGGCCACCTCGAAGTCGTCGTTGGCACCTATAACCGAGCATTCGCTGCGCCATGAGCTGGAGTCTGAGAACAGTCTTGAAAACGACTCGGAACTCAAGGCATTGGCGGCGGAATTGCAGGAAAAGGGCATTAATACCAACAAGCTAACAGCCGTGTTGAACAGTGCCAATCACAGCATGTACAGTCGCTCGTTACGAAACAAGCGGAGCATAATCACCGATAATGGGGCTATTAACACATACAATTCGTCTAATTTGCATGAAGATGACAACATCAGCATCACGTCTTCGATCAAGAAGTCGAAAGTGAAGCCCAGATTGAAGAAAGCGGCCTCTAGTCGGGCAGATATCTTTGAAGCCCAGGTAGAGAGTGCTGTGTTTGATGAGCAGAACTCAGACGGAAATGAAACGTTTGTATATGAAAGCAGAGGACATACACGTGAAAACAGTTCTAATACTGTTGAGCTCGAAAGAAGAGACAGTGTTGATAACAGTACGATCACCGAGAAGGAGTTCCCTGATAACAGCACGAATAATGACGCCATTACCGCTGCTTTAACTAATAATACCAGTAATAACATCACTTCCCGTAGATTATCTTCTGCTGCAGTTAATGTGCCGCTTCATAACTACTTGAACGAGCTCCGCGAAAGCGGCAAGATTTTGAGTAAGAACTCTGGCTCTGTAGCTCTTCAAAGCTCTAAAAGATCGCAAAGAGTGCCGTCTATAGCTTCTGCGTCGATTAATGACGTTGATAACGAGTCGAATTTTGATTTCACGGACGGAAATAACAACAATAACGCTGCTAAGACGTATAATTCAACCTATGCTCTTGATGACGACAGTGCCAGTAATTACATGTCCAATTTTGGCGAAAACGACTACAGAAGCTACATGGATGAGTACAGCGACGTGAACGAGCGCAATTACAACCAAAATACTACCAATAATAACACTAATAACACTGGAAATGTCAATAATAACAGCCATAGAAGCAACACTAACGCAAATAATGCAGCCAGTACCAGCAACAACAACAACAACAACAGCTCAAGAATGGCCAGAGCCAGCTATAGAAACAGGCAGAATCTCGTCTACAGTAGCCACGAAAACTCGTCGGATTCCGAGCTTGATTACACTACTGATGATCTTGGATACCCTAAGTTCACCAGATACAAAAGAACTCCCTCAAAGTACAACACTATTTACGAGGCGAACGGCATAGGTAGCAAAAAAGCCGCTGATGTCGGCGAATTTAACGAGGAAGCAAGCAATTCAACGTTCACTTCGAACGTCAACACCAACAACATTAACAGCGGACATTATTATAATGGCAGTGTTAAAAAGAAGAAGAGCCATAGCCGCAAAAAGAACGAGAAGCAGCAGCAGCAGCAACAGCAACAGCAACAGCAGGGTAAATCCACCACTCCTACAACAGCAACAACCACCACTACTCCTCCTACCATTAATACCACTGCCATAACGCTTTCTAATATGAATGCAGCTAATAATAATGTTAGCGTGAAGAAAAGAAACACCAACATCTCGTCTCAATCGCCAGTCATTGGCTACAATTCGCCACGTTCTCATTATCGTAGACCGTCTCAAAGACTGAGAAACAGATACATATTCTCTCACGAAGAGGCACTTGGATCACCCTCCAAAAACATCAACAGTAGCAACAACAATAACAACGGAGGGAAGAGCAGCCACAACAACATGAACGATAACGGCAACATGCCAGGAAATAGCAGTGTTAATATCAACAATAGTAAAAACACCGGAAATTCCAAACATGCTGGCAAATACAGCTACTCGTATGACTACACAGATCCTCATATGGAAAGTCCGCAGCTCAGAACGACGATTTCGAAGTTGTTTGACACCCAGGGCACCAATTTGAAGAGATATTCAGGTGTTCCTGACGATTTCAACATCGAAGACATCGATGACGACTTGTATGCCAATGACGACATGAACTACTTTGGCTATGATCTCGAAGATGGGTCTGAAATCAACGAGAACACCCCGTTGAACTTCGATTATTATGGAACCCCCGGCAACAATTCGAGCTCCAACAACAAGTTCATGAAAAGCATGGGTACTTTTGACGATAATAAAATGGCTGCTGCCTATAATAGATACTCCAGATTGAGATCCAATAGTAAAATCATCAACGGAAATAACGGCAATGGTAAAAACGATGCTATTAAATACTACTCGCCGCACCAGCCAAGCTACTACAGACAGTCCCGCAAGAAGACCAAGTGTCAGTTGATACAGTCGACTTTCTGGGGTATTTTATTGATTATGTCGTTATTATCTGTAGGATTTGTATGTGGATTCTTTTTGGCCTCGATGAAAGACTTGGCTAATGTGAGTATAATGAACATCAAACACATTCTTGTGAGTGTTGATGAGTTGATATTCGACATTCAATGCGAAGGAATGAATCCCGGCTTTACAAGCATTGAGATATCCGACGTTGACTTGGATTTGTTTGCAAAGACGCGTTATTTGGACAATGGCGACGAAGATAATTTTGATAAGTTCTATAATTACGAGACGTTCTTTATTGGAAACATCCGTCATTTGGAGTATCCTCTTGTGTTTCCAAGCACCTTATTTGATAGAAAGAGGATTGATTCGAGCTCTGGGATCAAGCTTATTGACCCAGGGAAGAACTCGTCAGATCCAACGTACAATGAGGATCCATCGTTGAAATTGAAGCTGTTGCCAAGTAATTCGAGCGAAGTTCCAGGCGGTGTCCTGACCTTGGAAGAAACCATCCGACAAAAGAAGTGGAAGGTGACGATCAACTATCCGTTTGATTTGATTGTCCGTGGAAAGTTCAATTACCAATTGCCGTTTAGTAGCACAGTCAAAACCATTGCTGTGCACAAGAGTGTGTCGGTTGACCCATCCAGTGACATTTGACAGAGCATAGAGACACTCTACTGCTTATGGTCTTTTATTTCTTCTTCTTTCGACCTTGCCAAGGCTCGGTAGCTTGCTTCGCTCGGGAATTATTGCAAGATCTCGAAACAGTGTAGCGCAGCGGAGGTCGGTCATTTGACGGATGCCTGGCTGCGATTTATATAGTTTTTTGTAACTTTGACTTACTTACTAGATAGAAGTTGTTATTTTCTATATTATTCTATATTATACTATATTATATTATACTTTTTATCCCTTGGCGTGATGCTTACCGTAAACAGTGATCAGTGATCACCGTCAGCGTGGTTGCTGGAGAATAACTAGTGAGAGAAGTTGTACCAAAACCACTAACAAAACCACACTAATTATGCCGTTATTAACGCGGAAAAAAATTCATCAATATACATGTTCCGACATAACACCACTCAACATAACACTGTCCCTACCTTCCTTATCCTATAGATCCCCCAATAAGGTAAACAATGAGTGCCGAAAATCAAGACAAAAACCGTCATAATGTCACGTTGCCTATATGGTCGTTGACTCCGCGTGAAGAAAAAGAAGCTTATGCCAACTGGAGAGCCAGTGCCTATAAGCATTGTGCGGACATTGTGAAAGAGTTCACAAACTGTTCAAAAAATGCCGGGTTCATGGTAACATTCACCTGCCGTGACTTGAATAACAAAATGTACTCGTGTATAGAAGGATACCAAACCTACGAGAACTTGGACAAAGAGAGAGAGAAACTCATAATGAAAAAGAAAGAGAAGTTGTTGGAAGACCACGCCAAATCGGTGGCCCAACAGCAGAAATAAAATAGTATGCCTGCCAAATAGTTTCATGACCAACTGTATATATTAAAATTAATGTCCATCGGGAGAATAAACAACTGTCACATGGCGCCTTCTTTGCTTGTTAACTCTTGTAGGCCCTTTGTAGGGAAAATTTGGGTATGCATGATTTCCTTAAACATGCGAAAACGGATATTCCAAAGGGGGTGTTAGGCACCCACAACAGAGAGGTATAAATAAGGGTTATTTGCCACTTTTCAGTGGATTCTCTTTTACAGATAGTAGTCGACCATATATAGACATATAGACATAGCCCATTATCACAAACTCGCCATGGATTTCGACGAAAGACGCCTAGCTTTTGACACTCTCCACGATATTCTTTACCGTCCGTTCAGCGTGCCCCTGGAAGCCGTGATAGATGGCGCTTATGTGTATCCATTCCT
Organism: Saccharomycopsis sp. yHQL182; assembly: GCA_030490795.1. Taxonomy (NCBI): domain Eukaryota; kingdom Fungi; phylum Ascomycota; class Saccharomycetes; order Ascoideales; family Saccharomycopsidaceae; genus Saccharomycopsis; species Saccharomycopsis sp. yHQL182. Next base: position 388,450 of record JAKVQV010000011.1, on the reverse strand, counting down.
TGTAAGTAACGAGCCTAAACCCTTTTATATTGATCCACTAATAACTAATAACTAACTCTCTTTAGGGTATCTATTATTTTTTCACTTACCCCGATTTATGGGGCCATGCGCTTAACATTGTGATTCCCCAACTTATTATCACGATGTTGGTCTTCAGTTTTGTCCATATCTATTTCTACCCGCCACAGGCCATAGTTTCTGTCTTTTTCAATGGTCCCATTGGGCTATTTACCGCCTGGATCGCAATATTGCACCAAGCGGGAATAATCTCCCGATACATTATCCAGAACACCGTTTTGAACGAGACCCTTTCGAAGATATTCGACTCGGTGGTCAGAAAAAACGGATCCGACCGGTTGGTGGCCAGTGTGGCTAAACTCAATCTCAAGGAGAATGAGGAAAGGAAAACAAAGCAGAAGAAAAGCTTGACGGAACAGATCAGAAACATCTTAGATGGCTGGCACAAGTCTATCCGACAACCATACTATTGGATGACGTTTCTCGTTGTTGTCTTCCTCAATTTGATCCCCTTCTTTGGTCCCTACATTTTGGTGTTCATGAGAAGCCCTGGCAAGGCCAGGGCGTTGCATCTGCGCTATTTCGCTATAAAAGGGTTCAATGCCGACCAATCGCACACGTTTTATAACGCGAATCGCGGAAACTATACTAGTTTCGGGGTTATAGCATTGAATTTAGAGTTGTTGCCGTTAATTGGGACCATCTTCACATACACAAATGTAGTGGGCGCGGCTCTTTGGGCTGTTGAGATGGACAAGAAGTATCTCGCCGAGTCGCAGAAGAACAACTTGACCAATTAAGGTGCTACACATAATTTGCTGACCGTTTACCTAGAATATAAATAGATATATTTAGCAATATGAATATCAATATGAATATAAATATAAATATCAATCTAGCTAGCTCCCTCTGTAGGTAGTGTAACTGTGGTTCGAAAGCAATAAAGGAATATGGTAGTGTTTGTCAGGAGGATCGCTCACCACGAAATGAATATCAACAAACGGAAAGAATGTTCTACTTAATACATTGTCCTTGTTCTTGACGAAATAATTTTTGGTGAAGAATCTGATCTTGTAGATACCTGGTTTTAGCTCATCCCATTCGTATGTTTCCAGATTAAACCCCATAGCTTCAAGATATGCATGTTTTTTATTCACTGTCCATTGAGGAACTCTTCCGTCGTGATTTGTCTTAGCAACAGCAAAAGGTGTCAATTCGCCAAAATCGCTGTCTGCGGGGAGCTCCACAATGCTACTCAAGCTATCATTGGTGAGATAATTGCTGTTGGAAGATAGGAAGAATAACGCACATGTGACATCGGCTGCAGGAAGCCCTTTAGTGGTGTCGAGAACGTGACAAGTAATTGGCGGCATTGTTAATCGGATGAGTCTGTTAGTCTTTTGAAAACAGAAACAGAAGCAGAAAGAAGATCCGTATTCCAAGAGCAAGAGTGAATATTAATATTGCCATAGCTGCTAAATCCATCAGATATCGCTGATAATTTTCTTCGGAGAGCCGATCCTATCTGAACGATCCACACAAATGGTACGCTAAATATTCATGATTATGTAAGCACATCGCGATATTTTTTTACCTGCATCTCTGAACTACGACATAGATGAAAAATTTTCAATGAAGAGATGACGTTGCAATAGGAGAGAAACCTCTTTACAGAGATAGAAATATAGTGAAGAAATCCAATATAATGGCCAGCACAGTCAATATTGACAAGTTATTGGCGTGGTTTGATGCGAACAATGTTCGTTTGCATCCTGATATTGAGATCAAGCAGTCACCATTAGGTGGGCTAGGTGTTTTTGCTAAGAAAGATCTTGATCCAGTGGTTTTGGCCGGTGATAACGAGGAGGATGGCGAAGAGGGCTTCGAAGAATTAGAGCCAATGGAAGTCGATGAAGAGAAAGAAGAGAATGAGGAGGAAGAAGAAGAAGAAGATAACCTTCAGCCATTAGCAAGAATACCCAAACTGTCGATCTTTAGTGCAGCCAATTCAGGAATCGCTAACTTGTTATTGGATTACGAGATTGAGGGAGTTGAAGCATTGGTAATTGCCTTTGTTTATGAGCAGGAAATGGGTGTAGAGTCGCCTTGGTACGGTTATTTCCAGAGCTTTGATTTTGACAGTATAGATATGCCACCGTTTTTATGGATAGATGAGGAGAAGCACTATTTACACAACACAGAGGCTGAATTTCTTGGAATAGCAGATTCTGAGAGCTTTGAGACCGTGTTTTCGATGGCATATGATTTTGCTCACCAGGTTTATGCTGAATCAAAAATCCCTATTCCCAAGATATTAGAATCGGTGGAAGATATAGATAACATGGGCAAATTTGCGAAGATATGTGTGACTATATCGTCAAGATGCTTCAATATCGATGAGTATCACCAATTTGCACTAGTTCCTATGGCCGACATATTTAACCATTCTAGCAATGAGTGCAATGCACATTTTGAGTCCGCAGACAATGTCTGTTATAGATGTGGGGAAATAGCATGTAGTCATTTGGAGCAAGATAGTATGGACGACAATGGCATGGATGAAGATGATCTGGACTGGGAAAGCCAGGATGGAGATGATGAAGAAGAAGATCAAGAAGAAGAGGGACACGATGAAAAAGGCCAGGAAGAGCAAAGCCAAGGTGATGAGGAAAGTCATGAGGAGGTCGAGGAAATTACAGAGGAATTGATTGCAGAATTGGAGGCGGAAAGCAAATACGATATCGACCTTGCTGAAGAATCAGACTCGAAAGACGATGCTGATGAAGCTGATGTTCCTGAGTATTTGCGTGCCTTGAAAAACGACGATGGATACAAGATATATACGGCCGAATGCTGCGACATTGTTCTACACGATGACGTATTAAAAGGTGAAGAGATATTGTCTACTTACGGAGAACTAAATACTCCGGTGACGCTTCTTAAGTACCAATTTACGGAGATAGACAACTGCAACGATTATGTGTCGCTCCAGAAACAGTTTTATAAGTTCACTCTGGGAGAGAAGCGTGGAAGAAGAACAAGGCTTAATTGGTGGAAAGATACAGGCTACGCGATGTACAAGAAGTGGGAAAAGGAAAACAATGCTACAAATAACGATGATGACGATGACGATGATGTAGATAGTGACAACGATGACGAAGAAAACTCGTGGCTGTCGGACTTACATGTGAAGGATAACGCACAGTTTTCAAACGATCTTCTTGTGTTTACAAAATTGATGTCTATGAAGACCAAGGCGTTCGAGGCCGCATTTTCAGCTGATTTGAACGATAATCAAAAAAACAAGCGTAACAAGAAAGCTCGTAAACACATGAACAAGCAAGGAATCAATGACAGAGAACACTACTACAATAAGGTACAGGCCCATTTCCCTAGTCTATCGGTACAAGACCAAGCAAGTAGAGAGCTTTTGCACGACTTGTTAGTCAAGCGTTTAAGCTCACTCTTTTATGAGGGTGGAATCTCGAGAGAATTTGAAAACTTGCTGCTGTTACGAACTTTTATTACAGGATCCAAAGATTCCCGCAAGCGTTCTGCTGGAGTCATAGTCTACAATGAGAGAGTTATCCTTCAATCTGCCATTAAGTCCCTTGAAAGCAGAATGAAGAAGTAGACTAAAGAAGCACACTAGACAGTACTAGTAGATTAAATAGATGGGTTGATAATAATAATAAACAGTAATATTTTCTCTATGTTCCAGGTAAACTACACATTCCAGCCGCCTACAAAAGCTGCGTGGGTGCTTCGCATGTCCCAAACCAGCGCAAGATTCTCTTCTTGGGGACTCAAACAAATACCGGGTGGGTCGTGTGAAAAAGGACTGATGGGTGGAAATCTGTGCAGATTTTGGAATGAGGAAAAACTTGGGTTTTATCTTACAAGACCTGAAACAGCCTATGCTAATGCACCACTGTAGCTGGCTTAGCGTCGCAAAAATGTGTATAAGGTCTGTATGGTAATATATACAATCTATACACACACCAGAAGGTGTATCAGTTCAGTCTGTTAGTACTTGTGTTAAACTATTGGCGCGTGCACAATGTGTAATTGGGCTCTATCCATGCTTTGTGGTTATGGTATCGATATTGGTGATATGATTGATATATCGCGGTTGGGAATAATGCTCCTGAAGTTTGTGTGAAAATGTAATCATATAATGAAGGAATAACATACATGTTGGTAGTCCTATTAGAATTCTGTTACATAAGATAGAAGTATAGGTAGTTGCCTCTACTGTCTCTCCCATTAGATTTCCTGTTCAGGTTTTTGGGCGAAATTTGGATCCGTCAACTAGTGACTTTTTCAAGATCCCCAGAAACGCAAAAAAATTCTATGGTACGTTGTACCCTGGATAATTACTCAAAAACTTTCAGTAGGAGGTATGTGTGATAGAACATGATACTTTTCCATGACTTGCAGTTGTAGACTACTGGCTTTAACTTGTATATATAGTTCCATAATCCTCTCGTTGAAAAGATGTAGCCTTTGTAATTTATCTTGTTGTATGTTGTATTCTACGTAAATCATCAACTCTTTTATTGGAAAACTCTTTGTCTTACCTGATCTAGTCACTCGTTAAAAGTCGTGTAAGAACATAGGGCAACTGCCGTTATCTACCATAAACCCAATAATCTGTATAGATTAACTGTTTTTATTTTACTCTAGAATTCAAAAATCATAGGGAATAATGAAGTTCAATACCAGTGTTCTCTTCAAGGTGGCTTTGCTTATGGACCTCTCCATCACTGGTGTCTTTGCAAGCACTAGCAACTCAGAATCTACTGGGATAGCCCCACTTACAAGTGAAGCTCCAGAAATCACAGCACGTGCAGTCCACATCCACAAGAGAAAGGCAACCAGCACAGCTTCAGAGGAAGAGGATGATGAAGACGATTATGAAACTGAGCTGTCTTCGTCCTCTTCCAGCAGCACCAAAAAGAAGTCCAAAACCACGACCCTGGCTTCCATCAAGTTCGGCGGCACCATAAGCGTCACTGCATCCACCGAAACAACTTCTGATGCTTCAGTGTCGGATGAGGGGGATGAGAGTGATGAGGATGAAACTTCAACCTTCAGCTCACTGAAAACAAAGGCAACTCTGGCCAAAACTACTTCTAAGAAGTCTTCTAAGAAGTCTTCTAAGACTACCTCTACTACTACTAGCGAGACAACTACAGAGTCAGAAGAAGACGATGATGGTGATGATGATGACGATTATACCACGGAGGCAACTACCACCTCCAAAACGACCGCTAAAACCACGAATAAGTCGACTATAACTACCAGCGATGATTACACTGCATCAGACGATGACGATGACGATTATAGTACTGCTAGTGACGATCTGGTTGAAGTACTTACTGGAGCCAGCACATCTACAGAGGCTGATGATAGCACCACTACTGTAACCTTTGGTGACCTGAGTACAGAGAGCAAATCCCTGACTAAAAAGAGTACAACTGCGAGTACAACAACTTCCTCAGCAGAAACTACTTGCACCCTTTATAACGTTACCCAATCAGCCGAGATTGCATCCTATACCGGTGATTGTCAAACCGCTGCTAGTGCTCTGTACTTGAACAATCTTTTGTATCAGATTTACCAAAACTCCACCCTCATTATAAACGACCAAAAAGGGTACACCAAGCAATATAACAAATACAATGGAGGCGCTCAGAACACCTTGTGGAGTTTATTTGGAAGTTGGTTCAATGACGCTACCTACAACGCCTCTCAGTATTATTATTGTCCTGGAGCTTCTGACGATGGAGATATGACCCAATGTGAAAAATTGAATAGCGGGTCTTGTTCCGCTTTCCCGAAGTCTCTTAATAAAATTTATCTTCGGAGTGATGATACAAAAGCTGCTGCTGCTGCCTCATTCTCTGCATATAGTGGTAAAACATTTACTGCAAGCATGATCACCAGACTCACGTCCAAAAAAACGGTTCTTGCAAGTTCTGATAACTCCAAGTGCAAGATGTCAATTCAAAACTACGACTACTTTTGGGCGAACTCTTACTTACTTGACTGGTCACAAATCGTCACTAGTCAAGATAACTCAAATTTCTACGACACTTACACGACTTGCAATAACCTTTTGACTAGTCCGACTACCTTAACTAAGGCTAACCTGTGTCTCTCTGCCATTTCCAGCGTTAGTAGTATCTCAGGCATGAATATGACTGAATTGTACAGTTTGTCAGTCACATCAGCAGGGATCCGTCTTTTCCAAAAAGATGGTGGCTGGTTGGACTCTCCAGGTCCATTACAATGATCTACTCTAGATTCCATATCCTGCTTTGTTTCATTTCTTTATTTTTATTACTTGTCGCTTGATGCGATATTTATCTTTTCCTAGACGTTATATTATCCTATAGATTGTTAGTTGTAACTGGGTTTACCATATTATAAAATGCCACTAGAACTATTATATTAACCTAGCTGTGATGTAGAAGGCTTTTAAGTTTTTTAATTGATTTAATTATGGCTTATGGCCAGCAATGCATGTCATCGCTATTCTGAGGTTGTGATAAGTGAATATATTACTAAATACACTACACTCTGAATCAAACAGATTCAGGATAGAGAGACGATGCAGACTACACTCTTTGCTTTATTGGTTAAAAGGTATGGTTACTTATCCAACATACTCATACATATACATTGATCGCTTCCACACTATATATATATATAATATATATCAATAGCTTCCGATTAATAGACAGAGAATCCCTTATTGGAATTCAAGCCAATAAATTAAAAAGATTAATTTTTCAAAAAGCCAAAAACATCCTACTCAAAGATTTGTAGAGATTATATATTATCTCTATACTGTAGTATCTCTACTATAATATCTCTATAATAACCAGAGAGTGACCACAGAAAACTGACGACAGAACAGATTGACCATGGTTAGAGCAATCAAGGGCTCGCTTATCAAATGGTGAGTATCACATTGATAATAATTAACTGAAGGTCGAATCAATACTAACCACCTTTATAGCGATCCATCGATAAAAGCATTGATAGTTGACATAGACTCCAAAAGACATGATATTATAATTGAGGAGCTTGACGATACAAACATACTCGTAGCGACCAATAAAATTGCCTTTATCAAACAGGAACTAGATTCTCTTTTAGAAGAGAACGTGTATACTGCGCCTACCGAGGAAGAGGAGTCTCAAAAATAAGTCCTCTCTTTATAATTGATAACATGATGTTTCAATGTATATATTACTATATTATTATATGGCCCAGCTGAATGGCAACTGGGCTTCAAGAAATCATGGGTTTGACTTCAAGTTCCGAAGTCTAGGATAATCCTCTCAAATATTCATCAACATCTTCCTCAACAGGCTCGATATCGGAGATGTCCCCAAGTGTTTCTTCATCTGGAAGAGTATCGTCTCTTGCTGAAAAGAATAGATCGCCAGCAATCTGGCTCAAATAATTGATGAGAATATCGGACTCGAGAAGATTGTTCAACACCTGTTTGTCCTTTTGATGGTGGATCAAGACAAGATCCGAGATGCTGGTATAGAAGTTTTCATAGTTCTGCACGATTAATTCTTTGATTCCGTCAATTAAATAGGAGGCAACTACCGGGTCGCTGATATATATCGGTATTAACAGACGAAGACTTTCAAATTCCTTCTTGATATTTTCCTGGAACTCTTTCATAATTAGTCCTAAGCTCTGTAAGTCTATATTGTTCAAGTCGTCCATTTGTAATGGAGCATTGATTTCTTGAACCACCACCTCTATAAACCCATGCACAACGTTTCGTAGCTCCGTCAGTAATTCAAGCTTCGCATCGTACATGTTTGTGACAATCTTCGGCACCGTGTCCTTAGCGATTTGAATTAGACCGCCTTTCCAGACTTTTCCAGTTCTGAATTTGCTGATCAATGAGTTCAAGCCGCTGAAATCAAAGTCGATATCATTGTAACTGGTGAATTCAATGTCAAAATTCTCAATGTTTTTCTTTAGTAACAACAAGTTCTTGATGAGGAAAAGCTTCGAGTCCTTTATTCCAACATACTTCAAGGACAAGACATATGCATTATCGAGAGAAACAATACACAAATGGACAATATTATGAGCCAAGTCGTCAAAGATCGTAGAGTTAACCAATTGGTATATCTGGGATAATATCACAATAGACCGTCTTAATGTAGGGTACCAGCCGTTGAAATACTCGCCGTTTATCTCCGAGGTTATCAACCCGTCTTCTTCTTCTTTTATAGTATCATTCTCTGCTGATGTTGTTGTAGAATCGGACTTCTTGTTCGACTGAACAAAATCAGACATTTTAGGTGTATATTTGACGATATTCTCGTCAATATATACCTGTACTCTGAAGATCAATCTGCCTTGTATATCTGTCAAAATTGGGTTGAAGAGTTCCGCGAAATTGATATGATACTTTGTGAAATCCTGCTCCTCAAAGAAGTTTTCATCCTGTTCAACACTATCGTTCTCATAATACTTCTGCAATAATGAAATTAACTGGCACAAGCTTTTGATGCTGGATTCTTTGAGGACTTTGTTTCTTAGAACATCATAGATAGAGTCGAATAAAGAGCCTTGGAACCAAGCATATAATTCCTGTTTCCCAAAATTCAAGAAATTTACATAGTCAAAGTCAGGATCCTCTGTGAAATCATAATCATCATCCCCGCCTAAATTGCTGGAGAAATTCAACGATTGATCTACCACTGATAGTTGACTGCTTGAATTGACATTGGGGCCAAAAGATGTCGTGGAAACGTTCTCAGACTTGGACGTGTTCCTGATAGATCTTCGAAGTAGAAAGTCATTAAAAAACTTATAGAATATCTCATACTCATTGTTAAAGAGATTGACGTAGAAGCTCAAACTGTCTTGGAAAAACTGAATGAGAGGCTTGTCTGCAGCTAAATTCAGGGCTATATTTGCTCTCAATATAGGACTCAATAATTTGAATCGTATACTGAAGTAATTGTTGTATATATCCGAGACAAGCCCGTCATATTTGTCGGGATATATGTTTAACTTATCGTACATAATCGTGACAAGTCTATTGATCTCTATTGACGTCTGCTCAAAAGTACTGTACAACAAGGCATGTTGTGTGACGGCATTCATGTCATTTATTGCCGATATTTGCGTGGTGACTTTGCTGAAAGTATTGTTCAATTGGTTGTTTACATAGTTCTTTATAAGAGTAAGTGACTTACTCAACGAAGACTCCAACATCATTCTATATTGGTCGATGTCCTTGAAGTCCGGATGCATGTCGACAAATTTGAGACTTTCATCCAACTTGTTCAAAATCTTTGGGAATTTAGATGACTTGATTATTTTGTTCAAGCCGGGTTTATTCAAAAAGTTATTGATTTCATTTAGGTTCTCAAAATGCGATAAATCGTTCGATATTGCGCCAAGAAACTTCTGCAGTGCTTGCTGTTCGTCAATCAATGAGTTCGATTGCTGCTGGAACTCTTTTGTGTCATTGCTGATCTTGTCATACATGCTGTTCAAGTTCTGTATAAGACTTAATGAATTGGATATTTTGTCTAATATCGATGCATTGCTGGCGTGTCTTAAAAGAAACTCGTTTTGAAACTGGAAATAGGTCCGATTTTTGCTATTGAATACATCATTTTCCGACTCTTCAGGGACTAATAGCTGGTAGTTAAAGGACTGAATGTAATTGCTCCATGCGGTATCTCTTTCTTCTTTGCTATATGGATAATCAAGACGTACCAAATCACCTTTTTTTGATGACGATGTCGTCTCTTCTAAATTTCTGCTGATTTCAAGAGTGTTTAGCTTCAATAAACTGTCAATTGATGGCGACTTCTTGACAAATGATGGCTTTTCTTGTTTCTCAAGCTCAATATGACTGACCACTTCCGGAACGTTCAAGGCAATTGCCTGAACAATCGACCGGCTTCTTGGTCTTGAATGTGGCCTACTCATTTGATATCAATCTTATTTTTCTGTAAAAACTCTGGAGAAGCCCTTTGACTACCTTTGACCTCCGATCCACTTGCTCCTCTATGATACATCTCAATATTTCATTACGTACCACAAAAGACAGATCGGAAAAAAATATCAAAATGGTGAAAATTGATTGAGGGCTGCAAGATGGTGCAAGCTTGGTGTGATTGGTGCATATTTTTATTATCAGGATTATGTCATTAGACATATGTCTAGTGATGTAACACAATATTGGATGAAGTTCCTAATGAATTTGATTTATAAATAGTGACGATCATCAATGGTGTCATATGGCCGGAAAAAGATATCTTTATGGATGGGTCAGACGACACTTGACAGGAACCTGATGCTGTTAATGATGCTTTTGTTGACACACTAACATAACGCTTGAACACACGTCTAAAAGGGTGTCCCATATCCCCTCATGAGATACGGTAGAGCCAAATATTCGCGGTACAAACTTCGGATGATACATATATTATGTTTTGGAAAGTGATGTCTGGGGTGTCTCAGAAACTACTTGAGATACTGGTATTCTTTCAAAGACCTCACCTTTAACATCCTCATTACATATAACCATCCATACAGTCCCATGTATCCGATTTCTCGGTTAGTCTCCACATAAATACTATTGTCTTATTTTTAGAAGATTTTTATGTGCATGTTGAAAACTGGTTTTCTGTATCCAAACTTCCGCTTACCAGTAGTTAGAGATTTCCACAGAACGGTTGGGAGAAATATCACATCCACCACACTTTGGGATTTAACACCTAAACCCTGTCCATAAGCAACAGTGCCGTTATTGCCTAGAAAAAGAATATTGCTTTTTAGATCTCAAACGTGTATTGTTCCCCCTGATACGTAGATAAGCTTCAAAAATGACTATCGTGGGTAGCTTACCAGAGATAGATGAAACGATGTCTCTTTTTTCCGTGTGAGGTGGTACTGTGTCAAATATTCTTCTGCAGACATGGTTATAATGACGCAACAATAATATAAATACGTTTAAATCTGTCAATTTCAAGATTAGAATCTCAATAGGAATTTGTGTATTTCATTAAATATATTCTATCATCGATCTCTTTATCTCTCTACATTCAACTCATTCGCTGCTTTTTATCTTAACATCCAAAAACTTATCTCCAAAATGTTTCCTAAGAACACCAAAAACAGTTCCCCTTACGTTGGTTTTAACGAAAAGGAAGACTACTTGCGTCGTCGCTCTCGCAAGAACTCCAACTCCTCCAGCTATTCGCAAGACTGTGAAGGCCTTAGTCGTGGCAACTCAATTAAGTTTGTCGTTCCACCGAAATATTAAACTGGCTGCGCATACGTGCCCTTTGTACCTCCTCATAGACAACCAAAACATATAGACATTTGCATTTCCCGTTCTTACCTTAGCCTTTAGGCTAGGCCATTTTTAATAGACATACTCAACTACCACAAATAGAATAAATGTAGTTTATATTAGCGATCAACACATGAAGAAAGTGTTTGTATATAGAAATGGAAAGAATTGGTCTAAATAATTAATTTGGTTGTATAAAAGCAAAGGAGAAGATGAAGATAAAGAGATGAAGAGAAGGAAACTGACTGAAATTAGCTGGCTTTCTTTTCGCAGGCAATTGCATAAGTGTCTTCGTCCACTGTAATTTGGTTAGTATACACCGAAGTTCTGCTGAAAGAAACATATGCGTTGTTGCCATTACCATCAAAGTTAGTGATGGTCAATGCTGGAAGACGCGTGAATTCATGGTAAGTAGTGATAAAGGTTTTAACAGCCTTGATGTTGACTTCTCTTTGCATTTCTGAGATAGTAATGCTTGCTTTTGGAAGAACTATTTTAATCTGTAACTCGCCAAAGTATACGAATACGGTGTTGTGTGGTAATTTATGGGCTGCAGCTCCAACAATTTGTCTTCCCAAGAAAACACTGAAATCCTCTATATCAATAATGCTAAGCTTGTATTTAAGAGGAATTTTCTTTACCACTGTTTCTTTGCCGTTTATAGTATGCACACCGCCCTTATTCTTTGATTTATCATAGTAGCTTTTGAAAGGAACCACAACAAGCTGATTCTTGACATCATTAGCATAATAATCAGTGGCATTGACACCATATGAGTCGTAGGAGATGATAGAATAGTTGTGAGGATTAGAGAATTCTTTGTAACCTTTTACCTCTTCAAAAGAAAATAACTTTGATGGGATAGTCAAATTATTACTATCTTCAACTGTAATATACTGGGTACCTGCTGTATCAAAAGAGTCGCTATATACATATAAACCTTCAACGGTTTCATGCCAATAGTATTCACTGGCACCCAAGACGCAAGTTGCAAAAAGTGTTATAGTGGTGAAGTATTTTGTGAAGATCATTGGGAAAAAAGATAACGTGTTGGATATATTGAGCTATTTGGTTTTGTTGTCTTACGAGATCGATCATCTCATTGATACATCATACGGAACTCTGGAAATACTTACCTATTTATATTCATGATTCAATACTATACCACTTCCAAATAGTCGTCACAATAGTCAAAATGAGAATAGAATTAATAGATATTCATGGTGAAAGGCATCGTCTGAAAATCTTAAAAGCTCTAATAATGGAAGTCTATAAAAAGATCAGCTATAGAAATAGAAATACAGTGGCCAAAAGAGGAAACAATTAGTAAAAGCTTCATACTACTCGACTTAGTGCGAGAAGCTGTTCTTGAGGATATATCTTCGTAAACAAGAAACCAAAAAAAGCCTGTATTATGGAGAATGGTTGAACACGAATGTCACAGATGTTGAAAATCATCCTTCACTGCGGGCTGCATATGAAAAATGCATTTTCTTTTATAACATGCAGACATGGGTGTATCTAATTAATTATTTCAATACCGAAAAAATAAAACAACTGAGCCACGCGAAAGAGCTAGTTGGAACATGGGGAACACTTCTACCTACTATTGAATATCCGCAAATCAATAATAAGATCCTGGGTCTTCGTTTATGGACAATAATAGTGGTTATTCATAGAAGTCATCTTATGTTCCAATAATACAGAGAGAATTAGCTATAAGTAGTACCCTGTTATGCACAAGGATATAATTTTAATAAAGCTTCTACACAGATCATAGCCACATTATGCGTTTTCTGTCTGAATTTCAAAAGTTCGACATCGGCTACGTTTTGTCTACAGATATTGTTACAGGAAAATGCCATAATTATTTTTCCAGAGGCCGGAGGATCTACAATAGGCAGTTTAAATGATTCTATTTGCAACAGGACATACTATGATACGCTGGAATGATACAAACGCTTAATGGTTACACACAACTGGCAAAGTGTTACAGAATATATTTTATGAAAGACAAGTATGTGGATTATAGAGTTCTATATTTAAACAGCATCTGGTTGCTTGGAAATGTATTCAATGGCTTGGCTAACGGTCTTGATTTCGTCGGCTTCATGATCTGGAATTTCAATTGAGAATTCTTCTTCAATGGCCATGACAACTTCGACTACGTCCAAAGAGTCCAAACCCAAGTCTTTCGAGAAGCTGGCAGTGGTGGTGATTTTGGTTGGTTCCGCTACCTAAAAATAGTGATGGTTAGTATGGGTCTTTCATATAGTTGAAATATAGTTAAGAATCAATGCTTTAAACACTTACCTTGTCGAATGATTCTAATATTTCGATGATTCTTTCGGTGATGATCTCCTTGGTCAATTCTGGGGCCGATGAGTAGTTTCTGACTGAAATGAAGTTGCTGGTGTAGCTAACCTTCAATGCTTGAGAAGCAACACCCAATTGCACTCTTGGAAGAGCTATTCTGGCATTACTACGTATGGAGCAGGCCAAAAGAGGACGAATCGATTTGCTGAGGGTGGAACGGAACATTGTGTATGCTATTTGATGCTATGGATGCTATTTGTATGATGAACCGATTGTCACTAGCTATCTATACTAATAATATGGAGTGCTTTTGTTTCGTTCCATTTTTTTGATTTTATTTTTCACATACAGTATTTTCTACTTTTTCGTAATACGGATTTTCTCCATTTCCATAGGCTGAAGATCTGGGAACGGGTAAGTGCCAATATGTCATGTGACACAATCTCGAATCTTTTTCAGTCTTCAAAAATTTTTCATAATAATCCAGATGGATAATTATTCTATGTAGATGATGCTTGGATTAAGAAGGTTTAGTGGAGGTTTTATCAATCCTACATAGCCAATAATCAACCACAATGCTTCGCTTTGGATTTAAATCCTTTTTTAATGCAGGATTCGCCAAAAATGTGGCCACTTCCAATGTAACTGCCACTGTTGGGATGCAGCCATCGGTGATATCCATCTTCAATAGTCAGCAAAGCAGTCTTCTAAACACTTTTCAGAAGAGATTTGCCACCCTCAATCAATTGAAAAGAGGATCAGGAAAGCCACCAAAAAGAAAATTCACAATGTCTCCAGATTTAGAGAACTGCCCCGTCAGAAAAGGGGTTGTGCTAAGAGTTATGGTGTTAAAGCCAAAGAAGCCTAACTCAGCACAGCGTAAGGCCGCAAGAGTGAGATTGACCAATGGAAAGATCGTCAGTGCATATATTCCAGGAGAGGGTCATAATGCTCAGGAACATAGTGTGGTATTTGTAAGAGGAGGAAGATGTCAGGATTTGCCTGGTGTTAAGTACCATTTGGTGAGAGGAGCCATGGATTTGGCAGGTGTTGTTAATAGAATCACGTCCAGAAGTAAGTACGGTGTTAAAAAACCATCGAAAGATTGATCATGGCTATTATGGTCTTGATCTCTGTATATAACTGAATGTTCATTGTTTTTGAAATTGTACATGATGTAGTATAATAATAATGTATAATATAGGTATATTGCAAATAAAGTAGAATAGAATAAACTCAAAACAAATTAGAATGTTCGATCAATTTCACCGTCATATCAGTAATAAAACGTCCTCTTTTCTCACTCAAGATCGAGCTGATGTTGTTCTTCAATCCTATCCAGCTTGGAGGTTGCATGTCAGGTAATTGTTTGATCCACGATACGTAAGCGTCTCTATTTCTTTCTTCTGGAGCGTTCAAAACCTCTTTAGAGCTGTTGGTGATTTCGTTACCAATCAAGTTGAAATCGACATCAAAAGCGTTCGCCCTGAAGGTATTTTCAGTGAGAGCTCTCAAAGATTGCGCATCCGAATCGTTATCAACCTTACCACCGTAAATCACGCTTCCAATCAAGTACTGTAACTCCTCCCATGGGACATTCTCAGGAGAAATATTGGCTCTGCCCTGAGAAATATGGTCGAAGATTCTATCAATGACTCTCAGACCTAACTCAAAGTCAGTGTTGTTGAAATCATGCACTACTTTCCATCCTAATGGTGAAAATCTTAGCTTTTCTTGCACGATGGAATTATACCAAGATAACAAGAAGAATGTGTGTCTTCTTTCCACGGGGTTCTGGTTGATTCTGCTTGCTGATATCTCGCGGAACGACTCGTTGACAATGCTCTTCAATCCAGGGGGATTTTCAAAGAACAAAATAAACGACGATCTTATCAATGTCACCGGAACATTCGAGGTGATATAGCATGATAAAATCAATCTGAAGTTCGGATTCTTGGTGATTGAACCAATTTGCTTGCTGAGATAATCAAGCCATAACGGAGACATTTGTGCGTTCTGAATCAAAACCCATGATCCCTCTTTGGCAGCAGTTGCAATTTCTTGATTGGCTATATCCAAAGCTTCTGGAGAGCCCATAGCCACAACAGTGAGTTTCTGCTTTTGCTGTTGGGCAATGGACTCCACTTTGAAACCAGCATCGTATCCTTCCGAAGTACACAAGAATATTAACTGGTTTTCTCTGGAATACTCTGTGAAGGCCTGGATTAACTTTTCGGTCAGATTACTGGTTTCTAAGTAATCATAGCCAATGAAATCGCTTAAAACATTATCCAAAGACTGTCCAAATTCTTGCTGATGAGTGTCTGCTAGATATAATGATTTTAGAAGCAGTATCAAATTATTAGCATGGATTCCATTGTGGGATAACAATTCTTTGAGAATAATGTCCAAGCTATTACTGGAGTAATCTTTGTCTAGGTTAGCAAGCAGTTCGGGTTTGGCATTAAGATATCTTAGAATATCAATGATGTTCTCTTTTATAGAGGCCCCTTCCTTACTATACAAAGCAGCAAGAGCCGTCTTGACGATCTCGGCACACTCAGTACCATATTTAGAGTCGATAAACACGATAAAGTAACTCATTCCTAGAATCGTCTTATCGTCCTGTTTAAGACTGAGCGACATTCTTGAAAATGCTTCACTGTAAAGACGTTTAGTAAGGTCCTCAACGGAAACAGACTTAATT
This sequence comes from Saccharomycopsis sp. yHQL182, assembly GCA_030490795.1. NCBI lineage: Eukaryota > Fungi > Ascomycota > Saccharomycetes > Ascoideales > Saccharomycopsidaceae > Saccharomycopsis > Saccharomycopsis sp. yHQL182. Next base: position 372,050 of record JAKVQV010000011.1, on the reverse strand, counting down.
TCGTCATCTGATTTCAAGATGAAGTTGAAGATATCCAAGAAGTAATCCATCGAGAATTGATAGAAATTGTTGATGGTTTTCATCGAGTTGATCACCGCAAAGATTCTGGCAGAATGAATAGCAAGAGGCTTGTATTTATCCAGGATTTTCTCCACAGTATCCATGACATTCGATGTTTCCATGATCTGCTTTTCTATCTGTTTCGACTCTGACTTGATATTCTCCAATGTGGTGATAATCGTGTCGTTATCGACCATGTTTCCATGAGACTTATTCAACTGCAAAAGAAGGTCATTTTCAAGCTGACGCAAATGAGCCTTATATTCACCATTGAGTTTGATCAAACTCTGTCTTCTGCGTTCAATTTCAGGCTCTTTCTCCAACAATGTTCTGTTCAAAACTTTGCTTTCCAAGTTACTCTTAGTGGTTGTGAAATTCACGATGGTTGTTCTCGCCAAAATGTGAGGGGGAACGGTGATTTGCGGATTCTTAGTGTAGAGATAAAGCTTGAATCCTGAGGCACAGTCGATCTCTTGGGTTCCAAGCTTGATCAATATTCTACCACCTGTAGTCAAGAACTCCTTCTTCAAGATACTACTGACAATCTGGTCAAAATACTCTGCGTCTTCAATCAAGAGAGAAGAACCGAATCTGAGTGCATTTTCAACCTGTTTGACGAACCCTTTATCCAAGAAACTGCAGGAAATCATCTTGTTTGGCGCAATAGATTGGACTAACACGTCTTTCATTTGCCCTGATGGATCAATAATTAGCGGCACACTATCTGCTTTTTGAAGCAAAATCATGTTCTCTATATAGAGCTCGTCGTTGGCTAAACCAAACTCCTGCCATTGAAGAGACTCTTTTGGAGTAGTTAAGAATTCTTTCACAATAAAGTCTTTATCAAAGACGATGTTATTGTCACTCAAAATGTTTTCCCATAATCTCAATGATTGACCTCTTTCCATCTGATCTAGTAACCCACCATAACTCAAAAAGGCAGCCGAAAGAACACAGTTACCTGCAAGCTGCGACTTCTCTTTATGGAAGCCCATTTTGGACCATCTACTTCGCTCTTGAGTCAAACTTTCGAGTAAGTTTGTACTCCGTTTGATCTTATTCTCCACCGAGCTGATCTCCTGCTTGATGTTTTCCGTTTCTCTGATCAAAGAACTATAATTCTCCTTATAAAGCTCAATGCTTCTCTGCAATTCATCCACCATTTCGTTAATGGCAATCAACTTCGTCTCGTTTTCTTTCGACGATTCTTCAAGAGCAGCAACTTCCTTAGATAGCGGCTCCACCTGTTCAAAAACAGAGGCATATTTCACTTGGGCTTCAATCCACTCTAAAAGCGGTCCACACGCCTTACTGGCTCTGCTAACAGTAGCCAAGTTGAAATTCGGCTTGGAAAAGTAATGCTTCTCGAGATACATTCTCATTTGTCTCGATATGTTATTGGTGAAGTTGAGGATACTGATGATAAAGTCGTCTCTACGACAAATGCTTTGGATCTCTCTCCAACTTGAACTGGCTCCAAACCCAATCAAGTAGCACACCGCTTCAAGGGTCAATTTGACTGCCTCAGGAGGATTATTCATTGATCTTAACTCACTCAAGTTCTGCTTCTTTATGTTTTTAACGTTTTGAGCAGCAGCTTGAACAATTGGTATCATACTTCTCATTTGCTCATCAACCTGGTTTTTTCTGATTGCGATTTCCTCTTCTTGCTCCTTCAATATCTCATGCACTTTGAGAGACGCTTCCTGCTTTCTTTCCGCTTCATTCTGCTCAACCAACATCTTGTCAAGCATTTCCTTTGCTTCTTTGTCCTTCTGGGCTAAAGCTTTCTGTTTTATCGAGAAGTTATCCTTTAAATCTTTCACTTGAAGAACAGTATCTCTAAGTTTATCGAGTCCTACATTTATATGTCTTTGATGCTCCTCAATCACCTTCTGTTTGTCGGCAAAAACCCCAATAAACTGTCTCACCAAGCATAGAAAATGGCTGGGCATCCGTTCCCATTTATCAGCATCTGCTCCAAACCCGTTCACCCGCAGTCTATGTATAAGAACCAATGCTCTTACTATGTCTTTACGTGGGTCCACAGGAACAGATCTGATCATTTCTGTAGCTATTTCATTCACCGTGGTATCTGACCAATCACCCATCCAATTGATAATACATCTATTGAGTAATGCTGGCGAAGACAATATCTCAGGACCTGACTCACCATTCAACGAATTGATCGTGAATATAACATGCAAATTCTCAGAAATCTGCTGAGTAAACCATTTGTACAATTCCTCTTCCGAATCGAGAATGAGTCCTTGTTGTTGTGATTGCTCCATGCAAACATTCATCAAATCAGTAAACTCCGAGCCTGCAAAAAGACTGGGGATTTCAGAGTTTGCGAGCAAAGTGTTCATTCTCTCAATGAATGCGGATTCTAAAATGTTGGACTCATCGATTATAAAACAGAGTTTCTCACCATAAACTCCAGTTCTCTTTAAAATCCGACGCAATTCATTGTCGAAGTCTACAAGTCCATAGTTTCGGTGCACGCTGAGCTGCACAATCTGCAAGCCGTTTATCCATGCGACAAACTTACAAAGAGTTGTTTTACCTGAGGACGAACTACCTACTAAAATGAGATGTCCTTGAGGAACCTTCAACACTCTATCAATACGAGCAATATGCTCCAAACAATCGTTATAAAGCACTAGATCAGTCTCCAATATTTCAGTACTGAACACCTTCAATCTCTCAAACACAAAAGAACGGAACTCCTCTAAATCGACAGAAGAATAACACGTAGATAACCAACTGGAGAAAAGAATAGGATGTCTGAATGTCTCGTTTCTATCAAAGTTGATAAAGTGATCTGCTAAACAATCTCTAATTATCTGATCGACGTTGTCCTGAATATCAAGATCTGAAAGTCTGTCACTGAAAAGTCTCAAGGCCTCGTTGTAATATAACCTCAAGAACTCTCCTATATCGATCTTATAATTGTTACGTAAGGCTACAAATACAGAACGCATGAATCTAGTAAGATCTCTTGGAGAAAGGATTGGGATCAAGCTCTTGAGCTTGAAGTAGATATCGATCACCGAATTAGTGATGATACTGGAGAATCCGGTCAAGTTTGGATGCTGACTGAAACATTGTTTCGAGAAGTTTTCGTAGATTGTTAGCAAACTTTCCCTGCTTGGATAATCAACAAAGAGGACTGAGCATTTTCTAAGGAACCTTTCGCTGAGTTCGTTACGTCCTTGGTCAGTTGAAGGGTTACATGCACCAACAAACAGGATGCTTTTGAGTCTATAGAACAAATTATCCTTAGAATAAAAGCCACCAGATTCAACCAATTGACGAAGAAACATGATAACCGGCTGGGATCCGAATTTATCCTGGGCTGGCAAATTGATTTCGTCAATAAAACACACGATCTCACGATTGTTTTTAGGCTTGAACTCAACACCATTACTAGTTCTTGCAACTGTACAATATTGTTTAAGAGTAGACAAAAAATCCGAAATAGACGTTCTTCCACTGAAGTTCATGCTGATCACCTCTCTATTTGAGTTACGAAGACAATTGAGAACCGTCATGGTTTTCCCTGAACCAGGAGGACCACATAATATAAGAAACCGTTTCTGCGTGACAAACAGCTCAATGAAGTTCTCAAGGCGGAGCGTATCAACCGTTGGGATTATCAATTGCTGGTTAATGGCCTCGTAATCGACATCAATATCGGTTAGATTGGCCGACCAAGCTGTCCAAGAACAATCCGGTAATGAAATAGTTACATTTAACAAATTATCAGATAACTCGTTATTGGCAAACAATTTGCAGATCTCCTCACTAAACTGTTGCTGTTCAGCAACTGAAGAGTCTCCGCAAAAGGCCCAGAAAACAGAAAGCAAGAAAGACTTATCACAATAAGACTGGAAGTTGCTTTCATCGTAGAAATCAGGATTCTCAAGTATAGAATTAAGCAATTTCTCCAGATACGAAACGTATATAGTAGAAAGAGTGTCGATTTTCTGCATGTGGATCAGTTTGAAAATATGGCTGAATCTTGCAGAGACCTCAAACACCTTAGATAGCGCATTATTAGTTAATAAGTTCCGTTTGAGGGTCTCTGCAAAAATCTCCGTTAGTTTTGAAGCCTGCTGTGCGATTTCTTCGTACATTTCCAACGATCTTTGCTGGATCTTGAAGATACGGTTTTGAAGTACATGTTCGGCAGCAACTAACTGATCCGAGAACCAGATCATTCCACATCTACTGACGGTAGCAAGCGTGGCATATTTAAGAGAATTAGTCTCAAAAACAATCTTGACATTATCAGGGAGGGCAATACGCTCACCATTAGGTAACGTAAATGCTTTATTGTCATCAAGTAACGAGTTGAGGTTCTCGATCCACTCAGGATCAACATCACCATCAAAAACAATCCAGATTCTTTTAGAAAGTTCGCCTCTAAGATTAGCAACAATCTTTCTCAAAATCGAGGTGAAAACACCGTCTCTGAACTCTCTGGTAGTGAGATCAAGGGCTCCAAAGAGCTGGTTTTTGGATATCTTCGGGTTTATCGTGTATGTAATGCTGTCAACTTGATCGAACTTTTGAAGAGCTCCCAAGAGAGTCTTTCTAATAGTTGATTTCCCGGATCCAGAATTTCCTAGCATGATAATACCATGATGATTCTTTTGAATATCGTTTAATTCCATAATTTTAGAGATCATGTTGTCATTAACTACAAGACCTTCTGATAAAAGCTCTTCTTCGACTATACGGATGAGTTGTTCGTTGGTTGTTTGTAACTCAGCAACTCCTTCAAAGTATTTGCTAATAAGCTGTGAAAACACTTCCCGATCACCCAACACCAATTTAGGCATGATGGTCGTTCTGATACTGTTTAGCACGATGGCCTGTTCGTTTTCGTGGATCAAACTTCGTTTGACTTTTCCGCAATATCTAACCACGGCCTTGATTGTTCGAAGACCAAAATCATAATGAACCTGTTTCGTTAACAATGCTTCTAACTCATCAAAGAAAGGAACAATGACCTGAGATATACTCTTAGCGTCTTTGAAACTCTGAGAATACAAAATAACTTCCGTGATCGCCTGCTTATCGGTGGAATTTATTGAGAAACTTCTGAATAGTTTCTTCAAATTCTCCGGAAGCGTAGATCTTCCGGCATAAGTAGGATTCATCGTAATGAATATCGATGTTTGAGAGTTTAGCTTGGTGACATTTCCGAGAAGATCGATCGTGTCTGAGTTATTACCCAACCCCATTTCGATTTTCTCGATTTGTGACGAAACCGAACTTAATATGTTTGATTCGAGTCTATTGAATTCATCAAAACACACCCAAGCACCTACCTGGCATATTCCCAAGAGAATTCTGCTGATAGCTGCAAAGTCAAAACTCTCATCACAACAAAATACAAACACCGGTCTACCGAGAGCCTTTCCAAACTCTTTAACCGACTCGGTTTTACCAGTTCCAGCAGGGCCAAACGAGCATCCACCGCGTTTGTATGTCAAGGTTTCACTGTAATTGATGAAAGTATTCTGGATGAGTTTGTTCTTCACTAAACTAGGGCTAAGTCCATAGTACTCAAGGCCATATAAATGATCGGTATCAAGTATTTTTACAGATATCTTGCCATAGGTTTCTGCATCACTATGTAAATAGTATTTAGGCTTACTTCTCCAAAGAAAGCTTTCAACAGAAAGGTTTTGCACCTCTCTAAGTTCAAGAATCACGTTGTTCTGATACACAAGCTCAATAATGAGGGTCTCTATCTTTCTGCTACTAATAACCGAGAGATCCGTCATTGTAGACGTCGATACCAAGTCAAGGAGCACCTTATACGAGGCCTCAACCACCGAGAGATCACCTGCATTGATCGCAAACTCAACTACCTCGGTCCAACAAATCTGGATTGCCAAGAGACAGCATTGACAAGGGAACGTCTCGATCCACAGCATGAATGTCTCTTGAGAAAGTTCACCGTCTTTCACAAACTTTATGAACTTCTGGGTTGCCTGTTCGGTGTAGTATGCAAGAGAATCCTTCAACTCCCTTTCGAGCTCCAAAAGCCACTCAATAAGGGCCGGATACTGCGACAAATTGATGGCATTAACTAACTGGACGGTCTCGCCCTCTTTCGAAACAATTGCTGTGACCAGCTGACCATCGTAAGTAATACCATGAATATTAATGAATATCTTACTTAAATACTTGCCGACAAAGATCGGATCGTCGGAGTTACCAATGATGTTTAGCAAGTCATCATCACCAACAAAATAAAATCGAGGAAATATCTCTCTTTGCTTTTCTAAGTAGTTGCTCAAAGCCTGTCTGACTCTGCCTAGAATATCGAGGTTTTTCTCCATAAGCGTCTGGATATCCTCAATATTAAGGCAATCAATCGCAAATGGCGACTTATATACTCGTTTCAAAAGACGATAGAAATCAGAAGTGATATTGAAAAACCGCGAGGATTCAACCGGCAAAAGCCTTTTGATATCCTTATTTTCGCTAAACACTCCGTCTAAATAGATCCATTGTCTTTGTACGTCAATCCATACATCTAACAAGGCATACAATCTGTTCAATTTACTCTGCCATGTGTTGGCTTCGTCTTCAAAGATCGCAAAGAATCGTGAATTGTGCATCGCTTCCAAGGTATCGATATCCTCTTTACACTGCTTGAACAAGGAATCCCACTCCTTTACAAGTCTACATTTGTTCTGGTAGTTGAAGAGAGAAAGTGTGATTGAGTCCCAGGCCTCTTTTATTTTAATAAGCGAGTCTTCAATCAGTTTCTCGCCGTTTGCTTTAGCAATCACTGCCTTGATGATGCCCTCATTCATCTGTGGATTAAGATCCAACACGTTTCCCAAGGTAAGCAGCACCAAACTGACCTCGGAGCCAGTGATACTGTCAAACAATTCCTTCCAATGTCTTTCCTTCATTGCATCCGATTTAAGATCAGAGGTCAAAGGAACCGTACGAATATAGTCCTTGATGCGGTGCTGAATCTGTTCAAACGCAGAGTATTGACGGACTTTCGTTGGCATAGCTCTAGATTTAGCTAACAATTCTTCAAACTCGTGTCTGATTGATCTTGGAGTGAGTTTGCTCCATTCCTTCAGTCTGATTTCATCAAGAGAATTATGTAAGATATCAATAGAGCTCCACACTGACTTGAAGTCTGTGATTTCCTCTAAAACACTCTTCAAATCCTGGCTGAAAGCAACTGGCAACACCAAGACTCCTATCGCATTTAGAAGGAACTTCTTCTTCGTTTGAAGCCCCTCAGCTTGCAGTTCAAAGGATTTCAAGAGATTGATGGCAGCTGATGGGTTGACATTGCCAGAAACAGGCTTTTGAGACTTCCATTTGGTTTTCAAGTCTGTCATCATCTTCTCTGTCAGTTCCTTCTCGCTTTCTATTCTCTTGACAATAACCGACATTTCAGCAGAGATTTGTGCCGATCTCTTGAGTAATATCTCGTTGAGTGCCGACAAATCACTCTGTACCTGTTCAATATGGAGCCAGCCAGGTGGAAACACGAACCGGTCCCTCACCAATTGATTGTGTCCGTCTACAAAAAGAAGCATCTTTTCCTTCCATTTCTTCATCAATCCTTGATATTTGTGGCAATTTGTGATCAATTCAATAGTGTCGTTGATTGAAGCAATATCAACTGACGAGTTCTCAAAATACTTCTTGATAGACACAAACTCAGCACTGATTTTCTTCATGCTTTCGCCAAGAATCTCAGAAAACTGGATCACAAGATCTCTTTGCCAGACATCATATTTAGCATTGACTCGAAGCTGTGCCTGCTCGAACTCAAACACTACGGGCCCTATTTTCTTGTAGGTTTCAACCGTATCAAAGGTCTTTCTTGAAGCACGAACCTCGTTCAATATCTGGATCCAGCGACCAATATCATGATTTAAAGACTCAAAAACGTCGCTGATTTGCAAACTCCAGAGGACTTTGAATTTGACCCAATTAGATGCGTAACTGTCACATTGGTTATATTTATCCTTAACTAATTTGTAGCAAGCCTCAATCTCGCTATCAACTTGTGATATCATCGAGTTGAAAGTCTGCACAGAGTCAGCTGAATCAGAACCAATATCAAAATCGCGATAGTTGATCTTTTTAAGCATCACCAGCTCAATGGTCTCGTTAATCAAAGAAAACCATAGTTCTTTCGTGGTTTCTAGCGGAGGAGAAACATATATAGAACGGTTACTTAGAAGAATCTCGTGCTTTGACTCGGGGAAAATGACGTTGAAATTATTAGCATCAAACAACACTAATCGTTGTCTTAATCTTTCAACAAGCACTTTCTCAATCTTTTCGTTGATTTTCTTAACAAGCAAATCGATATTTCCATAGTCGTCTAATATAATCTTATGAACAATCTCCTGAATTTGCTTCAAAATGCTGAGAAAATTAGTTGAGGAATATTCACAAGTAGATAGTTCTATCAATAGCTTTGTCAACTCGTCTCTGAAGCCTTTGAGGTTCAAGATCTTCAGTTCAAAGGCATTTATCGACAGTTCAAGTTCTCCGAAAAGAGCCAACGACTTGTTTTCAATCACAATCTCCGAATTAGCATTACTGGAAGCATTCTTAGCCAATTGGTCCCATTGGATAGTCAAACATGAGCCAATCAAGGTAAACAAATCAGACCGTTCGGTCGCTAGAAGAACATTGAATTCATTTAACTTTCTGAACGATTCTAAGGACGAGTACAATGTGTTCAAAGATTCGCTCAAACTTATCGAGAATGGATAGACTCTTCTGATAGAACGAGACGTTGCTATGATTTGGTGAGGCACCTGGTAGTTCAACCAACAGAGATTCCGCACCTCTTTGAAAAGAATAACAGAACTGTAGTCGAAATTCACTGCTAATTTGAACTGATTCTTATCTCTGGTGTTTCTAATGATCTTCAAGATTGGCTTTTGAGTCGAAAACGAGTCTTGATTAGCCTGCACTTCGCTCAACCAGTTCTCAAAGATCTTGGATATTGTGAGCTTCTTTTTGAACACCAACGACTCGTTGTATATCTTCTGGCCTTCTGGGTATTGGTTCCAGCTGTCACCAAGAATGGTGTTGAGTTTATTGAGAAGATAATCCAATCTAGTGTCGATCTGTGTGGCCCAGATAACAATCGACGAGATCTTTGGAATATCCTTCATTCTATAGAGAAGTCTGGAGTCGTTCTGCTTCAAGAAATGCTGCTGTAAGTTAGCAATCTCGATCTTCATTATATCAAGCAATTTTGTCTGAAACTCTTGGACAGATTCGCTGACTGAAGAGCTAGAGAGAATGAAGTTGAACATGCTGTAGATTGAGAACATTTCGTTAGACGTTTTGGCCTTGGAAAGAATGTCTCTGAGCATCGATTCAATCTTCGACTCAACCTTCTGGGCACGTTTTCTATAGAGAGTCTCGCTTTGTTCCCAGCGACTCTTGCTTTCGGGCGAATTGTCGCTGATATCTGTGCCAGAAACAGCCTCATAAGCAAACTCCATCTCCGAGATAAGGTCTCTATCTTCGGTTTTATGAGAAGCCAATGTGAGATACTTGAAATTGCTCAAGAAATACTCTTTGTTTTCCGAAGCATTCATGATATTCTTCAAGGCCACCACAATATCGTTGTGTTTCAGTCTGAAATTGGCTACATAATCAAGTCTGTTCTTTAACGTCGTTGTTTTCGAGCTGATCTTGATGAATATTAACTTCTCGGATCTTCTTCTTAAGAGCTCCCTGCCTAAATTGGTGAACTCCTTCACGAACTTGTCCCATACGCTGAAAACCGAGTTCAATTCGTCCACTCGGACAAGAAAATCGCTATGCATCAAGCCCATGATCTGATACTCGCTAATGAGTGCCTTGAGCTTTTTATTAAGGTCTCTGGAGATCGATTCAACAAGTAATACGGCTCTACTGATAGGATACGGGATCATCCGCAATTTCTTCAAATGGTTCAGAATCAACACAATACTCTCCTCAAGCTTCTTACACGAGGTGGCTGAAACTAACTCCTCGATGGGAAGGTCCTTTAAGAGCTGGTTGTATGTGTTGGCAGTGGTAAGAGCCTCGTTTAAGCCCGTGTCGGAAAGCAAACTGACGGTAGCATAGAACCGCTTGGCCTTACGCAACACATTAAGCGTGACTTCAACCTCTTTCGATGCAAGCTGCTGCCGAACCGATATCAAAGCGGACTCCAATGATGACCAGAAGTTGATTTCGTCGGCAGTAAACCCGTCAGATGGGTCACGTGAAAGCTTCGAGATGTCCTGGGCTGCTTTGACCCAGCCATTGACGATATTCTGGAGCTGGTTCAAGAACACGGTGTCTGAAAGCAACGAGTCAGGGATGAAATCAAGCGCATCCTTGCCTGATCCATCGCGTTCTGCCTGCGAAATCGCAGACCTAATAGCTGGATGAACCGTGAGGGTTAAATCAGGGACCTGGACTGACTGTAATATATGCTGCAAAGAAAGAGTTAACTCGTTGAACTTCTTCTTTGTCAACACAATTGCAGTATTATCAGATTCTTCCTCGATTTGCTCGGTTTTACCGGTTTCTGTGGCATCATTCTCGACATTATTGTCGCTTTTATTGCCATTAGCACCGGTATTAAGCTCTGAAGAGGCCATCATTGACGATAAATGGACAATATTGTCAAAATATGGTGAGATCCCCAAACTTACAAGCGTTTTTAACATCTCGTAAGACCGTCTATGGTTTTGGGTATCATTATTATCAATCTGATTATTCTCATTATCTGCTGGCTCATCACTAAGAGTATCTATGAAATAACTAGGGAGATTCAATACCTGGATCTGCAATTCTAACGGGATTCTTGGCTTCAATTCGCCCTTTTCTTTAATCAACATGATGGTGGATATTGCCTTACTTATAGGCTTCAATGCCTCTAGGATAACGAATCTAGACGCTTCATTGCTGGTCCTCACAATGAATATCGACGCCGGAAGGGGATTCTTGAGAAACTCGTTGAATATAAACACTGATTGGTTGTTTTTGAAGTGTACAATATCAGATACGTCGGCGGTTTGTAATACTTTAGAGACGTTGAATATGAACTCAGTTAACAGTGCTAGTAAATCGGGGGCATCTGTGGCGGAGATGATGTCCCTTGAGGTCTCATTTGAGCCCCCTTCGCCAAGTTTTGAGAAGGCTGAGATGATGTTCATTGTGGTGTTTCATACGGTGTAAACAGGCGGTGATCAGGCGGTGATCTATGATCTATTAAGGTAGAGAAAACCGTATAAGCTGTATTGATCAAGGAGCGATTCCAGCCGTTGAAACAAACAATCTATATCACTCCACGCGTCTGTGTCAAGTTTTTGTGCTGAATTCGCGTTTCTGAGTCTCTTTTTGCTGTCTATAGTCGTTTACTAACCCTCATTAACAGTGACGTTACGCTATTTATTTATTTATTTATGTTTTTATTTTCTCTTCAGTTTTATTTGGCTTTTTTTTCTTGGTGAAAATTGCCTTAGTTAAGAATTTATGGATCGGCTTGATGGGGTGGTTGGAGTCAACGGTGGTACTCCTGAAGGTACTACTAGAGTCGATGATGGTGTTGGAATCAATGTAAACTAGTAGCCCGGTAGGATGTCCAAAATGGAGTGAAATACAGTAAATGGCAAATCATAGAGTCATTATATTAACAGATGCAAGATGCAAAGAAATGAGAAAATTGAGAATGCTTAAGAGTAGTAGTAGCAATAGTAATAGTGATAATAGTACCAATAATAATAGTAGAAAGAATAATAAATCAAGAAGATCAACAGTAACTGCTGAATAATAATATAAATATCACAATTGTTGATGTGCCGCGTGGAGACTTTCGATGAACTTGTCTATCTCAAGGAAGTGTCTCTCTTCCTTAGCAAAGTTTCTGTGTTTAGAGCTTCTAATATGGTCATCGAAGTCTTGATAATGGATTCTACAATTCTCGCAGTATCCACAATACTCGATATGTTTCTGACCAGGGTCTTTGTTTTGTTTGGAGTTATGTTGGTTATCCAGCTTGATATCTATATCAGGTTTGTCCAAGTCGTCTTTTTCAGGTTCATTTTCAGGTTCATTTTCAGTATCAGGTTCGTCTTCCTCGTCCACTTGGCCCTCATTTTGGTCTAGTTCGTGAGCTTCCTGGACTACTGGCTCTTTTTGGAGAGGCTCCTTTTGGAGCTCAATGTCTTCGTCACCTTTTTCAGTCGGCTTCTCAGCCGGTATTTCCATAAGTTGCTCAGCAGCTTCATCAGCTTTAACTGGCTTATCAGCTGGCATCTCAGTAGGCGTATCTGCTTTATCAACAGGCCCCTCAGAACACACTAAATCTTTTCCAGCATTATCAGCCAAGTTACTTGCTGACTCAGCCGGGTTTACGATCTTTCTGACAGGAATTGGAATCGGATTGGCTTGTTTCACAAATACTCGTTTCTGTAACGATTTAAACTCTTTAGAGGCCACATGAGAATGCGAAGTTCCAAGTCCATTATGGATTCTCAATATTTTGGAAGCAAAAGTCGGAGAAGTACTGGTTCCTGGGCCGGTTGCAGTAGGAGTGGTAGCAGTGGCAGCACTAAAATTATTTGTAGTTTGAGATTGACTGTTAGATTGGATTCCTGAAGCGTTCATTTCGAAATACGATCTTTTTCTTGAACCAGAGTCGTCTCTTAGCAAAAGATTCGATATGTTAGTTTCTTCATCGTCGTCGTCCTCTTCTTCTCTGTCATCTTCATTCTCGTTCTCGTTCTCGTCTTCATAGTCATTCTCTTCCGGAATCTGCCCGTCTTTCTCAGCAACCTTGACATTATCAACATAGTCGCTTTTAATGAATGTAGAGTTTTTTGATGTTCTAGGAAGAGCCTTTATAGACGTGTTGGAGTTGTAGATATTGTAGCTATCAACATCATATGCAGAGTAATCATGAGCTGCCAATTTTCTATGCTGCTGACGAAGTTTATCTAAGCTACATATTTTACGTAATTGGCAACGAAGATCATATTTAGTCTCGAAATTGCTCTTGCGTCTCTTGATTGCCCGAGGAGTGTTATCATCTGAGAGAGAATCAGGAGCAAATGGACTCTTTCCATCAATGGTTGGATAGAATTTGGGCCAAGGAGACTCAGCATAAAGATCTGGAAAACTCTTAACAGACCATTCAGACGCGTAAATCGCACGATAATGGCCCCTAAGATCGTAGATAAAGAAATACGGTCTGTTAAAGTAGTGGAAGTTCTGCATCCGGACGTTTGGATCGCGGTCTGTTGGACCTAAGAATTTCTCCTTGGTCAACAACGTTGATAACTTGTCCGGGATTTTGAGATCACTGGGTTTTTTACTGATCTGTTTCCCAGAATTAAACAAGTTTCTTTTCAACAACGCATTTGGATTATTACTTAGAAGAGCATTGTTCATGTTCAGATTGCTGGTCTTTCTGTAGGTTATCATACCCAACACCTGTCTCTGATAGCTGAGTTTCTGAGGATTTATAGTTGCCATTGGTTTGATGTTATTAGATTTATTAAGACTGTTGATCAAAGCAGCCCTGCTGTTATTTTGGCTAGTAGAACCACTGACAAACTGGATGTTATTACTGTTGTTGTTCTTGGTGGTTTTCAGCGACTTTTTTCTTAATCTCAAGTATCTATTACGCTCATTCTCCTTCAATTCGTCATAGATTCCGGATCGAGACTTTCGGTGCTCGTATTTGATGCGTTTCATGAGATCCTCAGAAACATGGGGCCGTTTCTCGAGATATCCAAAGAAACGGATCGCCTTCTTAAAGTCCCAGGTTCGTATTCTGTCTGCGTAATGAAACACATCCGTACTAGGATATTTTCTGTTCTTATCAAACGACCGTTTGCTTATGACGAGTGTCACGCGATCTGCGCTGAACAAATCAACGACTTTTGCGTGGAAATTGAAGCATTGAAGCTTTATGTGGTTCTTGGCTTTATTTGTTGCATTGATGGACTCAATCATGTTGCTTAAACTGTCTTTAGTTTCACCAGCAGTTGAATCAGGTGTCGTGTCAATATACACCACGCTCAATGCTATGATATCACGCCAATTAAGTTGCCATTCGTAGAATGCCTCGCCATAATCATCAGGTTTGTTTCTGAAGAGTCTGATTTGGCCTTGGGACGCGTTTCTTGCTACTGATTCTTCAGGAGGATAAGGCAGCTGCTGAGGCTTATGGCGACTGTTATGGCGTCGCTGAGGAGCCATATCTGTGCGACAGTCGAGAGGTGTGCTTTGTCTATTTGTGAGCCCATGCTTTGAGACAGAGTCGTTATATTGAGAGATGGATGAGTTAACGATGATCCCGGACATGTCCATCTTGGGGAAATAATGTGTTGGAGAATGTTTGTTCACACGAGTGTCATAAAGGAGGTAGTGAGGAAGTATGGAAATAGCAGGAGAGTGAGGAAGTAAAGAGGTCGTAAAGAAATAGAATAGTGAATAGGTAAGTAAAGTAGTAGGAGTATGAAGAGCAGTGAGCACCTAAGATTGTCAAATAAATACCCAAAAATATATCCCAAAAAAATATAGCGCGTCGCGGTGAAAAATAATAATAAAATTTCTATGGTAAAAAAACGCCTATGAAAATACGCGACATTTTATAAGGCGCGATGGCCCTTCATTGATCTATGCTAAGCATCTACTTCAACTATCATTAAGTATTGATTAAAATAAAAAGAATGAAGAGGAATATTAGATGAGATGACTCGCAGGAAAAGTAAATATTATATGCATAACAATAAATATTATTATAACAGCATCTTTGTCTATATAAATAGCCTGCAATCATACAGTAAAAACATTATCAGTTTTCGTTCCGTGCTCACCAGCATCACAGCATTTGATCTCGCGACCCCATTCGGAGTTCAAGATCTGCTTAGCATTGATTCTACGCCCAGGAACGGGATCCAAAATCGAGTAAATCACGTTTCTACACCGAGCACGTTTTAAGGACTCAATTGGCAAATAACCATTGGCATCTTTACGTCCTTTCAAGTACTCGGCAAAAAACTCGTCGTCATGCTTGGCACTACGCCATAGCTGTCTCCCGGTACGCATGGCCATGTAAACAACCCCACAGGCCCATACGTCAGCCGGTCTTAAATCGTAGTCCTTCAGAGAGTATAGTTCTGGAGCAATGTAAGGAGCTGACCCAATAACGCCAGCAAACAAATGGATCTTTGTTTCCCATGCGAAACTGAAGCAATCACTGGTCCCGAAATCGGTGATTTTGAGGTTTCCATCCGCTGTTAGAAGAATGTTTTCAGGCTTAATGTCACGATGAGCTACTCCCATAGTATGCATGTAACTCACTCCACGCACAAGCTGCTTGAAAAAGCAATCGGCTTCGATATATTCGAGCTTTCCAGCAGTGATAATTAAGGTGTAAAGATCGCCACCCGTGCAGAACTCCATCACCTCACAATAATCGCCTTTTGCATCCTGAAGAAGATCCCATGTACGGATGATATGGATGTTTTTTAAGGACGAGGATATACAAAACTCACGTGCAAGACGCTTGGAGTACTCCTGCTCGGTTTCCTGGGCTCTTCTACGAAACTCTTTTACAGCATACAAATTCTCCTTGTTCTCGCTAACCTTTTTATGGGAGATCTTCACTACACCGAAAGTTCCACGCCCAATAACTTCCTGACAAGTACCGTATTTCTCGGCAAACGAACGGGTATCAATAACGTTTTCCGTCAAGTTCAACGGAGCCCCGATTCCTGGGGCCATGGCTTTTCCCAGGGCTTCTGCCTGGGCCTGTGCAAGAACCATAGCACTAAGTCTGGCTGAACTGCTGTTATTAGCACCGCCACGGTTCATTGAACTGGCTCCGCGTTTAGCCCTGCTGTCGAGCACGATTTCAATCTCTCCACTGGCCTCATTTCTATGGATCTTGTTAATTAAACCTGACGCAAGCGAAGGCGGCGCGTTAGCAGCAGTGCCTGCACCGCCGTCGCCCGCAGCCGCAGCCCGCGGAACCCCTGCCCCACCTATGATGTTGGGCACCGCAGAGATTGATTCGTCCCGGAGCTTCTTCGCACCCAAGAAGTTTTTGATCATGGTGCTGAGTTTTTCCTGCCGCTTAGCACTTTTTAGGTAGTGTTCGTGCGTTCCGTCCTCAAACACCTTCAAGCGGCCATTGTAGCGGTCTTTAGGGGCAGAGGACGTTGCGGTGGAGCCGGGGGTGTTTGTGGAGGAGCTGGAGGCGTTTGGAGATACGTGACTGGCACTCGGTGAGGCGGTGGTGGCTGAAAAATCACCGGCTGTGGCCAAAGAAGCCGTCAGAGAACGCGTGCTGTGCAACACAGGCACATCGTCAGCGCCGTTATTATTATGAGACGTTGACGAAAGTAACGAGGCGCCTGAGGCGTTGTTATTGCCGGTTTTAGTGGATTTACGTCTGGTGATCTTCGCCACCGCGGCCGCAGACTCAAAGAAACGGGGCGCATTGGCTTTAGAGACTGATCTAGACCGACTTGATCTCAGTTTGAGCTTCATTTTAGAGTGTGAGATGCTAGGATTACTCAGGGTTGAAGTTAGAGACGAGAAGGGTTCGTGTTCGTTCTCTTCCATAATGGCATTGGCACTGGCATTGGCACTGGCATTGGAAGGAGGAGAAGAGGCTGGAGGCGCATGTTGCTCGGGCGTCCTCGTTCTGGCAGACTCAGGATGTGAATTTAAGGCAGCTAGATTAGTGGTTGAGTTGTTTAGAGATGAATTACCATGACGAAGCAGCGAGCTGGAAGAAGAATTGCCCGAGCTGATCCCTGTATTAGCGAGGGCAGCAGAGATAGCAGTAATGGGGTTCAGACCGTTATTATTAGGCTGTCCAGGCCCATTATTGGAGAGTTTCTTCTTCAAGGAGGTGTTTCGCGACAATATGTTGTGATGGCTTGGGGTTCTGCCTATAGTGCCGCCTGCAGAGCTCGAGGTGGTGATGGGGGAGATGGGACTGGCCGGCGGAGAGCGTTCCTTGTCGGCAGCGGCAGCAGCAGCAGCAGCATTGTTCTGGGCTGACACGCCAAAAATACGGCCTATTTTGGAGATAGTTGAGCGTCTAGGCCTGTTTTCGGGGGGATTCTGAGGCATATTCCACCCTCAGAAAAGATATGAACTCTATAAATCGAACGATATTGGATGGCCAAGGATATCGATGCCAAATCGCAGTATTTGATAGATATCGATATATTGATAGATATCGACAGATTGATAGATTCTTAGCGAGTTTTTCCTGTCTATCAAAATCCTAACCAAGAAATCCCAGCAAAGAAACGCTATCGCGCAAGGTACCTGCTCTATGAGATAAGTCGTCCTGGAACCCACCGGTTTATATAGAGAGATACACTACAATAAATCCCAGCCAGAGTAAAAAATCTTGATCTTTTTGGGCCCCTCTTTGCTACTCGTCTTCCTACAACTGGCTTCCTTTCCTTCTTTGTTAGAGTTTCTCTGGTTTTCACGGGCTTCAGAATTCTCCTGGAGCGATTTTCGTATCAGAAAATTTCCTCAAAACGCTAGCGAAAAAATTTTCCTGTGGCGGAAAATTTTGAAAAGCGGCCATTCTGATAAGTCAGAGAGGCCAGGCGGATTTTCGCAGGATTGGCAGGATTAGCAGAGGCTATCAGACAGGAGTGGGTGGATGCTAAACGACGATGCCGACGGGTTGCCAGGTGTAGTGGTGGCCAGGCCGGGCCAGACGCAGGTGTAGAGACCGTAGCATGAGCAGTGTAGTGAGGCATCAGTCATGTGACCGGTGGGTCTGATGTTGTCCGCATGCTTTTACGACATGGATGTAAATCATTGTATACTATACTTATTCCATGGCATGGGCTGTGCGTCGCCCGCTTAGCTTGCTTTGGAGAGTTATGTAAAGCCCAGCTATGGAATGTGCATTCAATTAATTAAATGGGTTGCTCCATTCCCATGGTATATTTGGTGTGCTATGCTGCTCCTCGTGGGTTGCCTGTTATATATAAATCCAGCCATCCATCCCGAATTAGTGTCTCATAGGCTTGTTCCCTGCTCTATCTAGATTCCAAAGGAGGTCTTGGCAAACGACTCAAACGACTCTCGGCAAAGACAAGTGTCTGTCTTCTCTTCTACAGTGATGATCCTCTGAGGTATTGACCCGTCTCACTGGTATGCTGAAAATTCTTCAATGACCCCCACCCATGGTACGTTCCCCCGGGCACCCAACGTCTTTCAACGGCTGAATTTTTCAGCTGGATTTGCCATTTCACGTGATATGTGCCCAGCATTAGCTCATACTCCATCATCATAATAACTATTACTATTACAAATGATGTATAAACCTTCTCAATAAATTTTTCACTTAAGATTCACCATTAATAATCAGACGTAACTCTGTTTATATAAATACCCAGTGGATCCTGTCTTTTCATCTCTGCTAATCTGACTTAGTTTTGATCTTCATTCAGTAAATCTACCATACATACGTACATACATACATACATCCTCCAATATCTCGAATAATAATGACTGCTGCTAACAAATCCTTTGGTTTCGGCACCCGTGCCATTCATGCTGGTTCCGCTCCAGACCCTTCTACCGGGGCTGTCATCTCGGCCATCTCTTTGTCCACCACTTTCGCCCAAACTGCTCCAGGAAAGCCAATTGGTATCTACGAATACTCCAGATCTCAAAACCCAAACAGAGACAACTTCGAGACCGCTGTTGCTTCTTTGGAAAATGGTAAATACGGGTTAGCCTTCTCCTCGGGAAGTGCCGGAACCTCAATCATCTTACAAAGTTTGGCCCAGGGCTCACATGTTGTTTCTATTGGTGATGTTTACGGTGGTACTCACAGATACTTCACCCAGGTTGCTAACACCCACGGTGTTTCTACTGACTTCACCAACGACATCATCAACGATTTGCCTAAGCTTTTGAAGCCGGAAACCAAGTTGGTTTGGATTGAAACTCCTTCTAACCCTACTTTATCCATCACCGATATCAGTAAGGTCGCTCAGATTGTTTCTGAATACAAAAACGCTCACAACCAAGAAATCTTCTTGGTGGTTGACAACACCTTTTTGTCTCCATACATCCAGAACCCATTGGACCATGGTGCTGATATTGTGGTTCATTCTGGTACTAAATACATCAATGGACACTCCGATGTTGTCATTGGTTTGGCTGTCACCAACAACGAAAAGCTTCGTGATAGATTGGCTTTCTTGCAAAACGCTATTGGTGCTATCCCATCTCCATTTGACTCTTGGTTGGCTCACAGAGGTTTGAAGACCTTGCATTTGCGTGCTACCGCAGCTTCTCAAAGTGCTCTTAAGATTGCTAAATACTTGGAATCCAGTCCATACGTTCAGGCTGTTAACTACCCAGGTTTGCCTACCCATGAGGGTCACGATATTGTGTTGAAACAGCACAAACACGGATTAGGCGGAGGTATGATCTCTTTCAGAATAAAAGGAGGAGCTGAAGCTGCTTCCAAATTCACTTCTAACACCAAATTGTTCACTCTTGCTGAATCTTTGGGTGGAATTGAGTCCTTGCTTGAAGTTCCTGCTATAATGACCCATGCAGGTATTCCAAAAGAGGCCAGAGAAAAGTCTGGTGTTTACGATAACTTGATCAGACTCAGTGTTGGTATTGAAGATTCTGATGACTTGCTCCAGGACCTTGAACAGGCCTTGAAAGCATCCGTTTAAACGACAATAAACATAGAGAAATGATAGAATGTCAGTATATTTGATAGATATAGGACGATTTAGACTTAATGTATGTTAGACCTTTAATGTATGATAATTATTTTGAGTAGAAGCTCGGTACGCGAATGTCAGCTGACACCCGCCTCATCTTGCATATTTCAGCAGTGATCCAGATTCGGTCGTAGAGACTGACTGGATTTTTCCGGGTAACTCCCTAATTTTATTAACACTGCTTTTCTAAAAAAATGAAGCTGGCCCCACACAACACTCAACATGCATAAAATAAATACCAGTCAGATTTCCATTTATTTCTTCAAAAACAACAAAAAACAGCAAGAAAATAAAAAGATTGCGAAACAGCCATGTATGTTATAGAAAACGTCTGTACCATTTGTGGGATTCTAGGGTTCAGTGTGGGTGCAGTGTTTACATCGTTATTCATTTGGTGGAGACTTCTTCGTGATAAAAAGAAGAAATTAAAAGATCGTAAAACCCAAACTAAAACAAAACATGATAGCCCTCACGATGCATATCTTTCATGAATCACATGCCATAAATGGCATATAATATAGACACCTTTTAATGACAAGACGGCGGTGAATACTGCTTTGAAGCTTCAGTCTAGAGTTGTAGAAGAAACGGTGGTGATTATTGCATTGACACTTCAGCATAGTATGTAGAATAAGGTGGCCTTTAGAGTAGTGTCAGTACAAAGACTACGACACGAATATGGATCAGCAAGATGCAAAGACCGTGCAATAAAAGTTGATTAGCCAGAAGCCGCGGATTATACATGCAAACTACATCCTAAAACAAGGTTTCCTAAATATATTACAAAATCTTTTACCTCAAAATCAATACAGGAAATGCATTCAGTAGATACGTTTTTCTTTCTTGTTTGGCATCCTGTTTGGTATTCTTTTTAGCTTTCTTGTTTGGCATCCTGTTTGGTATTCTTTTTAGCTTTCTTTTAAGCCATCTCTTCAGATTTTAGTAAATTTTGCAGATTGGTTTCTTGTTTTGCAGCGTCTCTGCATTTCAATCTCTTATCATCTCTTAAAGTAAATCAATTTGGTAAATCAACAACTCTTAATATAAAACAAACAACACTAAATATTAACGCAACAATGAATAAAGCCCCCGCGCCTGATTTACCATTTTTTAAAGTTGTATAAGCCTTCATTCCAGTTGAATTTTGGTTAATTTTATTGGCTGCATTTTTAACATGTCCGAAAGTCATTCCAAATTCTCCACACATTAAAGCTATACCAAGCATTAAAGTAAATAAATAGATAACGCATATCCAACGTTTATTAACAAAAATAGCAGCCATATCCAATACGAATGCAATTGCAAGAAACACAACTGCAACAATCCCTAATATTAAATTTTTTGCAGTATGTGTTCTTGAAAATGTTGAATTATAATAATAATCAATATCATCATTTTTACAACCAAGTTTTTTCAATTGAAGTATTGAAGAGTCAGGAATATTGATTGCTAGTCTTGATGATTTAGCATTTACATAGTCAAACTTATCAACCAAATTATCAATTTGTTCAGATGATAAGTTTGTTGTATTTTGTAAGTAGTTTTGCGATATAGAAAAAATATCAGTATCATGAATAGAGGTAGCCATATTATATGAAAAACAATTTATAAACCCATTAACTGGGCATGTTTCTTCACTTGCATATTGCTCATCAAAATAAGAATACTTTGAATTTGAATAACATCTATAACCACCAGTTGATAAAATCAAATGATCATTAATTTGAAATGCATTAGCAATTCTAAAGTCTTCGGTATCTTTTAAATATCCATTATCTGCATTAACAATTTTTTTAAAAGAAGTCTTGACATCCTCAAGATATTCATTAGCTTTTGCGATTTGTGATTCTGTATATGTGGTTGTAGTACTTTCACTATAATCACTATCTGAAGTGGTTGTGGCATTATAAATTTCAATTCCTCCAAGAATATCATCAACAGTTGCATTACTTAAATCCATTTCAAATGTAAAAGTCGATTTAAGTACTGGTTTTGTTGCACAAAACATTGAGATACAATAAACTAAAATTGCAATTAATCCAAATACCCCTCTTGCGCTTTTATACATACAAACTGATTTTGACATTTTTCTAATAAAAATAGAAAAGTACTATCTTGTGTGATGCAGATTCTATCTTTTGATGATGAAATTTGAAAGTATTGTCACTAGATAGCTGTAAGTGTGCTGATTCCAAAGATGTTGTTTGTAAAGCTCAAGCTACAATAAATATAAAATAAATATAATAAAATAAAGTAACTTATTTATTTAAATAAAAATCTATAAATTATGTTGTTCATACTTCTTTCTAGTATATTATTGAGAAGATCCGAAAATTTTATTTCTGACGTCACACTGGGTCAAGTATGTGAGTTTTTTTGTAAGAGAAGAAACAGGGCTCAAAATGTCAAGCTGATATCGGTCTCCTTTAAATTTAGAATTCTCAACCATCAATTACATATCGATGGATATTGTTTCAACAAATTTCTGTGTCAACATGTCCATTGTGAAATTTTTCATAATCGGGGTCCAAATCTTCAATTTTATTGTTAGTTATAGTTAACAGTTTATCACAACGTTTAGATTCACCTTTGTCATTTCCATTTGCCTGTTGATTTTCAACTTGATCATTCTTTATATACCGTATGGCTGGTTACGTCTCGAGCCATTCTTTGACCGGAGGACAGGGCCAGTAGACATGTCTACAATATATATATATATATACACATTCCACAAAATATCATATCGTAAACATTCAGGGAACATGTAAACATTCAGGGAACATGTAAACGTGTGGCGACTTTTCACTCCCCATTGTATCTATACTTATGACATAATACCTCGACGGAGAAATCAATATACAAATATCCCATTTGGGATCGTTGGTCTAAACCCTGGTCTGGGACAGACCCTTGTACCTGAACCAACTGAACACATCATTCGTTATTTACTGAACATTTTCTGGAAGAGTACAACTCCCCATTGTATTAATTAATGTCTTTCCAAGCTGGACAAGTTGAAGCTAATATTGTGTCTTGAGATAGAAGTAAAAATGGAATGGAAATAGAATAGAATTCAAATTGAGAAAAAAAAAAAACTGAGACCAATCAATCTTCTTTCATCATCATCGAATATTTCTATTATTATCTTAGCGTTCCTTCCTCGTTGAGTATTCTATTATTAGCTTTTTGCAATCCAATCCATTTCATCGTCCTAGTTAGTCGCTGTCTTTATTTATATCTTTGTGTCTTTGGACCCTCTGGCAGTATTAATAGAATTACAAAATACCAGACAAAAACATCTATCTAATTAGTGAAGAGTGAATAAATAACAAGAGCAGAACACAGCCATTTAAAAGCCCCATCATGGTAAATAACAAGAAGTTCATCATCATATATGTGCTTGTTCTCTTGTCTGGCGTCGCTTATGGGTTCAGTGTCTTTGGTAAGTGGCATTTAATTAACTTATTTAACTATATTATTTGATAGTACCAATACTAACATCCCCTATCTAGGTGGTAATGCTCGAATCTACAAAAGCGGAGACGAGGTCGATTTGTTTATCAACAAGGTCCAGTCGGATAACAGTCAACTCCCTTACAACTACTACGACCTCCCTTTTTTTTGTCCTGCCAATATCAACACAAAACCCGTGCCGCTTTCGCTAGGCCAGGTGTTTCGAGGAGACAGAATATTCAAATCCGATCACAAACTCAAATTCCTTGAGGATAACTACTGCGAAACCTCGTGTCTTCGTCTTGTCAATCAGGATGGTATACGAAAGGCTCAGGACTTGATTCGTCAGAACTATTCTAATGAATGGATCATAGATGAATTGCCCAGCGCGACTACATACATCAACAAGCTCGACAACACAAAGTTCTATGTTTCTGGATTTCCCCTCGGGTTTATGAAGGATGGAAAATATTATATCAACAACCATGTGATGATGGTCATCCGTTTTCATCGTGAGACCAAGGGATACACCTTCAATAATGCCGATGGTAACGACGAGTTTTCGATCGTAGGCTTTGAGGTGTATCCACGCAGTGTAGCCGACGGTCATTGTCCTGGAAGTGCCGTCAATTACCAGCATTTTGAGCTTACTAGCGACAATATCAACCGGGAACACAACGGACTTATTGTTCCTTATACCTATGCAGTGTTCTTTCGGGAAGAAACCAAACTCACCTGGGATAAACGATGGGACGAATACATCAATAAAGAGGAAACAAACAACCACATCCACTATTTCTCGTTGATTTACTCGCTTATTTTCGTGGTTCTTTCGTCGTCTTTTGCAGCCGTGTTTCTTGCCAAAGCTCTTAACAAAAACATCCAGAGCATCAATTATGAGCCTGGCGAAAAGACTGATTCCGCGAAGTTCAAAGGCAGTGGCAGATCATTGAAGAAAAACGTCAAGTTCACTTCTAGTTATGCGTTTATTTTGTCGCTTCTTGCTGGAATTGGATGCCAGTTACTTTTCACAGTGATAAGTGTAGTGATATCGTTTGCATTCAAGATTCTCAGCAAAAACATTCCTGGTAAAACTCTTTCGTTTGCCATATCGTTGTTCATCTTGTCGGCCTCTATTGCTGGCTATTGCACTTACATTTTCTACGACATCTTCTACGAACCTCCACCTACCCAGTTTATACCTAACCCTCTCACTACAGGGACTCCTGCTAAGGAATCCGATAAAACTGGCTCAAAACATAAACATAGATTGAAGGTGAAAACCACAGCTCCTATTGATAATAACAGAAACCAGCATAAATGGTTCCATATATCGTTTCTTGCCGGGGCCATGCTTCCGGGGTTTTTACTCATCATTCTCCTCTTTTTGAACTTCTTTATATGGGCAAAAGAGTCTTCTACTGCCTTGCCTTTTGGTACTATCGTTCTTCTAGCGTTCCTATATATCTTCTTGGTCATTCCCCTTGCTCTTTTGGGGGGATATCTCGCTTTCTTGAGAACTTCAGGCAAAAGAAAAGTGTTTTTGCCTCTCCCAGTAACCTCCCCGTTGAATTCCGCCAATATTCTATCTATTGATGGAGTCGCCTCTGAGTCAGCCTTGAAGAGTCCCGTAGCAATGTCCCCTACTTCATGCACTCCCCCACAATCCAGTGCAATATCCCCGGTTTCATACTTGATTCCAATCCTCATATTCGGTCTCTTGCCGTTCCTCTGCATGTATGTCGAACTACTATACATTTACAAGCTGATTTGGCTTGAAAAGAACTCATTTTATTATCTATATGGGTTCTTACTCATCACAATCATCTTGCTCATCATTCTTGTGATTGAGGCTGTCATTGTATCGTTACATTACCAGTTCTTTATCCGGAAAAAGCTCCCAGGCTTTAGAAACGACTATGAATGGCACTGGCGTTCGTTCCTTGTAGGGGGCTCGTTATCATATTATGTGCTCATATACTCGGTATTTTATTTCTTCAAGCATTTGAAGAACCATTATGACTTCGTTTCTATCTTATTGTATTTTGCCTACTCTTTCTTGATTTTCCTACTCTTCAACTTATCTTTCGGTGCTGTCGGCTTGGCTTCGGGATATTTCTTTGTTAAGAAAGTCTACACTCTGATCAAACTTGATTAGCTCCTTCATTTCATGTGTACTCTACTTCACAAGTATCCATCATATAATTATAATATCTAATTTCTAATTACTAATCCCATACATTTATCTGTCTGATTTGCCCTCTTGGCAGTCCAATCAGAGTCTATTATACATTTTTTTCAGCACTCTCTTGTCTCTAATAATAATATAAAGTAAATACTCTTACAACCCTATCCCCGTACCATTGACCACAAACGAGTACACTGAGAGAATCTTGCGCCGTTTGTCCACATTGATCAAGAATTGCTCGTGGAAGCCGTTGATTGCTAAGAGACAATCCATGTCTCTAATCGAGTCCATCAAACAGTTTCGTAAGATCCGAAGATAATCAACCGGCAAAGTGGTCATGCAACTTTCTATGCATCTTACTCCAATAGAAACCAAACCTTTTATTTTATGACACAATTTGATCAATGATACCGATGCCGGATCGTTTTCTGTGATTTTAATAGTGTAGGAGCCTCCACTATTAGTCCCGCCGTTCTGGTTGCAGAAAGACGATGCCTGGTTTGTGGTGTCCAATTGTCTGTACTTTTCGATTTCTTTATCGATATGACTTGTTAGATTAACAACATCGATACAAGCAAAGAAAATATATAGTCTGAGTAAGAATGGATACCTTCTCACATCCGGGTCTGCAGTTATAAGATTATGAAACAGTTCTGCGGTCTTAACACACCAATCTAAGTCTGAGTCAAAGTCTATTTTTTCGGTTAATAAGCCTTTAGGTTCCCAGTAAAACACATCCTTACTTAAAAGCCTCTTCAAGACCGATGTTACTGCCGAAGCGTAGCAATAATCCACCTTTGAATGCTGTAGTAGACTAGGTATATTGGACTCGTACATGGCGATATGCGACTTCAATTGGTTACGGAAGTTCTCGCTCCAATTATCAGCCGGATTCCCGCCTGTTTCTGAAGACAATTCGCTTTTAGGCGAGTCAATAATGTTGTTAATATCCATAGACATTCGTCTTTGTTTTAAGGTGTACGATTTATAATACAAAAGCCCGCCGACAATCATAGTTGCGGGCAACATCCACCCAAACACCCCGGGTCTCATGATATTGAAACATATCCCCTTTGGTCTTGAGAGATCATTAACATATGGCGAGGATAATTCTGTCACTGTGACGTCGTTCCATATCTGGTCGTCACAGGGATGATAGAGAGAATTCGAGTCTATGTCACTTACTATTGACGGCGAACTCAAGGCCACACTAAGATGTTTATCTAGCAAATAAAGCGTCCACCAAGCACGTCTTCGTTCCTCTCTGTACTCCTCAGTAACACCGGGAGATAAATCCTCGACATTTATATTCAATGCTTTGGCTAAATTGGCTCCTCTTTTGAGCCAGAGATAACTGACGGCAGGATTACCCAATAAAGGCGCGAGGCACACCATATGAGAGCAGGTTACCACGTCATCAAACACTCCATTGAGTATAATGTCCTCGTTCTGAGGGTCTATGGTCACAAGCTTATCCACAAGCTTGAACAATTGCTGGAAAAGCATCTTTCTTTTATGGCCTGTCATGAAAAAATGGTTGATATCAAAAGACGCCACGGTGAGCATCGAGAGGATCACCGCATCTTTAGTCTTACGTGAATGTTTCTGCTGCTCTTCGATCTTCATGTCAGGGTTGACAAGCATTAACATAGTACGTTTACGGATAATAGAAGACACTTTACATGACGGAGTGGTGTAGCTATCGTAGAAATATTCTAACATGTCACTAGCAACGTTTCCAGGTAAATTGATTTGTTTTAAATAAGGAAGCACCCCTAATAACAGGACAAACCGTGCTCCCTCGTAGTAACTGTTGGATATCGAGGTGCTATTTATGTTGTCTAAAAGCGAGTAGTTGTATTGCGTCATTAAGTAGGTCGGTGACTGGTAATTCTTGGTGTTCTCGTTTAAAAGAACATAATTACCTAGATTTAACAGGTAATCAGGGATCATTTGAGACGACATTGAAGATAGTGGCAGATGTCTTCCTAGAAAGATCTCGTGGACCAAATCGGCAGGAACCGAGGAGTTTCGCGACTTTTCGCTCTCTATGTCGCCGTTTTGAGCAATAACTATCCCCAGGTCGTTATTTGGATGGTGAAAATGGCTATTGTTTTGGACGTTGTTTGAAACGTTATCGATGCTCTGGAATCTTTCAGTGTTGGTGTTGGCGTTGGCGTTGTTATTTGGCATTTTCAGGTATTCCATTCCTGCTCTGCCAGAGTAAAAGGTATCGGGAGAACTGCTGTCCGATAAGGACTTGATCGAATTAAGTCTGTTTTCAGATACCCCAAAATTCATGGTGTTCAGAGGAGTCTGGAACATCCCAACGCTGTCGATCATGTTTGGCATATTTGCCGTAGTATGTCCCGGAGCCTGTCGACTATCAATCATATTGGCTGGGGCCTGTCGCTGTAGATGCTGGGGATGCTGATGTTCTTCTACAGGTGGCAAAGCCGCAGTAGGAGCCTTACCCTCATCAACATCCTCATCATCATTATTATTATTATTATTATTATCATCATCGTTGTTTTTACTATTATCAGTGTCTTTGATCTTCGAGTCTTTACGTTTCTTAGGGATCTTTGGGTATTTGTCCGAAGCCCTTCCACGTTTCTTTTGGGCCCGAAGATACGTGCATTGGTTCCCCGTACTAATACAATGCGAACATGGCGAGTTTCCGTCACACCTCGTTCTCTTGAAGTTACAGAAGTCACAGGCTCTTCTGGTTCTCTTTTTCACTGCAGCCTTGTTGTTGGATGTTGTCGACTTCTGGGTTTCATTTTTCGTGTATTCAGCCAGAGTATCATTCATTGTGAAAACCCCTTTGGAGATTCTGGTGATCAGTGCAGATGGTTTCTAGACAGACATTCGATGGACCAGGAATTTAATACCACAATATGCCCAGATTGACGGAAAGAAATACAAAAAGCTTGTCGCAGAAGAGAGAGAGATTCAATAGGCTTTATTGGTTTCGCAAATTTCTGCAATCTTTTTTCCACACCATGTAGTGAAGAAATAAACAACAGATATAGTAAAAATTTTCTCTTTGTACATCCATCTCTCTACTCTATAAGTGTAGCCAAAAAGAATCGGCGAGCTAGAATTATATATTATTGTAGGCATCAAGTAAGGAAGAAACAGAAAACGCTGCAAACTGAGTTTGTTGAGCTTAATTCGATAACAATAGCCAAATCTCGACTTTGAAAACCACAGTTTGCGAGCTAAACCAAGCTATTTTCTATCAGTGGCGGCGATATCTGTTATTTCAAAAGAGCTTCAATAGCAGCAGGCACAAATGCTTTAACCTAAAACCTTAAGGCAGCAATCGAGGCCTGAGGAAAAAAATTGCCTAGTTGGTAGAGTGTTTTTTAGTTGAAATTTGTTGCAAGGGAGGTTTGAATTGTGAGTACAGCAGCGATCGTTAATGAGGCGTGTCAGTAACTAACGGTGGGCAGATTTTGTCCGGTTCAATGGGGGAGCGGGCAGGGCGAGATAATATTGTACGACGAGTTATCGTCCGCTTTGCAAATCGCCTTTTAGAAGCAGTCTATTAACTGCTAGTCTAGGTTTAATAGGAGTGCTGTCTCGCTAAGATGTCTAGCCTGTATTACTGGTAAGATCCCTCACCGTTTGCTGGGAAAAAAATAAAGAAAAAAGATAGCTGCTATGCAGCCGGCTGCAGCACGATTTCCTTTTCCACAATTTTCCATCAAAAATAGACTAGCAGTTGAGGCAGCTAGAGATTGCAATAGGTATTTGGATTTGAGATTGAGATTGAGAGTGAGATTGAGACCTGACTGAGTATTGTCTGATCTGTGGTTATTGAGACCTGGGATTGAGGGGATTGTCTGATTTTTTGATATTTGGTCTTTCACTACACTATAGTTACTATACATGTTTGTAGATCTTTCAGTGGAACGTGATGAAAAAATACGGTAATGATAGTCCAGAATTGATTGCCGAAAGCGTATTTTTATGTTTGTGTGCGAATCTCTGACCAACAGAGGCTCACGCGTCTAGGAAACCTATTGACGATCAACACTCAAACTGTGAATTGTGGGCTGTGATCAAAACCCAAGGTGCCATCGTAAATTTTCCGTTGGCTATCTGGCTGCCGGATTATTCATAAAAGTAGCTTTGTAGCTTTGCCTGATAGAGAGTTAAACATCAAAGTTTGCACAATACCTGCATGCCTTTTTGGTTTTTCTTTGTTGTATGTTATTATCTATGAGAGGCATGCCTTTCGCAGCAACAACCAGAGGATTTCATATACCTAAATGGGGGCCTCTTCATGCAAGGCGTTTTCTTGGGGCCATCGGATATGCTCAATTCCCGGAAAAAGTCTTGAGCATCGACTGTTCTCTTTCTGACTGAATCTGTCAAACAGTCTAACCTGTTATTTAATGTCGCTTTCGGATAATGCATTTAGCACATTCAATAGCGTGTATTTTTTAGCTTCCTTGAGTTATTACCTTTTGAGGCCAACAGCTGCTTGCCTAAGGCAGTGGCCAGTCTTAAATATCCAATACCAGTAGCTACTTCTCATAACTTTGTTTTTTTAGCCATCATAAACATCTAATCATCTACAATACAGATTCTACATTGTTGCAAGTATCTAAGGTCCTATTCTGAACTAGTGTATTTTGAGTTCATATTAAGCCAGGTTTGATTTTTTGGTTCCTGCCATGCTATGAAATTCATGCACTTTGCGTTGGACGGTTGAAACTATCAAATTGTTCCTGTCCGCAGCAGTGTTAAGCCTAAAAAATTCAATCTATTTACCTTCTTTTGGAAGCTACGGGTTTTATGCTATCCAAAAGATCTTGGATATTCACAGCCCCTTTCTAGTAATCACTCTTAATGAAATTGTAGACAACGTCGCTGCAGCAAGAACCGCGCCGGTATATTGTATAACGTTCTTGTAACTTGTCGGTAGACTTGCCTTTGCTTGATCAATAAGCAACCCAGCAATAGGGCCCCCAAGTAGATTTCCAACCCCTCTAAAAAAATAAAAAAGCCCCGAAACGGACTGATACATCTGTAAGCCAAATATTTCCACAAGCGTTGCAGGCAATAGCGAGATTATGGGCCCAGAAGCAACTCCATAGAGCACCACAAACGACAAATATGCGGCCCGGGACGGAATCTCCCAAAGAACATAGACTGTTAACATGCTGCAGATGCAGCACAATATGAGCATGTTAAGACGACCAAAATAATCAGCAGCGTGACTTAAACAGATCTTGGACACAGCATTGACAGCATTATTGATCCCAATAAACATGGCACCCTGACTAGCACTGAACCCAAGAGTCGTTCCATACGTGGATAAATAAATTGTAGGAATCAAATATGCTGCTGCTTGAAAGAGTGCTGCAGCCATGCAGAAGGTAAACTTCCATGACTTAATTTGGGACATAGTTAACAACCCTTCGGTGCTTCTTGTGGATAAAGAGGAAGATGCATTCTTTGGATATGGGTTGACGAGCATGCTACAAGTCATGGTCAAGACAAGTGCCATGAGCCCTAAAGTTCTAAGCGTCCATCTCCAGCCAATAGTAGTTATTAAGTACCGAGTTAATGGAGCCATAGAAAATGCTCCGAATCCTGTTCCTGAAAATATCAAACCCATTGCAATTCCCCGGTGTTTACTGAAATACTCCGCACAATGGACTACTGGTGGCAAATATGTTAATGATGATCCTATTCCGAACATTATTCCCTGTGTCAACGAAAATTGCCAGATCTTGCTGCATGACCCTGCCAAAATCATGCCTAGTGATAACATGACACTCCCCACCGCCATAGAAATAGAACTAGAAACCCGTTTACTTATATATGGATGAAATATGCCACAAAGGTAAGTGAGTGCCGTTGCCAAAGATCCTATAACCGCAACATGTGCCGAATTAGCATGGCTTAATGGACCTTCTTTGGAGAGATAAAATTCTTGAAACACACCGTAGGTGAAGCCAATACCAAATACAGAAAAATTAGCAAGAAACCCAGCAACTACTATGAATATTGCTTGGTTCCTGATTTTACGAGCGAGAAGAAGTTCCGGATCATTTCCGGTTTCAAGGTTGCTAATATTGGAAACCGGTGGGTCTGTAGGAGAAATATCCCGAAGCTCGACTGACATTTTTTTGCGTTATTGATATTTGGTTGGTTGATGTGGCATATATAGCAAAGGTGTTGTATAGGTATATTGGATGCTGTATTAGCTTTCTCGGAGAGTATGAATCATGACTTGGATCGGATGCAGAAAAGAGCGATGAGTCTTGTGTGGGGTAGTAAGTTGTTGTGCATATATGGCTATATGCACTTCTTAAGCACTAATGGTCGGTCACTGGGCTTATTGGTGCCTATGGTCCCTACCGACGTTTGTGATAAATGTAATGTCTAATATTCTACTTGAATAAGAATTTTTAGGATATCCTTTCTTTGAGAAGGGGCCCTATTTATATCTATGTAGAGGGAACCCAAGTAATCTGTCCAGTTTGTGCTCAAAAATTAAGACAAGGGGTAAATGTCGTTCAGTAGGTCATTTCTATCATAATGTATGCCATGTAGCATCTTGTTAAGCCCATAATAGTAGTGTCATTTCAAAACTACTACATTTGAAACCTAACTTTTTTTTTCTTATTTGCTTTTAATGTTTTATTATACTCTCTTCTTTTCTGTCACCTTCCAGTCCCTAATAATCACAAATAATAGCATTTAAATAAAATAAAAAGACATGCCTACAGCACTCTGTTGATAAACACTAATAACAAACATACAAATAAATTAATGCGTATCAATTATGATCAATTTCCAATCTCTCAAACAATATCTCCAATCCATTTACTATTACGTGTAATTCGCCAATTCCCCCAACATGCATCACCCAAAATATGCACCAAAAACGTTTTTTTTCCTGTCATTTTCAACAATAGCTCTAAAATAATAGCCTTAAAAATACGCTAGCTAACAGGAGAAACTTAATTTTTCCCCTGCTTCACTACTCACAACTAAATAACAAGAAACACGGGTATATTATTTCGAAAGATCTCTAATATTAGCTGAAAGAAAGACAAGAGGAACCAAACATTGAGCTTAATGGAAAAAGCATGAGCATTATAGTATAAAATAGTTTATAACTAACCAAGAAAAAAAAGAAAGATGCGAAGAAAACAACTATTTTCTTATGCCTACCGGAGATTCGGTAGAATTACTACCAATTGGTGCAGCTGAATTAATAGGGTTGCTGTAATCAAGATCGTTATTTTCAGGGGACTTCAAACAATCAGAGGCGATTTTCAAGTATTCGTTGACCAACCCAGAAATATCGAGAAGAATAAATTTAACCACAAATTGGGCCAAAAAGAAAATAACTCTTTCACAATGCTGGTATTTCTGCTGCATCTCATTAACCAATTCAGCCGAGTAGTTCTTGGAAAGAAGAACGTTTTTGGCCATCTCAACATCGTTAGACTCGCTATCATCAGCATGTGTATCCATCGCATTTGCCGAGTCTTTATCGTCAGAAGCACTACTACGACGGTCCTTCAACAGCATTGCATAATTAGTTATCTTCGCAACAACTATGAACAATTCATTCAAGCATTTCAAGTAGCTTAATTTGTCCTCATTGTTCGCAATCAACAAATGCATGTCAAGGCCGTTCTGGGTATAATTATGGTTATAAGTAGTAGTTGTGGTTGACGAAACCATCAGGGCAATCTCGTTTCCTGACAGATGAGGACCAGTTCCATATCCACTAGGATGATATGTAGTGGTGGATCCACCACTTGAATGGTTTCTTAAGTGGCCACCAGGACCATTAGATACAACAAGATTCACGTTGTTGAACGATGACGAGCTAGACATAGAATTGCCTACATTGCTGTTAATATGAGACGCATTATTGGAAGTAACAAAGGAGCTTGCCGAGGATGCAACAGGATGGAATTCGGGAATAACACCATTATTATTTTCGATATGTTCAGGCACTGTTTGCTGCTGATTGCTGTGAACATGGTGAACATTATCATTGTTATTATGATTATTGGAGCTGGTGTTATTACTTGATGAATTGTGTTGATTAGCGAACCGAGAAACTGACTTCTTTGATATGTTTTTTTTATAGAAGCTAAACGACGAAAAACGCTTTGATTTCTTTGATTTCAAGGAGCTTGAAGGCGGAGGTTTAGAAGGTGCTTTATGACTATTATGGCCAGTGATCGAACTACCCATGATCGAAGAGGCAGATGATTGTGGAGGGCTGTTATGATGATGATCAACATAAGTATGCGAGCTGTTATCCATAGAAGACTCGTTGTCAGCGATTGATTCGTCATCAAACTCAAAGGAGGTTACTGAATTTGGCGACATAAGAGACTGTTTAGTAGTGATATTGGAATGCTGAGTCAGAACCAGGTATTTACGTCTCATTTTACCGCTCAAAGCAGAGTCATTACTAAGATTCACATTGATGACATCATACACATTGTATGCACCCAATATCTTCTTGTAGTATAATAATTCTCTCTGTAACCCACTGACGTCTAATCTCAGACAGTTCTCAAAACGAACATCATTATAGAATCCGTTTAGAAGCCCCGTGAGTTCAATGAGAATCTTCTCCTTTATTTGACAGTCCTTGATGGACAATTGACCCAAATGCCAGATGTTTTTAGGAATGAAAAGCGTCAGAGTGAGAAACTCGCCCTGAAGCTTGATGCCATTGGTACTGTTGCCATTCTGATCCGGGGCGGTGGAGTAGCTGTTTCTTTCCGACTTGACAAACTTGTAGAGGAAATACTTGCAATGGAGCAATTTATCGGTAGGCAACTCGTTCTTTCTGAACATCACCAACTCCTCTGGAGACAAAAGCTGGTCCTCCTTATCAAGATCAAGATCGTCAAGATCGACATCAATATGAGATGCCGATCTGTTGATGGCATGAGAACTGCTGTCAGATTTAACAGAATGAGGCTCATTATTATTATGTGAAATTGACTTTATTTTGGCTGCAGAGCTTGGATCGGCAATTAATCTTTCGTATTCGGCTATTGTAAGAATATTGGTGTTTGATATGATATCCATGGCAATGCTAATATGATTGGGTCCCTGAGGCTGCGGTGGTGGCTGGTGCACGGAAGATGAGGAGTCATGCATACCAATGCGTGGGGATGTATGTGACTGCATGATTATGTGATCATCTGCATCGTGGCTTTTATTACCATTGCCATTGACATTAGCAATATCGGGATTATTATTGCCCTTTAAGGTTGCATTTTTAAAGTTGGTTTCTGAACCAGAATTTATAGTGCTTGAAAAATTCTTATTAAGAATTCTTCCAGAATAAGCTGAGCTGTTGAGGCTTGTGGGTGTATGAGCAGAGCCTGTGCCTGTGCTGTTGCTGTCGGCAGTTTCGACAACAGGAACATTATGGGCAGAGGCTTCAGCCGGAGAGTCCTCGAGACGAGTTTTCAGCTGGGTAGGATGGTCGTCGTCGTCGTGATCCTGGGCACTCCATATAGAGTCATCGGAATCGGAATCGTCCGAATACACCTTCAATTTCGTAAATAGTCCCGGGGCATGATGCTTTTCGGCCCTTTTGGAGGTGTTTGAAAGATGTCCGGTACTGAAAAGCTGGTCATCGTCAAAATCAAAGTCCTTGCTGTTGTAGGATTTGGTTGTGTATTCTGAATGGCTTGAGTAATGCGATCCTCTATTGCTTTTGGAGTTGTTGATATGTGAATGGATCAAAGGCGAGGACACAAAGGTATCGTTGACGTCCTGATCAAGCATGTCAACATGTATTGAGGAGGTTGCAGAGTTAGTGCGTGTGTGTTTGGCAGTGGCATGGACATGTTTAGAGTGCTTTGAGCCTTTTAGACTGGAGAACCCGGTCTTAGAAAAGACAGAGTTTTTCAAAGACATGCTGTGTTCTGAAACGATGACAACAGGCTCACAGATAAGGGTGTGATAGGATGGCGCAGACGTGATCTGGAGGTGGAACACTGTCGATGGGAAACAACTGGCAGAAAGAACGAGAAATTGTTAATTAATTATAACAAAAACAACGAACAGAAAATGACAAACTAACAAAAAAACAAATAAAAAGAGAAAAATTATCCCAGCCAAAATCCATGAAAAGAGTTACAAATAACCCCCTCAATAAGGTTCAAGCAGAATTTCCAGTAATCCAGTCACAGAAAAGGGAAATTTTTTCTTTGAGGGTTGAAGCAAGGCAAACATATTACGGCCGCAGGATGCGAGGGACAGGACAGCGCTGTGTGCACCTTCAGCATGAAATAGCTGCCCCAGTACAGTAACAGGGTGAAATATCGAGTGAAATAGTGGAAACTGAGGGAATAGGCTCGGAAAAAAAAAACACAGTTATGCGCCGATTAAATCGCAGTGCGTAGAGTTTTTCTTTTTCTTTAAAAGGAACGCCATGTGTCTAGTATCACTGTATATAGAATAGATAGAGATAGCACAGCTGTCAGAGCTGTACATTCTACGGCATAGCTGTTTATGCAAATGTCATACATTGGAAATGCAGAATATGGCAGCAATGATGCAGAGGGGATGCATACTGTACAGCGAACAGGGCTGCTGACCCTGTCTGAAAGGGGGCGAGATGTGTGGATGTCACGGCTACTAGAGCATGTATCATCCGATTGATCGACATTCTGAATGTGTCTTGGGTATCTAGTATATATCTAGCAATGGGATGAATGGTGTCTAAAAACCACCAAGCGTGTATCGATCTTTCTATTTTTGACATAATGATAGATAATGTAGTCAGCAGCAGCAACAACTGCCGCAGCTGCTATATACACCTACGAATGGCTGAACCAACTCGCTTAAAAGTACTTTGATTTATCTGGACACTTTTTCTGTGGATAATTTAATTATAACTAATCCACCCCCCTCTCCTGTAGATTGATTGTCGGTGGGAAATCCGTGTTTTTTGTTCCCTCACTTCCTCTTTGGAAGAAATAACCTGCGCGTGCCTTTGAATTTCAGTAATTTCTGCAATTTCAGTTGTTCTATAGATAGACGATTCGCTGCCTTTACAATTACAATCAGCATTTACCTCTGTATATGGAACGTCGAACTAATTAGAACAGGTTGTTCATATTAAGTGCATATCCAATTAACTATACCAGTGTGGTAAAGAAACAAACTCTGGAATTCTCTGTGTCAAAAGTCAATTTCCTAAAGTTTTTAGCGTGGCCTGCACAGCCAACAGTTCCTGGCCAGAGGTTCAAACGGTAAAGCCAACACTGGCGGTTAAAAGCCCGCAGGTTGGAAGCCCGAAGTGCAAAGTGCAAAGCTCTTAAAGCTTACGCCCAGACACCTTGTGTACCTCCTCTTAGGAGTCTATCTACTGCTAATTATGTGAAAAACTCCTTCGTGTGGATCCTCCTTCCGCCAGGGTCAAGACGTTTCAGATTTGCATTTTACCACATTTTCACCACCTTTGTGCCTTTTTTACCTTTTTCTTCCTTGCCGCTATTGGTTTAAATAGACTGGGGTGTCTTTGTCTTTAGCATGTTTCTCTAGTTCCAGCATGTACATATCCAGCGGCCTTGGTAGCTAACTATTCGTGCCCCAGACTTTGGCAGCTACCAGTTCCTGGATGTATCCAAGTAACTCCCAAAAATTAGGAAAACCCTATTAGTTGAACGGAGTAAGCCATTTTCGTATTGTGACACTATTCCCTGAGACACTGCTGCTCTGTATTACATATTACTACTGCAGCGCCAATTTCATTTGCTTATAACCGCTGACGATGTCTAACCATGCTATATTCGCGATTAATTTAGTTCTAAACCGCTTTAATTGATGATATTTTGCTCCCATTATAAGCAATGTTAGTAGCGTGTTCGTAGATGCTTTATATACCTCCTCGTTTCCTCTCGTTTTATGTCGTCAAATAATTGCCATCACTTGGGTTCTTCTTGAGCCAATTTATGCCCTTAACTGCAGTAGTCGTTCGTTTACTTAGCACACCGTCATTCGTTTACTATATCACCCACCGTCTTGCACATATATTATATTTCTCTCCATACCATAAATATCTCATACCATCCTCATTGCATGAACTCTTGCAGATAGATTTACATTATAGTATAGACATATTCATAGACAAACTCCTAGACAAAAACACTGACCGATCAAACACTAGAAAATGGATGTCGTCTCTAGAGCCCTCAACGATCCGCGTGCCCATCGCACATCCCTGATGACCTCTTCTTCCAACCATCCTTTGTCGATGGTAAACAACCCTGGTCCCGAACTCAACCGTATCATTCCTCGTAACAATTCCGTCAATTTCGACATCGACTCAAAATTCATGCGTAAACTTCCTCCTAATAGAAAGCGTCAGATCCCAGACCACTTCAAACAGCCCCAACATTTAAGACCGGCCCCTACAAATGGGTCCATCAACAGAAACAACCGTCGTCTGATGTCGTTGACGTCCTCAAACCCCTATGGTCATGGTCCTATGTATGGTAATAGCAGAACTAACTCATTAGCCTGTAAGAGTCGCCATGAGTCAATGCAAAGCACATCAAGAAACGCTTTGCAACAGTTTCAACAACAACACCATAATCAGGATAATTTTATCGCCGGTTTGATGACTGATAATTCTCTTGGCTCCAGTCATCATTATCCAACATCAAATACATCAGCACTCCAGCATCAACATGAGCAACAGGAACAGCAGAATATCCAAGCTGCAAGAAAGTACAATAATAGCAACAATCTGAGAAGCACACTTCCTCCTCCAAATCCAAACCTCTCGAACAGACTCTCCAGAAGACCAACTTCTAGAAAGAACTCAATTATTCGTCCTAATAACTTGCAGAACATTCCTGCTGGGATTCACCAAGATGGTCCTCGCAGTGCATCTTCTTTAAGACTCAAATCAATGATCTCTCCAAACACAGACAGAATGCCTAAAAGTGCCGGATCTGAACACCCAAGACCAATGTCCAGTGCCATGCCTCCTTCACATCATCATCAGTCACAACAATCGCCCTCTTCCTTCTATTTTGACAACGGCGAGAAGTTCATTCCAAAGGCTCAACAGATGAAATTTATCCATAATAACTCAAAACCACAACCTATCAACAACAAGGCCCCTTCTAAGAGTATCAGAAAGATCAACTTCTCAGGCTCTTTGACTCCAACCGACGACCAATTTGAAAAGTCTGTGAAACAACAGCAAAGAAAGATCGCTATTCAACCACCTCAACCTATGAAGGTCAGAGGTTCTCCAACGATATCTGAAGGCGACAGCAGTATTATGAGCGGGACCTCCGACTCGTTCTCGTTTTGTAACAACAACATCGCTAGTCTTTCGAATTCTTCTACTGCTACATCGATCTCTGAAACTAGCATTGATAATGCCAAGTTGATGGCCGAGAGAAGAGCAAGATATGAAGCGGAGATAAAAAGACAGGCGGAACTTGCCGCCATTCGAGAGGCTGAGATCAAGAGACAGGAAGAGCTTATTGCTAAGCAAGCTGCTGAACTTAAGACCAGACAACAGGCTGAGGCAAGAAGACAGGCTGAAGCCAAAGCTCAAAGAGAGGCTGAGACCAGAAAGCAAGCTGAACTTAAGGCCAAACAAGAGGCTGCTAGAAGAGAGGCTGAAGCTGAAGCTAGAAGACGGGCTGAAGTCAAGGCTAGACAAGACGCTGAAGCCAGAGCTCAAGCGGAACTTAGAGCCAAGAAAGAGGCTGAGGCACAAAGAAGAGAAGTTGCTAAAAAAGAAGCTGAACTCAGAGCCAAACAACAAGCTGAATTGAAAGCTAAGAAGGAAGCCGAATTGAAGGCTAAACAAGAAGCTGAACTCAGAGCTAAGAAAGAAGCTGAACTTAGAGCTAAACAAGAAGCTGAACTTAGAGCTAAACAAGAAGCTGAACTTAGAGCTAAGAAAGAAGCCGAAATCAGAGCCAAGAACGAAGCTGAAACTAAAGCCAGACAAGAAGACATTGCAAGAAGAGAAGCTGAACTCAAGGCAAGAAAAGAGAACGAGATCAGAGCTAGACAAGCTGATGAATCAGATGAAAGACAAGCCGCACAAGCAAAGAAACAAGCAAAGATCAGAGCCAAAGAAGAAGCTATTATTGCTGAAAAGCAAAGAAAAGCTCGCATTGCATCATTAAAAGAAGAATGCGATGCAGCTCAAAAGGCTCGTATTGATGCAGAGAGAAGAAGGGTTGCAGCAGAAAGACACGACGCAGAAGTTGCAGCAGCTAAAATTGAGGCCGAAAGATTATTGGCCAATAAGAAGCGTGAGTCAGACTTTAATCCGTTCAGACAATCATTTAATTCTGTTTCCACCATCAAAGCTGATGATATACTCAATCTTGACTTGGACAAGAGTCTTCCAAAGCTTCCTTATGCTACTCCAAGAAAGCTTTCCGGTAAATCCGACGCGGATTCCAACGGCTTTCTCATTCCAAAACCAGCTGCTGATTCCCGTTTGACCCAAAAGAGACCTTCTACTACATCTTACGAATCACAGGAAACAAGAGACTTGCTCATAGAAACAACCAGAGAATACGACACTATTGAGATTGATTCTTGCGGATCATTGATGGATGTCAGCGCCGACAAGATCATAGACACTAAGACTAAGAATTTGTTCAGTGAATACGATCCTATTCTTAATAACGATGCCTATGAAGCTGGTGACAAGCCGCAAAGAAAATTAACGGTTAGAAACGCTACTCCTATCCATGAAACTGCTGATACTGCTTTGGTAACCAACAACAAAGCCTCGTCAACAGAAGTAGTAGCCTCGCCTGAATTTGCTGACGAGACGCTATTTGATGAGTTTGACGAGCAGATATTCACTGGATACACCGGTGTTGATGCTGCAAATTCGGTTGCTCCAAAACCTGTTGATGTTACTGTTGAGCAGGAAGAAGAGACTGACTCCGAAGATGATGATTACGACCTGATTGCCCCATCTGCCCATGTTCTTATTATTGATGATTATGATGGAGCCAAAGCTGTTGGCAATAGAATGTCGTTTGTGAAGAATGTCTTCAACATGAAGAAAGTGAACCAGCGTGTTAAGAAGTTCAACACTCACCAAAGGCTAACTAAGACCAAGAGTATATTCTCTGCAGCCAATGGATCATTATCATCTTTACAAAGATCTCAACTTCAACAGTCAGAAGCCGTAAACAGCCAGGAAACAATCTCTGAATCTGCTTCTGCCACCTATAATGCTGAACCAAAGCAGAAGAACATCTTCAAAGGCTTCGAACCAAAACTAAAAGGATTCTCAAAAGGATCTAAGCATTCGACGGTCATTACTGCTAGTCCTACCAGAAGTCCTACCGCCGAACATCCTGCCTCTTTCAACGTCTCAGCTGCTGACATTTCTGACAGTTTCGTGAAGTTCGATTTCCACGATTCCAGCAACTACACCCTCGGTGATTACTCTCAGTTCAAGGAGAACGAAGATTCATTCTGTGACGAACTCCTCAAGAAGTTTGAGACCGAGTTCGACGATGAAGATGCCTCTGACGACAATAAAACCTGTAAATTAGAGCCACCTGTTCTCAGTAAGTCTGCCAGTTTAGCTCCTCCATCTGAAAATACCAGCAACAGTAATAATAATAAGGACAATGCTAAACAGCAGCAGACAGCTAACACCCCTGAGAGCTTCTTTGCATTTGAAAACAACGATGACTTCGCCTACTTAGGGGGAATTGTTGCAAGCAGTACATTGAAGGACAGTCCTGGAAGAACTGCTAAGTTTTTTGACGAGATTGTTGACACATCTTCTCCAGAATCAATGCATAATTCTGACACTTTCCATGCCTCTCCTATATCCTTTGCATCTACGGCAAATACTTCGCCACCATCCAGTCTGGGAAGCTTCAAGCGTGGAATCCTTAAAAGCTTCGGCGAATACTCGTTGTATAGCCAGTCCAAAGATAGTATCTCCACTAATGCCAGTAGCTGCGTTATGTTCTCAGATAAAGTCCAGGTGACTAAAACTTATGCCAAAGAGACTTACGACAGAACCTCCGACAATACTAATACCTGCAACTTCTTGAATACCCAGATGATCCAACAGATCAAGTTCGAATTGAATGAGTTTAAGAGAGGCATGGAGGTGCACCAGGATAGCAGAGAATATACCCATTTCTTCTGTTGAAGATACTTAATTATTTTTTTTATTTACTTTTATTTGGTTTACGTTTAATTTTCATTTTTTTCGTTACGTTTTAATTTAGTCATTTTTGTTTGTATATATGTTTCCTCGTCAATCCATATTGCTAGTCGTGAGTTGTGTATTGTTGATGATCAACAGATAGATGTATGTGTCTGTTTGATGTTATGTTGTCGTGGATTTCTGCGGAATGTACATGTATATGCATATGTATGCATATGTATGCATGTATATCACGTGATTCATACTCGGGGCGAAAACATGAAATGATCTCATAGCGACTGACTAAGCGAGATTAGAAAAGCTACTGATTGTAGAGATATTCATTCATTGGTCGTTAACCGATCGTTCATGGGTTCTGAGATATACAAGCAGCAGCAGCCAGGGTAAAATATAACAACTAACCCTTCAGAATTGCGGTCCAGAGGTCTGTTGAAATCGAAATTGCGGGCCAAAAAATCTATCTGCCAGTAAAGTAACACTAAAGATGAAGAGTTTCCCGAAATTAACCACCAACCAGGAAGAGAAGTTGGTCGAGAAGCTCAACCATTGGTCTCTTTCCCATGGTTTAGTGATGTATCCACCCAATTTTGTTCAATCACAAACCGAAAATGCCCCAGTCACACTTTATCCTACGCCGTTTCCACGGGCTCAATTTGAAGCGGCCTTAAAGGTCCAACAGCTCTTCAATCATCTCTATGCAAAAGTGGCGAATGACGAGGCCTGGCTTGCATCTATCATGGATGAGTTGACCGAATTTGACTTGGAATTCACCGGAAAGCTTTGGAATACGCATCTCCAAGCACGTGATATTGGGATCAAGCAGAAACTTTCGCTTTCGCTCCTGAGAAGCGACTACATGCTTGATTCTCCAGAGGAAGCAGTGACTGATGGCCAGATCAAGCAGATTGAATATAATGCGATTTCTGTTTCATTTGGTGGTCTTTCACCTAAAGTTGGGGAGCTCCATCGCTACTTAAATGCGGCTGGAGAATACGATTCGGCTGGTTTCAGCAAATACTACTCGGAAAAAGAGATTCCTGCATCTAATTCGAGCGATCTACTTGCTGGAGGGCTCGCTGAGGCTGTTTCGCTCTACAACAAGTTGGAATCAGTTACAGAAACGGCAGTATTGGTGGTTGTTCAAGACAACGAACGGAATGCTATTGACCAAAGAATGATAGAGTACTCATTACTCGGCGGATTTGGAATCAGATCGCAGAGAATCACATTCAAAGAGATCCCTGAACTCACAAAAATCGATGCTGTGACCGGAAAACTTATATATTTACCTACAAATGAAGAGATTTCTGTCGTGTATTATAGATCGGGATACGCACCTTCCGATTATTCTTCTGAAAAGGATTGGGAGTCACGGATGAATATAGAGACTTCCTTGGCCATCAAGTGTCCCACGTTGCTCAGTCAATTGAGCGGAGCCAAGAAGATCCAGCAGTTGCTTACCGATAAAACATTGGTCTACAAGTATTTAGGCGATGTGTTCAGTAAAGAAGATGTTGCGTTGCTTTTAAAGACATTTGTCAACATATATCCACTTGACGACTCCAGATTAGGTAAAGAGGCCAAACGTCTTGCGTTTGAATCTCCTGATAACTTCGTGTTAAAGCCACAGAGAGAGGGAGGAGGAAACAATATATATAAGGAAGATATTCCCGAGTTTTTGAGAAAGATCGATGAAAAGACATGGAATGCCTATATTCTTATGGACTTAATTACTCCGCCAAGTCACGAGAACAAGGTGCTTAGAGGCAATACTGTCTACCACGAGAAGATCTTGAGCGAGTTAGGAGTTTTTGGATCAATAATTTGGGACGAAAATGGCAAGATTTTGAGCAACAACACCTGTGATTACTTGCTCAGATCCAAGTTTAGTACTAGTAATGAGGGAGGAGTGGCTGCAGGGTTTGGTTGTGTTGATAGTCTTTATTTGTATTGATTGTTGGCAGTGCCTAAGCACTGGATAGATTGTATTGCTTACTAGCAGCGCCAAGCTACTGGGATACATTGCTAGATAGAAAAGTATATACCAAAACAGCGGATTTATATTCATCTCATCTCTTTGCTTCTACATAAAAGGCCGTGGTTTCTCGCTTATTAAGATAGGAAAATAGACACTAATATAATCAATATTATCTCAAAAGGCATATTTAATCTCCTTGTAGTAATAATATTCACAATAGTCTTATCTTCTACTAGTATTATCTAGCCTATCCAGAACATCATCACCTACCTCATAAATTATGTATGATGAACAAAGACAAAATTTTTTTCAGCTGAAATTTTTTTTTCAATATTAAGAAAATTTTTCTAGATAGATGATAGTACTGCCATCGTGTTTACAGTCTTTAGAATACACTCTATAATCTTACACTATAATCCTCATATCAGATACAGACAGAATACTTAATATGGGATCGAAGAAATCAGGATCAAAGAAAAGCTCAAAGTCGAAGACTTCCTCCGAGAAGATCACCGAGAAGAAGGAGGAAAGCAAGCCAATAGTTGCAGGTAGTCTTGAGACCAAGATCTTTGGAGATATTGTGAACGATGAAAAAAAGTTAGATAAGAGCATGTCGTCGTTATTTGGTCAGAAATCTGCTCCTGTAGTGGGTAAAAACAAGACAAGAACGTATCTTGCTCCACTCCCACAGCCAGAGGCCCCAAAGGAGCCTTCGGTAAGTGAGGAAGAACAGGAACAGGAACAGGAACAAGAACCTATGGATATTGACGAACCAGAACAGGAAAAGAAGCAGAAGAAGGAAAAGAAAGAGAAGAAAGCAAAGAAGGAGGAGAAGAAGAAGAAGAATAAAGACGAAAATGAGGATTTGGAAGAACAGTATATGCAGGGTCTTTTGAAGAAGACAGAGCCCAAAATTGAGGATTTGGAAGATTCAGATTTAGATGAACCTGTTGTGACAAGCGGCACGGTCAATGAGGCACATGCAATCAATCTCAAAGAGTCTGAATTGGAGGAGGCCGAAAAGACAATTTTTATTGGGAATCTTTCTGCCGATGTGATCACATCGA
Organism: Saccharomycopsis sp. yHQL182; assembly: GCA_030490795.1. Classification (NCBI taxonomy): domain Eukaryota; kingdom Fungi; phylum Ascomycota; class Saccharomycetes; order Ascoideales; family Saccharomycopsidaceae; genus Saccharomycopsis; species Saccharomycopsis sp. yHQL182. The sequence continues at coordinate 327,292 of JAKVQV010000011.1, read as the reverse complement.
AGGCCGAATACAAGAATCTCAAGAAGAAATTTGCAGCATTTGGGCCAATAAAGAGTATCAGATTCAGATCTATCGCTTTCAGCGAGCAAATACCCAAGAAGGCTGCCTTTATCACCAAGAAACTCCACGAGTTCAAGGACACTCTTAATTGCTACATAGTATTCAAGTCTAAGGACTCTATTAAGGAGGCGCTTAAAGTAAATGGTGAGGTTTTCATGGGCCATCATCTCAGAGTCGACAGTGTTGCTCATCCTTTGAAGAAGGACAACAACAGATCGGTGTTTATAGGAAATTTGAACTTCGAGGAGTCCGAGGAAAATTTATGGAACTTTTTTGAGGGGTGTGGAGAGATTGAATACGTTAGAATTGTGAGAGATCCAAAGACCAATTTGGGAAAAGGGTTTGCCTACGTGCAGTTTACTGAACCTGTAAGTGTTTCTGCTGCTTTGTTGCTTAATGGAAAGGAAATGGCTACCAACTCGAAGAAGAAGCCTCGTGCTCTTCGAATCAGTAGATGTAAGAGAAGTAACAACGATAAACGTACTCCAGACATCAATCTCTCAAACAACATCAGATTGACTGACAAACAGAAAACCAAGTTGGGAAGAGCCAAATCGATTCTTGGAAAGAGAGACAGAGCAGATGCGGGTAAGATCCTTGAAGGAACTAGAGCTCTGGAGAAGAAGGCTGTTAATATGAAGGATGGGAAGATCAAGAAGCCAAGAATAAAGAAACCAAGACATACAAAAAGAAGCGCAACCTTCCGTGCATTAAAGAGTGAGTTTGAATCCAAGCCTGATGCCAAAAAGAATTGAGTATGGCGTATAGTATTCAATATAACATTCATGTCTAGCTATCTAGCCAATGCCCTGTAAGGATCCACCAAAATGGTGCGCAAACAATAACCCATAGGGTAATTTTGGCGGGTGAAAAATGAGTGCGTATAGCAGAAACAAGAGAGGACAAAATGAAAAAAAATCTGTAAACGTAACATCTAACTGATCTAACCAGCTGATAAGACAGCTAAAAGATAGGTTAATACGGGAAACTGGCACATAACAAGCAAGAGTCGACCAGCATAGTGCATATATATTCAAATTCTCCAAAATCTTGGCAAATGGCGGACGAGAGCTTCAAATTTGGAGGCAATGCTGCTCCAGAGAGCAGTGACGCAAACAGTGAGGTGGTATCTCCTTCAATTGTGATCAGCAGACAGACAATTCCCAACAATTTATACCATGACAGTGCAGTGATTGACTCGCCTACGTCCTCGTTTGGTTTACATTCACCTATGTCGATGAATTTTCCGCAGTCGTCCAGTCCAGGTACGCCTACAAGAAATGGAAAACCAAACACAGACTTTCTCTTCAAAGACACAGCCAAACCATCCTCAGACTCGCCCTTACGCTACTATACGCCCAAGTTCCAGGTGAACGGAAGTAATATGAACAACGAAGCATATGGGAAGCTTACCGGTCAGACAATACCGCTGTTATCATACAATACGTCCAATGAACAAACTACTTCCATGATGCCTCCTCCTGCCACCACGGGCTCATATTCCTCGAGATTTGGGAGCTACAAATCCAATCGTAGACAGCGTCCGGCATCTTTATATGCAGATCTTGACAGCTATGTCAAAAATGCGTCTCCCTCTCTTCTATCCAAGACTTCTAACGACTCTCTCTCTTCTTCTATAGTGACCAGTGGTGATGTAGCCGCCGCAGGAGCAAACACAACCGCCAACAGCATCAGTGTGCTAGCAAATCAGGTCCAGAACCAGCCGTTTTTGTTCTCCCCCCCTTTAGGAGGATATATGGGTAATAATAAGCCTGGAAACCGTGGAAGTATATATTCTATAGGGTCCAATGGATCTCAGAAATTCGCATCACCTACCTTGAGTGTGCCAAGTAATTCACGACATGGATCGCTTGGAGGAGACCAATCAGCGTATAATTCACGGTCTGGATCCCCCGTAAGGTCTATAAAAGGACCTCGTTCTGGGTCTCCGCACAGAAGACGTGATTCGTCATCTTCTATGGCTGCTGCTGCCTCGTTAGCAGCCGGAGGAACGAACCCGTTCAATTTCAAGTCAATTGCCCTCTCAAATTCAAATATTCTTCAGAAACCGTCACAAAGAAGAGGCCATAGATACAAACACTCGTCGGTGTCCATGAATTTCTTTCAAGAGCCAAAGAAACGGGCCGAATTAAACATCCCTACCTCTCTTCCAATCCCCTCGGTGTACGAGTTTCTTGAGTCTTGTAGCGAGCTGCAAAAGACCAAAATCATATGGTGTGTTGTCCATTTAGTGTATGCTTCGGTGATTTTTTTTGCTGGATCGCATTATTCTATTGCTGCTCTTACTGCTGTAGCTCATCTTGTCTTTTTTGACTCTATCAATAACTTTCTCACGGTGACTGTCAGTATATTTAAGAACTTCGAAGTATGGGACAAATCATCGATCCGATACCCGTTTGGTTTGAGTAGAATCGAGGTTCTTTTCGGATTTGCTCTCAGTGTTTCGTTATTCTATGTTGGTTTTGATTTGATCACCCATTCGTTAGAGGAGTTTGTGGTCAGTTTAATAGACCAGGACTTCAATCATGACGAACATCATAGTCATCATAGTAATGAAAGTCACACGGAATTATCGCCAGCAAGTTTCATAACGCTTATTATGTTGGGGATTATCATAACCTTGATAAGTAATAAGTTATTGGACTCGTCTAGTGGAGACGATGATGATAATGCTGATGGAAATCGTCAATTGAAACCACGTTACAAGAAATCGAATCTTGACTTGTTAGGCGACATGTCATCGCATGATGACCATGATGAAGACGATAATTATGATTACAATGGCGACGGAAAGTCCAAGAAACTACGGCTCAAAAAACAGATAGCATTTCTAACATCTGTCAAGAATAATACCTATGATAAGCTCCTAGATGGCCTCAAATCGATGTCCAAGAATAATCCAGTGGTGAAGAACCCTATCAGACTCTTGACGTTGATCTTTTTGGCATACTTATTGACGTATCCTTATCTTACGAAGATCTTTGTGAATTTCAAGTTCAACGAGATCCAGACGTTTCTTATGGCAAGTATGATTCTCTATTTTGCCTTCAATATGGTGAAAACGTTCTCAATGGTGATTTTGCTTTCGTATCCGTATGGAATGAAGCTCTTCAGAAAGAACATCAACGAAATCGAGGAGAATATCATCAATTTGGATTCCTTCAAATCGAACTACAAGATAAAGAGGATTTTGATCTCTAAGGTGAGTTTCGGGGTGTTTATGGTGTTGATCAAGCTTGGAATGTCAGGGGAATCAGATGATGAAGAGCTACGATTGAGAAACGATATAACCGAAGTGATCAAACGGGTGTTGATTGACAACAGATTAGAGACACGAAGTGTACGTTTTGAGACGACTATAGATGTGGATAGAATGTGATTCGCATGCTAATATACATGTTATAATTGATAGTATTGGCTTAATTGTAGATGTATGGTTGTCTAATATATGGCTACAATTAGTAATTCAGTTAGTCAGTTGCTGATAGTACTGGCTTCTACACACATGCATAAAAATACATATAGACAATATTGATTCCCATACCGAATTCTAGATACTCTATAAACATAATAAACATAATATAACCAAACGAAATGAAGTATAATATAACACAAGGACCAATATCAATCCTAATAAAGTCCTAAAGCATCGAGATCCTTACGAGCCTCTTCAGGAGTACTGGCAGTTATCCCAGGAGAAGCCGGGAACCCATGGCTTTTAGACAACTGTGCAAGGGCATCTACCTCTTGGGAAAGAGCCTTCATTTGCAGAAGCTGTCCTACACGGTCCACAGGCACACGAAACGAGTAGTCGGGTATGATATTACTCATAAGCTTTCGGTCACGATTGATGTCGTACCATTTTACGGTTGTTTTATTCAATAGGCTCAATTTATGGTCGGATTTCTCCTTCATGTACTGTTGATGGATTGCATCTCGCTGTGCTCTGGTCTGACGATCAACACATAATAACTCGTACTTCTGGCGATTATGAATCAATTTCAACTTCTTATTTCTGTGGTTTTCGATCTTTTCATAGACCGATTTAAGAGCAGGATGCGAACCGTTAAGACACATCTGTATTTCAGACTCAAATGCCTTCAATTTGTCTTCATAAAGTTTGTCCTTCAATTTGGCGAAATCTATCTCGATTTCCACCAAATTTTCGACGGCTTCCTTCCTAAGACTCTGTCTTTTGGCCTCATCTTCTTGTTTCTTGCGCATTGTTTCTTCTGCTGATTTTGAGGCGTCTTTTTCCTTTGTGTCTTTTTCATTGTATCGTTCGTCGTCGTCTTCTTCTTCTTCATCGTCGTCGTTTTCGTCGTTTTCCTCGTCTTCGTCTTCTTCCTCATGATCGGCTTCATGATCAGCATCATTGTCGTTATAATCGTCGATTTCCGCGACGGTATTGATGTTGGTGCTTCCATTGGTGTTGGCTAAGGTATTGACAGCACCATTTTCGTCCGTTTCACTAATGGTGGTAGTTTGTTTGTTGTCTTGATTGTTGTCTAGCTTATTGTCTTGATTGCCAGTGGTTGGTGTCACCAATATCTTTCTCCGTTTCGCGTCCTCTGTCTCAGAATCTTCGTCCACTCTTCTTTTCAACAGCAGATCATCGATACTTTGCTCAACAGTCTGGCCAACACTTTGGCCAACACTTTCCAGAACATTTTTGTCTGTTTTGCCCAACTCAGCTGCTTCGGCTGAGGTGGTGCTGAGCTCATCTGAGATCTTCTCTGATCCATCCGTCATCTGTTGTTTATCAGCGGCATAGGCCAAACTTGATTCGGACTTCACAGATCCGTCATCATCTTTGTTATCGTCTTTCTGAGCATTGTCTTTGTCTTGTTCTTCGCTGATTCGTTTGATAATCACCACACCTTTATCCTGTGTGGCAACCAACTTCTTTGAGGCTTCTGGATCACTATTGTCGTAGTCAATAGCAGCTCCAGAAGCAGAAGACAGCTGTTGTGGCAGCAGTGTGGCTTGTGTTTCAATGTCATTAATAGGACTTGTTCTGATAGAGCCTGATTCAGGAGCTATAATCGTGTCATTCTCAATACTGATGTCACTTAACTGATCGTCTTTTAAGTCGCCGTCTTTCAGCGATTTTTTCTCCTTTTCAGCTAGCTCGGTCAAATAAGACTTGTAGTTTCCGTTTTCATCCACAGGATACTCCGGGTTTTGGCTGCCGTAGTTCATCTTCTCCGTCTCTGCTTCAGAGTCAGAAAGGTCACTGAGTTCCGAAGACTCGCTGGAAAACTCGTACGGTTTATCGGCGGACTTCTTCTTGTTTCTGGGGGCAGTAGTGGAGGTAGTAGTACTAGTACTAGCAGTGGCAGGAGCGGTAGAGGAAGCAGCAGCAGCAGCAGGTACTACCTCTTGAGAGAGCGGTGATTCGCTTATGGATGTGCTTTTCGGTTCAGTGTTGTCGATCTCAGTCAGGTCCTCGCTGATGTTGGTCATATTAATGCTAACTCAGGGACAGGCGAGATGTGGACAGGAAGTGGCTGGAAGATACGAATGTGTGACAAGATAATGGAGAGGTTAAGAGGGGCAGGAGGTGAAGTGCAATGTAGTATGGTGATCGGTGAAGTGCCCGAAATATATACAATATTTCAGTAAGTTTGATATTTCAACAACTTTGATACTTCTAACAATATGAAATATCGATGAGTCTGGAACTAAGTCAGTCTACTGAGATCTGAGATATTGATAGCTTCAGCAGAGTGAAATTGCGGGTCGTGGAAGATAATGAGTCCAGGTGTGAAGTGAGGATAATATCTCTCAAGAAAGACACAAATAAAGAAAGAAAGCCTTACAATACAATAATAAAATAAATTAAAATAAAATAAATAAAATATCGTATCAATCGATCTTTTTTGTCTGCTTCTTCCTTTCCTTCTAAAAGATTTATTTCCTCGTGGTATAAAAAGCTAATGAAAAGGTAAACACCCGCGTTAGCTAGGTGGCAGGGCGGGCGTGTGTGGGCGGGCGTGGGCGGAGGAGCGTAGACCCGTTCGCACATGTGGGTTTTCTCGGGGGATGGCTGGAGTGATTAGGGTAAAACCCCAGATCACGTGATCTTTCATGGCTACTCTTCTTCTTGGCTACTCTTCTTCCTGGCTACAATAATACTCAATCTATGCGTGCTATTTACATATGTATTCTCATTATATATATCGAGAGTTCAGAAAATCACCACTTGTAGAACCCCGAGGCAACCCCTCTGATCTTCTCGTTAGGCAACTGGGTCCATGGTTTGCTCTTGGCGGCCTTCTGTTGTTGTTCATATTCAAGTCTGTTCTTCGTTTGGTCCGTCTTCAAAATAACACGAACGTGCGAGAATCTGTGGGTGATGATCCCAATTCTTCCTCTACCTTTGAATTCGGGTCTTCTAAGCATGCTTCCGTCACTTCCTGTCCAGATCTGCGAGATATATAACTTGTCAGCATCCATGTTAAGAAGCTTGGCCTTTTCGAAGGCAGTTTCCAACAACTCGCCAATATCTTTAGCAGCCTTCTTCTTGCTGAAATGGCACTGTGTGATGGCGTCTTTTAATGGTAACCCGTTCAAAAGACGGTTCACCAAGGTGATCTTCTTCATAGAGGTAGCCATTCTGTATGACTTCAAATAGATACTTGGTTCCAAAGCCTCGATTTCCTTTTTCGAGAGATTCAATCTGTAAGATACTTCTTCTCCGTCTTCTCCAGTAATCTTCACTAAATCGTTGTTCTTGAAAAACCCATTCTGGGCAATGTTGGCAAGATATATTTGTTTCTTCAACGGACTCAATAACTCTTCCACAGCAATAAAAGGCTTGAACTTCTCGCTATTGTATTTCTGTAACAACTCATCGGTTTCCGGGGTCAACTTCTTCTTCAATTCAACCAAGTTGTGCTGTAACTCCTCCTGCTCGCTCATTATCGTATCCTTTTTACTGTCGTCTTTTTTGACTTCATTTCCAGAAACGATGGAGTCAGCTCTTTTAGCATAGTAATCCATATCCGATGGCTTTTCTGCGTTACTTATATCGCCGAATAACGATGTCTTCTTAGTGTTATTGTTCTCATTATTGCGCACTATTGATGTGTGAAAGTTATTGACTAGCACTCTGTTCATGCGACATGATGCGCTGATCGAATTAAGCGCACCAATCCGCAAACCAGTACATCTATACATCTTGCTATGATCGTCCACTTGATATCGCAGGGGGAACAACAGGTATTACAATATATTGTGTAGTAGTTGTATAACACTGCTGAAAATTTTTTTTGGCCGCTTAACAAATTTGTTCGCTTCTTTCTATTGGTATTTTTCACTTGATTGTGCTGATGCATGTTTCTGCGTGGCTGTTGTGATACATGCATTCAACATGGCGGTGGTCTTTGAAGGCTACAACTAAATATGGTAGCATGTAGGCATTGAAATGAACTGATAATGGCAATGTCTGGTACTTATTGCTTGGTCCGAAGAATAGCGAGCGTGGGCCGTCTTCACTTCTAAAATATATACAATAGTCTGATTTATGATCAATAATACATACACTTTCCCCATATAACTTCCTACAATCGTTTGTCTACCCTCTTAATATGCAAGTAGTCATTTGTTTCCATATATAGGTTGAGTTTAAGAGTAGAATCAAATAATAATAAAGTGGCGATAAGAATAAGTAGTAATAGACATGGTTTGAACCAACATATTGATATATTGATAACAAAAGTGATTAAAGCACACAATCAGGACGTCCCTGTCTGGCGTTTCTCATGACAATGATTTGGATGGAGGGTTAATAATTAAATGTCTCGTTTAGGCATCATCAAAACCTGTCAATGATGCATCTCTGGCTCTCTTTGGCAATGGATAACTTTCTGGTAATGGAACGTGATCAGCAAACAAGAACTTCTTTCTCAATGGAGTGACACCAAAAATGAACACAGGTGACAATAAACCAATGAACACCGAGTAGAATAAATGTGGTCTATTGTGTGCGTAATATCTGGCCCACTAATACTAGAGTTAGTAAATGATTCATACGACATTATGTTGATATTCAAAGTCAACAATGATACTTACACGAACAGGCTGCTTGAAGTATAATGGAGCGGTAGACATTTCTATTGATGTAATGACTTTAAGAAGGCGGTCTTAGTTGCAATTTCCTTGTCCTCTCTATATCCATCAAGCTTATATTTTGTTCATAGTTTTATGTTAATTAATTTCTATTCATTTTTTCTGAGGTAGAAATCCTTTTAAATTCTCAAGATTTCATTGGACCTGGGGGTTATGAGCGATATATATACCATATGCACGGGTCTAAAATAAACATACATGTACCACGGCCACGGCCAATATATTCCCTAACTCTAAACCTACTCTCTTCTATATCTTCCCACAACACCATCTACTGACGCTATACCTACACTTTTATAAATCATAAGAAAATTTATTACACTAAATACTAACAAATTTAAGCCTCAACTGGAGCTTCAGCGACTTCTGGGACAGCCTCAACAACAGCCTTCTTCTTGTATGATTTAGAAGTGATACCTTCAACTGGTTCCTCTTCCTTTGGATCAGCAATGTTGACATAGTCTGGCAAAGCTCTTGGACCACCTCTGTTGGTAGCTGGGTCTCTCATAATCTTGACCTTAATACCCAAAACACCTTGTCTCAACAAAACGTGTCTGATAGCAATGTCAATGAAGTCTCTGATTGGTTGACCAGAGTGGATCATGAAACCGTCTTGGAATTTCATGGATTTAGCTCTAGCAGCCTTCAATTTACCGGAGATGACAACCTCAACACCTTTAGCACCAGATTCCATAACGTATCTGACAACACCGTAAGCGGCTCTTCTGATTGGCAAACCGTTCAACAACTTGTATTTCAAAGATTCGGCTTGAGCAACGGCAGACAAACCTCTGTCCTTGACTCTTTCAGCGAACAAAACGATGGATCCCTCCTTGAAGTTGAATCTCTTTTGGATCAAAGAGGTCAATTCGTGGATTCTTTGACCGTTTTCACCCAAAACAGCTTGAGTGTGGGTGGCTCTGATGATAACCTCGGTCTTGGATGGAGTAACTCTGACTTCAACACCAGAGTATCCTTCCTCAGCCAATTCTCTGGTGAAGAATTCGTTTAATTCGGCGTAGAAAACACCGTCAGCTACAAGCTTTCTTTTCTTGGAAATAATGGCAACCATCTTGGATATGTTTTGGTGATATAATGTAGATAGATATGTATGGTATCAAATAGGTGATGAGAATAGGAGAGTAGCTGAAGAAGATAATATATGGAAATCTGAATTTTCAATATCAAAAAGAAAAAAAATTATTTGGGAAAATGAAAATTTTTTTTCTGCTTTTACTTGGAGCAAAAAGTTTTTCAGTGTCACATGAGATGTCACGGGTGTACATAGAGGGCGAAAAATAGACTATTGGAAAACCCACCGTAATGGTACCTTTACCAATCGAGTATTTCCATGCTTCTCCACAAAAATCGTCTTAACATACATATAAATACCCGATGGACCAATAATCACTGATGTTCCCCGATTTTTGAGCCCAACATTCGGTCATGCTAATTGGACATGACATGCCGTGAGGAATATTGCTGGATGCGTGTAAAATGAAGTGGGCTAGCGCCCCGAGTTCGGTCAGAAGCTATGACCTTGATATCTAATTTCCCGGAATGGAATTTGGAGTAGCAATAGTAGCTCAACAAGAGACTGAATCTAAGGCACGCTAGTTGGATCCAAATTACTATATATATAGATGTAATTACTCGAATTTATTTGATTTATCTATTTGTTGTAAGTCACCCTTATCGTACATGTCATCTGTTATTATACATTATTACATAGAAAACGCACATAGAACATGTCAAGCCATCCAATCATATTAGACGGTTCTGAAGAGGAGAAAGCCCAGATATTGGGTCTTTTCAACAGTCTAGCTGCAGCTGACAAAGACTTGAGCAAAGATGAGTCAGTTGCTTTGCCTAATAGCGAAAAGCCAGGCTATTCGCCAGCATTTCGTAACAAGTTTGCTGTTGAGCATAACAATGGGCAGCTCATCACCCATGTCCATCCTAAATTGAACACTGGGTTGAATTACTGGGAAAATGCTGTGAATTTGTGGCCGGATAATGACTGTCTTGGAACCAGATATGGTGACACCTACAAGTTTATTAGCTACAAAGAGGTTAACCAATGGAAAAACCATATCGGTGCGGGGATCATTGATTTGGTTCTCAATCATCCTAAATACAAGGTTCCAGATTTGGACGACATCTATGGAAATTCTGAGAAGAGACTCACGAATTTCACCGTGGCTATTCTTAGTAAGAATTGTCCTGAATGGGTGATTACTGATTTGGCCTGTCAATCGTACTCTTTGTGCACTACTACATTGTACGATTCGCTATCGCCAGAAGTTGCCAAGTATATCTTGAATCTTGGCAAATCTCCTATCATCTTCACCAATAGAGAGAAGATCATGAGCATTCTCTCATTGAAGAAAAAGTACCCTAAAGAGTTGAGTTCCCTTCTTATTGTTGTTACTATGGAGGAACTTAACTTCCAAAGGGACTACTTTTTCTTTAAGTATGCTAGAGACGTCGACATTGATTTGTACGACTTCAAGAACTTGGAAAGCTTGGGGAAGTTGAATCCTTACGAATTGATTCGTCCAATTCCTCTGTCCCCTTACACCATCTGTTTCACATCAGGAACCACCGGTGTATCCAAAGGGGTTTACATCACTCACGGGAATCTTTCCTGCTCCATAACGTTCTGTTTCTATCATTGGCCAAGACCATTGAAGGAAACTTCGGTGATAGCCAATGATGATGGTTCTCCAACTCAATTGAGAGCCTATTGCTTGTTACCATTGGCCCATATTTACGAGAGACAAACCACTACATATTCATTGGTGTCTAATATTGCTATTGGGTTCCCTAGTAATGGTACTGCCTCAAGGATCTCAGACTCCAAGATCTTGAAGCCGAATTACTTACAGGCTGTTCCTCGCATCTACAGTAGAATCGAGCAAGATTTAAAACTCATGATCAGTCATAACGAATTCTTGAAGCAGTTCGTTGAGACCAAGTTGAAGATTGCTACTCTTATTGGAAAGAAAGGTAAAACCTATAAGTTCAAGTCTCCGCAAGAGGAGTTGGAGTTCCAACATTTGGATCTCGTGATCACACAGAAATTACGCCAATCTCAAGGTCTTGATAACTTGAAGTACTGTCTTTCAGCATCGGCTCCAATTTCGCTTGCTTCTGAGCATTTCATCACCACTATATTGAACTGTGGATTTGTCCAGAACTACGGTGCATCCGAAGTGACCTCCGCATGCAGTGCCGAATTCGGGTTTAATCAAAGAGTCACAGACGAATTGGTTGATCTCCAGGTATCAGTAACGAAGAAGAAGAAGAAGAAGAAATCAATTGCTTCGTGTTCAGGAGCTATTGGAGTGACCACAGAGTTCAAGTTGAAGGATCTCCCTGATCTTGGATACACTTATAAAGGCAAGAAGAGACCTCAAGGCGAGGTGTTATTCCGTGGACCTCAAGTGTTTTCCAAATACATCTACCAACCAGAAGTCACCGCCAAATCTTTTGAGGATGATGGATGGTATACAACAGGTGATATTGGAGAGTTAGATTCTAAAGGAAGATTATATATCATTGATAGAATCAAGAACTTTTTCAAGTTGGCTCAAGGTGAGTTCCTATCTCCTGAAAGAATCGAGAACATCTATCTTAGTAATGTTCCTTTTGTTAATCAGTGTTTCATTCATGGGTTCTCGAGTCAAGAATTCGTTGTTGGAATTATCGGAATTGTTCCCAAGGAATTGAGTATTTTCTTGGCTAAAGTGCTTGAAGAGGCTGGAAGAAGTGCTAGCAAGAGCTACAATAACGTGGTGATTAAGAACTTTGGCGTGTTAAAACAGATCATCGCTACCATTGGTCAATTTGATGATTCCATCACAGGAGCTCAACTTGAACAGGCTCAAGACATCGAGTTGACAGTGCGTCAGCAACAACAAGTTGACTTTATTTTCGGGACAATTAACAAGAATGCATCTTTAAAGACGATCATTTTGAAGGAAATGAACGAAATTGTCGACAAGAATCCAAACGTCACTTTAGCACTGTATGAGATATTGAATAATATTGATTTTGAGTTCTATCCATTGAAGATCAGAACTGGATTGTTGACTCCTACTTTGAAGTTGCAAAGACCAACCTCTATCAAAACGTATCGGTCTGTCATGGACGAATTGTATGAGGAGGGGTCTCTTATCCGAACCAGATCGAGGCTTTAGACATGACTTTTAGCACTGAAAACTTATTTGAAAACATATTCCATAAATACACCCCAATAATATACTGACTTATATTGATTCTATGTAGCCCATTTGAACATGGCAGATACTGATGAAAGTATGAAAATAATTACCATCGCCATGGCCATGGTACCAGTAGATTCTATGCCCATTCCAGGGCCATCCGAGGCCCAATCCGTGGCCCACTAGGCATGCATGCGTGCATGCATCTCATGTACCAGATAATTCATGACATCCCAAATACCAACCATATTCCAAATACTACATACCGAGTGTCGGACAACCCCGCCAAACCCAATTCTCGATCCTTGGATCCCAAGCTAAGGATATCCGATGTGGGGCCGTCAACATCTCCCTCCCAAATGCGGAGACCTACTTTTTACCCGCCACATTTTTTTGGTTTTCTTAGCAACGATCGAAACTTCTGGAATCCCAAAGCAAAAAATTTTTTTACTCGAAATTTGTCAGTGATTTTTCAGCTTTTTCAGATATTTAGACAATTTTATGGAGAACATTAATACCGCTTGCTATTCCTAATAAAGGAGGATCTCCACAAGCAATATTCTTCATACAATATCTATCCACATATAGACAGCATAACCAAGATGTTGAGATCATTTGTCAGACCAAACGTAGTCAAATCTACCACACACAATGTCGGGGCTCTCCGTTACTACTCCCACAAGGAGTTGAAGTTCGGAATTGAGGGAAGAGCAGCTTTATTGAAGGGTGTAGACACCTTAGCTAAGGCTGTTTCTGTCACCTTGGGTCCAAAAGGAAGAAATGTTTTGATTGAACAACAATTTGGATCCCCAAAGATCACCAAGGATGGAGTAACTGTTGCTCGTTCTATTGAATTAAAGGACAAATTCGAAAACTTGGGAGCTAAGCTTTTACAAGATGTTGCTTCGAAGACCAACGAAAGCGCTGGTGATGGTACCACATCTGCCACCGTGCTTGGTCACTCTATTTTCACTGAGTCTGTCAAGAACGTGGCTGCTGGTTGCAATCCAATGGATTTGAGAAAGGGTTCTCAACTTGCCGTCGAAAAAGTCATTGAATATTTGACCAATAACAAAAAGGAAATCACTTCAGGAGCTGAAATTGCTCAAGTTGCCACCATTTCTGCTAACGGTGACTCTCACATTGGAGAATTGTTGGCCAATGCAATGGCTAAAGTCGGAAAAGAAGGTGTCATTACCATCAAGGAGGGAAAGACCTTGGATGACGAATTGGAAGTCACCGAGGGTATGAGATTCGACCGTGGATTCATCTCGCCTTACTTCATCACCAACACCAAAAACGGAAAGTGTGAGTTTGAAAACCCATTGCTTTTGTTGAGTGAAAAGAAGATCTCTACCATCCAAGATATCTTGCCTTCCTTGGAAGCCTCCAACAAGCTTAGAAGACCATTGTTAATCGTTGCTGAAGACATTGATGGTGAAGCTTTGGCTGCTTGTATTTTGAACAAATTGAGAGGTCAAGTCCAAGTGTGTGCTGTCAAAGCTCCAGGTTTCGGAGACAACAGAAAGAACATCTTGGGAGATATTGCCATCTTAAGTGGAGGTACTGTTTTCACCGAGGAGTTAGACATCAAGCCAGAAAACGCTACCGTCGACTTGTTGGGTAAGTGTGGTGCTGTTACCATTACTAAAGAAGACACTGTGATCTTGAACGGTGAAGGAAGCAAAGACAATATTCAACAAAGATGTGAACAAATAAGAACTGCTATGTCTGATTCTAGTACTTCTTCTTACGAAGCTGAGAAATTACAGGAAAGATTGGCTAAATTGAGTGGTGGTGTTGCTGTTGTTAAGGTTGGTGGTTCTTCTGAAGTTGAAGTCGGTGAAAAGAAGGATAGATACGATGATGCTTTGAACGCTACCAGAGCTGCTGTCCAAGAAGGTATCTTGCCAGGTGGAGGTACTGCTTTGTTGAAGGCTTCTCTCATTTTGGAAGACCTTAAAGTTGACAACTTCGACCAACAGCTTGGTGTTAACATCATTAAGTCTGCTATCCAGAAACCAGCTAAGAGAATCATCGAAAACGCCGGTAAAGAAGGTGCTGTCATTGTTGGAAAGGTTTTGGACCAATACGGAGCTGACTTCAACAAAGGTTACGACTCTGCTAAAGGAGAATACACTGACCTTATTAAGGCCGGTATTATTGATCCTTTCAAGGTTGTTAAGAGTGGTTTGTTAGACGCTTCTGGTGTTGCTTCCTTGTTGGCTACTACTGAATGTGCTATTGTTGATGCTCCTGAACCAAAGGGCCCAGCTGCTCCAGGTGGAATGCCAGGAATGGGTGGTATGCCAGGAATGATGTAAGCTAATTTGCTGTGCTATTGCTTTTCCTCTTCCGCTTTCTCATGCCTGTATCTTTAAATAGATTTGTAACTCTGTACATAATTAATCTATAAGACTGACAATAAAAAGAATTAACGACTTTATAAATACTCTTGGTGTATGTTGGGCTGGAAGCTTTAGATATACAGATATCAGTAGAAAATGGCTGATGTTGGAGTTTTCATGCACTTGTGGGCACGTGATTTGTATGCTTATAATTTTGAAATGTGCTATGATTTATCACGTGCATTGTATCAGGGCTAACATTATCTACCAATCTCTATTTTCAGATTGTAGTTTTTCACTCAGCGAAAAAGAGACCGAAAATTTTTTTAGTGAATTTTCTTGATTTTGAATTTAATTCTTGGATGCTATCACCCACTTGGCCTGGTTATAGATATTACCATCATATAGAAGATAAATATCATTTGTATAGTACAATCAACAATAAAAAGTGAGTGGATAGCGGTATAAGTTTTCTGAACAGAGAGGAGTGCACATGAGGAGTTGTCATGGCATCGGAACAGTTGAGGAGTGATTCAAAAAGACGGAGGGATTTCGTTATTAATATGGATTTATATGGATAAAGGAAAGGGCTTGAATGTGCAAGTAATCAATATGGAAGGGATTTTTGAGAGCCATCGTGTTTATATTGTGATATCAGAGTATTTTGCGTGATTAGATGGCGATTCTATGGGTAACACTTTGTGGATCCAAATTATCTCTGATATCTAGCAGAAGTTATTCAAAATCATATCCTATATAACTGAATTTACTGAGCAATCAACCTAGAAATAATGGTCGAAAGAGGTAAATCAGATATGAGAATAGTGGACAAATACCGAGCCAAGAACCATCATCTTAAATCACACCAACGACCCTGCCTATTCAAATTCAAAAAACAACTACCTCGTACTCTCTCTTCAAATCAGGAAACTGATAAAACACATCTGAAACCCAGCAAATTACTAACAACTTGTCTAGATGAAATATTTAGCTGCTTACTTATTACTTGTTCAAGCCGGTAACGCTGAACCAAGTGTCGCTGACATAACCAAGGTTTTGGAATCCGTCGGAATCGAAGTTGAATCCGAAAAGGTCGAGAAATTGGTTGCTGAAGTTGCCGGAAAGAACGCTGAAGAATTGATCGCCGAAGGTGTGGAAAAATTGTCTTCTGTCCCAACTGGTGCTGCTGCTGCCGCTGGTGGTGCTGCTGCCTCTGCTGAAGGTGCTGAAGAAGCTGCCGAAGAAGCTGCTGAAGAAGATGAAGAATCTGATGATGATGACATGGGATTCGGTTTGTTCGATTAAGCAATTAGGTAGCTGTTTATCATCTAGTTAATTAGTAAATTCATACATCTTTCCCTTATAATACAACCAGCATTGTATCAAAATGTGGTAAAAGTGTAGCCTCTCTACCAACTCCTCGTGTTTAATGTCTTAATTTTGACTAGTTCGTGATGTTGAACTTCATGTTAAACGTTCATGTTGACTCTCATGTTGAATCAATAAGTCTCATGATTTTTCATGTAGGAAAAAATATAATGGAAAAAAATTCATCAAATCACTATATAGAGCCATATAAATAATATACCCCACAAACATCGATAATGATATAGTAATGGACGGAGACACCCAGTGATGTTTGGAAGCAAAGTGCGAATAAGGACCAGCTGGCCATTGTCCCTTTTTCTGCTGGTGATCCGGGCTCAGCGAGGTGTGGTTATATATCACCGTAAACCTCCGTCATCGCAACTCATTAAGTCTCAACATATAACGGAATCCAACACCAATAGCCAAGCCCTAGAGTTTCAAAGGGATGAAACCATCAGCCATTTGGATCATGATCATAATACCAAAAACCATGTAGAAATATTCGCAACAGAAAGCGAAATAGAAGAGAAATTAGGCAAGCCAATCATCTATCATAATGTGCGAAATGAGATGGTATTTCAAGACTTACTACTACAACTATCAGTGGCGTATCTTAACGAGGTCAAAATAGCCAAGTTATTAGACAGCACAACATCCGATATCGGCGAAATCTTTGTTGAGGAAATCCCCAATCAACTCAAAACAGAGATCATAGACCTTCTCAAGCCATATATGGAACAAGAGCCTGAATCATTATATGACGCAGTCATGAGCATCAAAGATGAGTTAGTTGCCCGTGTTAACAGCAAGGACTTCTATTTCAACATCAATCTAATGAAACCTGAATATATGGACACCTACAACTATATACAGCTGAAATCCAGACTTCGTATCACAGAAAGACCTCTAAGTTCGCTGAAATTGGCCCTCCAGATTCAGGAACTCATTGACAAAGAGCTCGCCCATGGGCCTGAAAATGAAGTAACTCCTATACAAATTCTCACAAGAAACAACCATATAATAATGAACATCATCCTGATTCTCCATAACCACCCTCACGAGTTCTTGAAGGCCCAAACTCTTCTTGTTTTGCTCAAAAACTTCAACAATTTGGGGCTTTTCAACTACAGCAAAATCATATATGATGTGTGTCTCAGCATGAACGTGAAGTTGTCCGAGGACCTCTATCGTCAGTTAGTGAAGTTCACAGTAATGACACTCAATAAAAATCAGTTTAAAACGTTGATTTCTTTGATATTGTATGAAGAATTGATTCCAAGACCTTACAATAAACAAAAACGAAGCGTATCAAAGCCTTTGGATGCCAAATACTTATTGGAATACGAAAACACCGCTGTTAATTCGCTTCTGCGAGAAGAAACATTGAACTCCGAAAGCTTTCTTCCTCCAACAAGCAGCAATACATCACCGTCTACTAATCAGGATGAATTTAATCTATTTGAGAAGTCCAAGATCGACAAGCTCAGGACGTTATTCTTCTACGATAAACATATATCTCATCGGATATCTATTCTCTCAGAAAATGCCCCGCGAATTGTACCGGAAAACGGCGATGATTTTGTCAATATAGAAGCCAAATGGGGCAAACAGCCGTTATTTATAGATGTTCTGACGTTTGTGACCCTTTTAGACGGTTGCTACAAGTTACAGTTCTACGCTTTGATAGACAAGTTGGTCTCGAAATATTTCTGTTCATCGTATTTTGATTCCGAAAGATCTCTGCTTAAAATTTCGATAAATAACTCGATAGATCTTCCAAGCAAATATCTCGCTGCAAATAACCTCAACTTCGCAAACAACGACGTCAGAATAATGTTCTCACAACCTTTACTCCATGTCTTGCTCAAGAAAATAATTAGGACTAACGATGTTCGACAATTAAGATGGCTAGTAGATGAAATCCTCATCAAAGTTCATCTCACTCCGCTATTCATCTCCACAGCAGAAGAGATCAATATCTTTATGATAAATGATCGCAAGAAGTTCGACAAGAAGTTCAATCAGTTCTTCGATATTGATTCAATTGTTAAACATGAAATCACCCAGAAAATAATGGGCAGTGACTTTTCACAAACAACCCAATTGAATAAGGAAGTCATGAAATTATTATACATTGCATGTTTCAATTTGAAGCAATATACATACATACAACGACTTGAAAATGACTTCAAGATCGATTGGGACGAAATCTTGAGAGACGAAACCAATTCCGCGGAATTACGAAGCCGTGCTACTAAGAAGCTCATCGAGGATGAATATAATGAGGAGTCATTTAGAAAGGCTAATGAGGCCTGGAAATCCAATCGGAAAAGCAGCATCATCAACAGTTTCTTTTAATTACTTGTACAAATCACCGCTATTTACGGTCACCTATATATACTAATTACAATAAACATAGATAATTAATTAATAGCTCCTCAATTATCAACTCGATCAAGTAGTACATACTAGGAAAGAGAGAATATAATTGATTGTGAGATCATACGTTATATACTAAAGCATTGACTTTGTGACCTCTCATTGATACATATACTACGTGATATGACTATGATGCTTCGAGCGTAAGCTAGCAACCGAGCGTAAGCGAGGTCCAAAAAAAAGAGTTGATGAGGCTATATAGTTTTTGTTGACCTCGCCAAGGCTTACAGTGAATACAGTAAATATGATAGAAATACGTTGATTAATTCCCTCAAATAATGGTCTCTAACTCTCTAGCGTAATTGAGAGTATTCTTTATCAATAAATCGTTAATACTGGAAGCAGCTTCTTCTGAGTTCTCCTCGGCAATCTGAGCCTCATCAATGACTCCTTCCTGTTCATGAATGGCATCCTGCTCGTTATCGTCATTGAAATATATAACCCCGTTCTTGATTTCCCAGCTTGAACTGGTCTTCACGAAGTCCAACAATTCTCTTTCGTCTTGGAAAAAGAGCAATATTTTCGCGTTAGATATTGGCAATTTCTCGTAACTGGCACTCAAACACTTTCCGATTTCGATTCTGAGGGTGTTGTTAAGATTGTTGTTGAAAAGGTAGAATTCTTTGAAGTTAAGATTGCTATTATGATGATTTTTGTTGTTTATTAAGCTCCACATTTTGTCATACGAGCCCTCCATCAACCATCTTTCAATCTTGATAGGATAACTCAAATAATAGTCCTGTTCGATCTTAGCAAGGTCTGCTTCCGAGTTACTGACTGATAACGACAACAACTCAATATGGAACTCAGAAATGTCACCCTTGGTGAGAAGAAGTAGCAAATACAATGCTATCAACTTATTCTCGTTCTGTGATCTGTTTTGGAGAAAGAACTCACCCACCAAGTTATAGAATGGCTTCAATTCATATATGTACTTCTCAAACAAAGGCAAATCCAACACGTTGATAGCCGATAAAGCCCCGATCTCTAATATTGACCGGGAAATAATAAGATCTCCCTCATTGACCTTCAGAGAAGTTATTCCTGGGACTAACAAGTTATGTTTGGCCAATTCTATCTTGATTAATGGAAGTAACTTAATACATTGTCTATAATCCTGCTTCTCAAAAGCGCTCTTCAATTCGTTTGCAAGTTTCTCGAGGGACATTTTAGATCTAGTAGAGAGAGATATTGTTCCGATAGACAGAGATATCGACGGTATTTCCACTGATTGATGGTTGATTTATTATGCTGTGTTGAATTGCCACCTTTTTTTTCGACATTTTTCAATATCGAAAATTTGTGAGTGTAGTCATGTGACAATTCTACAAGTACCATATTGGTGGATACCTAATGCCCAAGGAATTTTCAATTTGCAAGTAATCATCAACAGCTATAGCTGTAGATCAACTAGATCGGCATAAGTTGATAGCTGTTCAATTAAAATCACCAACTCAGCCAAGTATGGGAGAACCGGCCACAACTGCAAAGGTTCTTTTGGAGACCGATAAAGGACTTTTGGAAATAGAACTTTGGGCCAATGAATGTCCTCAAGCCAGCAGGAATTTCCTCACAAACTGTCTCAATCACCAGCTAGATGGGCAGTCGTTTTCGAAGATCAGAAAGGGTCATATGATAGAATCTGGGAAGGAGAATCTGCAGCTGTTTTCCAACGAGTATAATTCTCGACTTCGATTCAATCGACGTGGGTTTCTAGGATGTTCCCCTCTAGGGAAGAATTTATCGGGGGATCGATTTTTCATCACGCTTAAGGAATCGCCTGAGCTCAATGGGAAGGCCACTTTATTTGGAAAACTTGTAGGGAACTCGATTTTCACTGCTGTGAGAATCTCTGAGGGCGACCTTGAAGAAGGAAGTGAAGATCGGCCCCTTTTTCCAGTAACAATATTGAGTTCCAAAGTGATTGTTCCATACTTTGATGATCTTTTGGTTATAGAAGACAAGAAAACGACATCGAAAACAGAGACTGTTATCAAGAAGAAGAAAAAGACCAAGAAGGTCAAGCTCAGTTTTGATGATGATGACGACGATGATGAAGGTGATATGATGCCAATTCCTAAGAAGGCTAAGAAGAGAATAAAGATAAAATCGGCCCATGAGGCTTTGGATGACGACCAGCTTTCGAAGATGGCGAAGGAATTGCTGCAACCTGTGGTAGAATCACAGGTTGGACAATCAGATAAAGAGGATACTAGAAAATCACATAAAGAGGAAGCTAGCAGTCTGCAGGATGAGGAAGCTAATAGCAAGATGAACAGCCTACAGAATGAAATAAATGATCTCAAGTCGTCTTTATGTGGTCCCGATAATGACGATAATGAATCCAAAAGGGTTAATCAAAAAAAAGCACCTCGAGTCGGGAAGCTCCATGAATTAAAGAGTGCTTCTCTCTTTGAGAAGTTTGAAAGGTCTTTACAAGAAGACGTTGAAGACGATGACGACGACGACGACATGGATTTCATGAACCATCGACTCGACTTTTCAGAGAATCCAAAGAATTTCGAGTACGAAAATGAGAACAAGGAGTCGTTGGTTACGTTGGATTCGAAACAGAAGAGATTTTAATATTGCAAATGAATTCGATAGATAATGAATTGATAGCCAGGTGTTATATATATACATAATGTTATTTAGCGGATAGCTTTATCAGTAAAAGAAGGAAATTTCTCATCGAAATAGTCTTCAATTACCTTGACGAATCTCTTAGAGCCCTCGATCAACAAGTCGTTGTTCTTGGTTGCACTAAGAGCCAATCTTGCGAAATTGGCCTTTCTTTTGCTTTCTTCGCTGAATGCCATTCTTGATCCAAGAACAAAGACAATTCCTTCTTGGATACCAAGATTTTCCAAGTCTCTGAGAGCATCTTGAACCTCGGTCACTGACTCAGGAAAATTAAATTCGACCGTGATGAACATCCCATGATGAGGCTCGTTAATTTTTATGTAGCCATTACGATAAGCCTTAGAGTTGAGCAACACATTCAAGCAGCAGAACTTACGATCAGTATAGGTCTTCGAGAGCTTGATCAACCATTCGAAATAGCCCTCAACGCCTCCCACCTGGTGGTACAAATGCGAGAGAAGAATCTGCGAGAATCCTGAAGGATGCTTAGTGGAAATGGCGATGAACAAGGCAATTTTATCAGTGAATTTCTTATGTCCGGTTATGGATCCTAATCTAAACCCAGGGGCAAATATTTTAGAAAATGAATCCAATCTAATTACTCTTCCAACAGTATCTAGTTCGAGATAAGACGTAGGAATGTAGTCGGTCAAAAACTTGTCCACAGTTAGTGGGTTTTTTGTGTGTTCTTTATCAAAAGGATTGAAGTTTGTACTGTTATAGTCGCCCAAAGCGAGAAATCCGTATGGATCGTCTTCAACGATGACAATATTATGCTTCTCGCAAAGCTGGTAAATTCTTTCCCGATTGGCCTGGCTTTGAGTTGTTCCTGTTGGGTTTTGGCCATTAGGAATAGTGTAGAAACATTTAGGTTTCTTCTTTTGAGGATGGATTTCCAGCCAGTTGTCCAAAAGATACGTCATAGCATCAACATCAACACCCCCTCCATCTTTTCCATGGAGGTTTAGCTTGACCGGAATTGGCTCAGCTCCAAAGCATGTGATCGACGATAAGGTTATGATGAAGGTGTATTCCTCGACCAATACCGTATCGCCAGGATCAAGGAACAAGTCAAAGACCTTATAAACGGCATCCCCGGTTCCCAAGGAAACAATGGAGTTCCAGTTTTCAAAGGCTGGAGGATGTGCCTTGGCAACGATCTCTTTGATGATCGCATCGGTATCATCAACTCCGAGGTTCCCTGTGTATTGAAGTCCCTCAGACAAATCAACCGCGGAGGTAATGGAATTTTTGGCAGAATCCTTGGTGATCACGATATCGTCAAGATGATCCCCAGAGTATGGTGCAGTTAAGGTCTTCATGGATATTTGATCGATGGGAAAGAACCCTGAATGTGGGTTACCATAATGCAAGAAAATTGGATCCTCATGAGGCTTGATGTTAGGATCAACTTCGTGAGCAAAATCGAACTCCTTTCTGTACCGGAAACGGTCGGAAATCAAAGAAAGCAATGGAAAGTCAGAGGAAATTGTCATAGTTAGTGAGTGAGACTGAGGCTGGTTGTGATAAGCGTGCTGTTAGGATGTTGAAAATCAACATAAAAAATTTCATCAACGAAAAATATGGAACTTGATAATGCAGGAGGACGAGGACCCGTATTTATAAGTTTTGTGGGGCTATAACTGAAGGAAAAGCGGGCAAGAAGCTCCAATCAACGAGAGTTTTAATGTATTTTTCGTGCTTTATTTAAGAACAAGTATTAATCATCTTCTGGACATCCATTTCCCCTAACATCTTGTGTCCGCGAGATTGAAAAAATAAGTAAAATGTAGTGATCAAAAAGTACACTAATGTAAAGATGGTACAAAAAACAAAAAGCGAAGATTGGCTAGACCACAAAATGACGAGGAAATCGGGTCGAATACTGCAGAATCAAAGTGCCTTGGCATAACGGACCCTAAAACTGTTAGTCTGGAGTCTGCTTAAGGTTTGGACTTCACAAAACTGATGCCTTGACACCACAAAAAACCGATATTGGGTAACGATATCCATCGGAAAAATTGACACTTTCTTATCAGTGCTTAATGCAACGCACCTCAAAAAAATAAGATAAATCAGATAACCGCCCACCGTTTGCTATATGCACACATATGGGGAAAAATTGACCGCTAACTTCTTGAGGAAGCGAGGTCCTGTGACCAAAGTCGCTTATTTCCTAATTCAGTGGAATTGTGTGTCATTAGCAATACGTGTATAATTTTTGAAAATTCCCAGTTAAAGCTGATCTTGTAGGTTTCCGATGAGTGAGGGGTGCTCGGCGGTGCTATAGCGGTTTATTCTGATGATGCTGAGATAGTGAATATGGTGGCAAGTTGGACTGAAAGGTCACGACAGTTTGGACATATTTTAGACGGTTTATTCGATCATGCTGGTAACAAAGCAAGAATTGCGTTAGGATTATCCGGGGGAGTGGACTCAATGTCCCTTCTTCACTTGATACACAAACATTGTATTCAAGATCCAATAAAGACACAGTTATTCAAAAGCATGTGTATTGTTACAGTCAACCATAATCTTCGGAATAATAGTCTTTTTGAGGCGCAAAATGTTCAGAAATTTGTGGCCACAAAGTATGGAGTAAGGACAATTATTAGTTCTATTGACTGGGGAAGCAAGGATACAAGCAAATTAGTGAGGAATTTTGAGCAACTTGCCAGAAAGAGGCGATATGAAACTCTAAAGGAGGTCTGTCAGAAGCACGATGTTGACAGGCTCTTGATTGCACATACTCTTGATGATCAGGTAGAAACCTTTAAATTGAGACAAACTTATTCGTCTGCCCGGCAGGATCCAGCCAGTAGAATGTTTTCTCTCTCAGGTATGAGTGAGATGTCACCTTTGCCTGTTCCGAGAGAAAATCCGGAGGTTCAAACAGTTATGGTTCATCGACCAATGCTCAATTGTTTCTGGAAAAAAGAACTTATAGAGATGTGCAAGAATGAGGGCGTGAAATGGTTTGAGGACCAAACAAATCACGATTCTTTGGTCACCAAAAGAAATGCCATTAGGCAGCAAATCACCGAAGCTCAAAAGACACAAATCTTAGAAGAAATTGCATTCAATAAAAATCTGGTTATCAAGATTGAAAGCGAGATTAATGAGTGGGTAAAATCTGGTAAGGTGAAAGTCGTTATTGATGATAAGATTTTTCACACGGTTTCCATGAAGCTTGCTGTTGATCTACTTCTGTCTCCATCAGTCATGATACAAAGACTTATATATAAATCTGTCAAAACAATTTCCCCGGCCACTAAGTATTACTATAAGTTCGGAAGACTCCAAAGCCTTCCAGATCTTCTTCGGGATTTCGAGAAAAGAGGAAGAGTTAAAGCTAGATATAACCTTTTAGGATTGAATTTTGACATATCAAGAAGCGAAGATTGTAAATGGTTGATTTTGAATATTTATCGCCAGAATCCTATCTCAATTGAGAAAGTCCAAACCACACTAGTTCCAAATAACTGGATACGATACGATAATCGCATTTGGATGAAATTATTGGTCCTGTCCGATTCGGATAAACAGGGTGATGTCAACGTTGTTTATAGAGTGCGTGTATATGATAAGTATAAAGATAAAAAGAAAAATAATCTCAGTATAAAGTCGTCCTATTTGCATCGATATCAGGTTCCTGTGATCGAGAAAAGTGAAAATGGAGAGGAAGAAGACGATCAAAGGACGGTAGTTGGATTTCCTACGCTTGGAGTGTATTCTGATTCAAGCGATGTTCAGGTATTAGTTAGATAGCAAGATAGTTAATGTATGTGTATGTCATCACAAACATGCATAATTATGCATATGTATTTTTTTCTTATTTGGCGAAGAAAACACATAGCTACTTGTAGCCAGGTACTTGCAGCCAGCCAACTAGAAGTATCAACAAAGCTATTAAACAGTACGCTGGGATATCTATCTTCAAGAGCACGTAATCAACGGCATCATCAACCAAATATCAACAAGAGCAGTATTTAAAAATGTCTGCAATATTAGCTGAAATCGGAGAACATCTTGTGGGAACTATCGACTTTGAAGGCCAAGCAAAGGCTGCAGTAATACAAAGCAAACTCCTCAGACTCTTCGCAATAGTATCCTTTTTGCTCGGTTTTGTATACCAGAATCTTTTATTGACGGTGGGAATCTATGCTGGTGGACTCGTGATTGTTGCATTGGCGGTAGTGCCTCCATATGGGTTCTATAATAAGCATAACTTGAAGTTCTTGAAGCCTCAGAACAGTACGCTTAATAGCGATAACATTTCGTCCACAACTATTGAAATAGGAGCAAAGTAGATATATCTCTCAATATAGTTTTTATCTGAATGTCATAGTCTGTAAGAATACCACTATCTAACCTACATTGTCAATTGCCTACAACCAATAGAATACAATCTACTTATATTATCACTTTTGGTACAAATGGTACATAAACGGGGTCCACTATATTTTATTCGCATTGAGCAACAAATCAATGTTTTCGTCTAATAACTCGTCCGAATAAAACTCTGATCTTCTGGCATTCTCCTCAATATATCCCTCATCACCTGTCAATATTTTCAACGACTTGGCATGAGATGCCATCCATCTTTCTAAGAAATCTACAGGGTCTTCTGAAAACTTCTTGAAGAATTCGTATTTGGTTCTTGATTGGTTCAATGCCTGGATGTTCAAGGCGATTTTACTGTCCAAGTTTTTTATGGAAGCATCGTTTTCGAAATAGAACTCTTTTGTTTTCACAAACTCTTCTGCAACAGCTTCACTTGTTGGATATCTGTCTTCAACATTCACATCAAGAACAACCTCGCCAAGAGTGGATGATTTGTCTGTTCTTATTACGTAATCAATCACAATAGGCTCGACAGGCTGTAAAAACTTCTTGGCTGATGCTAAGAGGTCGGAAAATGACATTCTTTTAACACCAAAGATCTGTTCAAGATCCTCATCACACGCGATGAATCTCTTATCGGTCTTATCTTGAAGCTTCTTGATTTGGATGTACTGCCAAAGAGAATACACCAAGTCACGTTCGCTCATTTCAGCAGACCCTAAAAGATCAGCCAAAGGAGACTGAATCTTGAACTTGATAGGATACTCTTTAGGCTGTATGGTTATTCTACACTTTACATTCTCGATTCCTTTACGTTTCACGTCCATTCCGTCAAAACTGACCTTGTTATCAGGAGAATCATGCCACTCCACCACCAGTTGGCTTGGAGTGTTGCTGTTTAGAGGCTCGAATTTCGCCGAAGGATCCAAATCAATGGCTATTCCGGTCAAATACTCACTGAACTTCTTGCGTTGATCGGAATCAACCGGTGTTGGATCATTGAGAAGTCTCCCTTCGATTCTGAGAGTCCATGTAGGTTCGTTGTTATCGACCTCCTTTCCTTCGGCCTTTAAAAGCTCCTTCTGCCATAGTTGGTTCTCGGCAATATTGTATATGTAGAAACGTAACACAGACGATTTTTTGCTGCTTCCTTGCATCGCGTCTTGGAGATCCATCCACTTTCTTGTCGCGTAAACATCGAGTCTTTTCTCGGCTTCTTGCAACTTACGGAGCGCTTCCACCTCGGGGATTATGCTGTCAACACTGTGGGGAATTGTATAGTCTGTTGGGTTGAGACTTATCATTGGTTGCGGGAGCGTTGAAGGCTGTGGAGGTGGAGGTAACTGTTGTTGTGGAGGGTGGATATTCTGGGCCATTTTTGTTGTTTGTTGTTAGTTATTGATGGTTATTGGAGGTTGAAGAAATGTGATTAGGGCTGTGAAATTGGTTAAAAACTGTCTGGTGTCTGTGAAATTCCTGAAATGCCCGAAATTCAGTCTTTAATGTGCATCTACAGCTCTTTCACCTGTATTTATCGCCATGATGATACCATTCTTCTTCTTCTTTAATAAATAATTGATATTTTACCTTTTTTCTGTTTTTCGGTGAAAATTCGCTGGGTTTACACCCGTACACCAGACCGCGGTTTTTGAAAATAAAAAAATCAAAGTCAATGGTAACGCGTCTTGATGTGGAGCAATAGAGATATAGATCTCTATGTATTGTATCTACAATCACAACAGTCGTCATGACCACGCAGAACACTATGGATGCTGCAGCCGCAGCCGCTGGACTTCCCACGGAAGAAGAAAAAGAATTGACTATTGATGAAGAATACGAGTTGTGGAAAAAGAACTGTCGTTATATGTATGACTTTGTCCACGAATCAGGGCTCAAATGGCCATCATTATCGGTGCAATGGTTCCCTGAAAGTCGTCTAAACAAGACATTTAAACACATTGAAACGAGGCTTCTCATTGGTACCAATACTTCTAACGAGGAGGAGGAATACGTCAAAGTATGTGAGAGTTTTATCCCCAGCTATGTGTCGCGAGATTACAGTGATGAAATCGCCCGTTCGGCCCCAACAGCTGCAAATAATGGAGAACCGAAAGTTAATTCACGGATCAGAATAAAACGGAAGTTTTTACACGATTCTGAGGTTAATAGATGCCGTTACATGCCACAGAATCCCGATATTCTCTCGTCTATATCGGGAACAGGAAGTGCCTATATATATGTAGTTTCTCCCGACAAAAAATCGAATAAAACAGCCATCATGAAGCTTAATCATCACGAGGAAAACGGATATGGTTTGGACTGGAGTCCGTTTAAAGAGGGGCAACTTTTAACTGGTGCCGACGATAAACATGTTGCTCTTTGGGATATCAACAGTAAAAACATCAAACTCGAGCAGCAGAACGAATTCCAGACCGTGAAGCCACTCACTATTTTGAAAGACCATTCCGATATCGTTAATGATGTCAAATGGCATAAATTCGACCCTAATCTTTTTGGAACTGTCTCCGATGATAAAAGCTTGCTTATATACGACACCAGAACTATTCAGAAACCAGCAATGAAGAAGGTCGATATCCACACAAAATCGGTCAATGCGTTGTCGTTCTCACCGTTCTCAAAGAACTTGCTTGCCACCGGTTCTTCTGACTCAACTGTTGGGTTGTTTGACTTGCGTAATTTGGACAAAAGACTTCATATGATGATGGGCCATTCGGAGTCTGTCACGACACTAGAATGGTCCCCACACATGGACGGATTCCTTGCTTCCGGATCGGAGGACAGAAGAGTGATTATCTGGGACATTTCGCGAATTGGCGAGGAGCAAAACCAAGACGATGCTGATGATGGAGCGCCTGAATTGTTCATGATGCATGCTGGACACACTGGAATGGTGACCGATTTAAACTGGCATCCTGACGAGAAGTTGAAGTGGCTCATTGCATCGGTCAGTGACAACAATATCGTGCAATTATGGAAACCAAACAGCAATTTGACCGATCCGATTGAAGGATTTGAGGACGAAGATGTTGCGTTCAATGAGCTTGAATGAGCTTCCTTGTCCTTGTATACTAGACAGAAATACATAACTTTTGCTCCCAATATCACTCGTAGACATCTGTAGAACTGCGATGTTGACTGTCAGATGATGATGCCCCACATGTCTATTTCAGCGCGCCGTTAGCAACTTAGTGCCATGCCACCAGAAAAAACAACAAAAATGGCAAACTAAAAAATGAATAAAAAATCATAGGCTTAGAATCACTAGCAATGTGGCGTGCGATGAGTTGATGGTTTGGGCTACCAGCAGGCAATTAAGACTACAGAAACAGCAAATCGCCTATTTATACCACCAGGAATCGATCCTGAGCCTAAAACTGTCCGCGGCTCTACCAATACTCCACCCATAATGGACTGGCAATTGAGTGATGAAAGCTCGTCCAATCTCTCAGTAATAAGGACTTTAAACTTCAACCAAGACTTCTCCTGTCTTGCCGTCGGGACAAATAACAGCTACAAGATATTCAACTGCGATCCGTTCGGCGAATGTTTCAGTAAAGACGACGATGGAGGAGCAAATATCATTGAGATGTTGTTCTCCACCTCGTTGATTGCGGTGGTTGGAACTGGCGATAAGCCTGCCAATTCGCCCAGAAGACTCAAAATCATCAACACAAAACGTAAGTCGATCATCTGCGAGCTCACATTCCCCACATCTATCCTCAATGTCAAGCTCAACCGTAAGAGATTGATTGTAGTGTTGATTGACCAAATATATATCTATGACGTCAGCTGCATGAAGCTTATTCACACCATTGAGACTTTCAAGAACCTGAAAGGACTCGTGTCGTTGTCGTTAAATGACAGCTCTATTCTTGCGTATCCTGCTCCTTTCAATCATTTTGCACACTTTTTGAACTCTAACGACATCAATAACGACTCTGCTGCCAGCGGAACGAACCACGTAAATGGTGCACATTCAGGCACTCTGGGCAGCAGAAAACACGACAAAGAAGGCGGAGATGGCCATGGAAACGGGCTTATCATGGTCTTTGATGCGTTGAATCTTCAGCCTATCAATGCGATTTCCGCTCATAAATCTGAGCTCGCGACGTTCTCGTTGAACAGCGAGGGTTCCCTCATTGCCACAGCGTCCACAAAAGGAACAATTATCAGGGTGTTTAATACCGGAAGCGGCACTTCGCATGGCGTAGGCACCGGAGGCAGTAAAGTAGCTGAGTTCAGAAGAGGGATGGCCGGAACGTTGATTCACTCATTGAATTTCAGTCTAGATTCGTCCCTTCTTTGCTCGAGCTCAAACAACCAAACGGTTCATATTTTTAAATTGAATAACTCACTGAAACGAGACGTTAACTCGAAAGGACCTGGTGCAAACGGAAGTGGCGCATTAAACAGTCATATTGATGATCAGGATCCTCAAGATGATATAAGCACCGACGCCGGTGATAACAGATTATCTAGAATATCGTCTAATATATCCAGTCATAGTCTAAGAAACCAGGCTGCTGAAAGTGCCACTGCAATAGATTCAAACAACAACTTCCATCCAACATCTCCTACAGATGAGTCCCTAATCAACAATCTACTTGCCAATAAGAAGCAAAGCACTTCGATATCCGGGTTCTTTTGGAACAAATCTAGACGCTTCTCAAACAAAATAATCAATAATTACTTGCCGACACAAATAACCTCTATTCTTGAGCCTGTTCGTCATTTTGCGTTCATCAAATTGCCTAGATATTATGATGCTGTGAACGAGCAGGCAAGCGCCTCAAATAATGATCTTTCGAACAACGAAGCCAGCCCTTCAAATGGAAATGGCGGCGGTGTTTCTGGCGATGGAAAGAATGGCACCAATAATTTCAGTGATGTCAAAAATATAGGAAACTCTTCATACAAATGTATCGTTGCTTTGAATCATAACTCAAACTTTGTGATGATAGCTACAAATGAGGGCAAGTTCTACATCTACAACGTTCCTTTAGAGAGAGGCGGTGAATGTGTCTTGATTAAGCAGTACTCTTTGCTTGAAGATTGAATAAGTCCTAATGATGTCAATGTTGATGAAAAATGAAAAAAATTCTATAATCTCCTTAAATGAATCTTGTACATTTCAGCTGAAGCATCTCAATTGTAGATGGATCCCTGTAGTGTGACATTAATAGTCTGTTGAATTGAGAGCAAAAAAATTGTAAAAAAAAATGCCTTCACTCAGATTCGAACTGAGGATCGCCACATTACTAGTGTGGTGCCTTACCAACTTGGCCATAAAGGCGAATTGTGGAAGTTTTTTTTCCAAAATTCAATTTATCATTATAACTTTCCGTACATAATTTTTATTATTGAGTACTTCGCGTCATTGAGCTGTAAAGAAATACCTTAGCTATTTTATACCATCATTTGCATGCCTATAATAGCAAGATTCAATCTAAATTGTGGCTAATAGCGACCCCAAAAATAGTAAAGTGCTTATCTTAGTTTCTGATAACGTGTCGATTCTGGAATAGAATGGACATACTGGTGTGACACCGTACTCGCTGAAGAACTCACCCTTTGTGGTTCTTGGGTCCAACTCATAGATCATCTTCGTGATATCGGCTTCCAATTTAGGCGATATCTTGCTAAAGTAAGCAATAACACGGTCATCGATGGCTTTTTAGCTTCAGAAGCATGAGAAGCAACATTAGGAGCAATAGCCTTTTGTTCTCCTAATTGTTTCGATAATACACACTGGTACAAGTCTGTAGCTTGAGAGAAATTGTCAAGATATACGGGACTCAAAACAGAGTATTAATTAAAAGATGAACGACGAATATTAACAGTTGGAGAAAACGAAGCGAAAATTCAATATTGAATATTCACTGCTAAGAACAATCTAAATAGAAGAGATAGATGAAGAGGGAAGAAGCAACAAGAATAATAAGGATAAGCACATAATTTAAGTCAATCTATACTTTAATAGTAACTACACAATTTACTACGAATATCATACTGCGATAGAATATCTCAAAGTACCTTGATAATATTAAGAACTGATAAATCTAGAACTGAGAGGGTGCATAGAATTAAGATGAATCCAGCCAACTGTTTATAATTTGAGATATTTCATAAATTGAAAATTTATCAGGAAATTGCTGCAAGCCACTTAAAGAGTTTAGTAGTGCTTCAAATCATGTCAAAACCAACTATCAAGATCAACGACAAGGTCGACACGGTCTACAGGAAAGTCGAAAAGGTAAACGGATTGGAATCCACTGTCAAGGGTATAGTTTCAGATATCGCCGAACTCACCTCGTTAATTAAGTATTTACGTGATAAATGATCTATTAATGGTGATTGATGATTTTTTCTTATAAGGGCCTTACTATTTTACAGTGGATTAATCTGTGATTTAATGTGCTTTTTGTGGTTGTAAATATCTGATCGCAACAGCTTTCTGGGGTGCTATAACCCATGCTTCCAGAGGCTTTCCTAAATGTTTTTTCCGAGCATAAGCAGCTACGTTAGAGACCCATAAGCCCTCTCGATCTTCTAAGAATTTTAATTAGTTTTTCACTCACCACAATCTTCTCTTTAAAACTGTTCATTATTAGGCACTATGGCCGAGTGGTTAAGGCGAAGCACTCGAATTGTTTAAAATTTGTGTTATGCTTTGGGATTTCCCGCGCAGGTTCAAATCCTGCTGGTGTCGTTATTTTTATTTTTTTTTTTTTTTTTTTTTGATTTCTCCAATAATTCAACATACATGAATCATCTATCAAAATCTATTCAAGGCTATATATCCCAAAAAATTACGACAGCTGTTATAAAAAACTTAAAATTTATTTGCGAAATTGACAGAAAAAGAATACGAAAGATTAACTGCTAAACTTAACTTACTCCCATTCAACAGTAGCTGGTGGTTTGGAAGTAATATCGTAGACAACTCTAGCAACACCGTCAACCTCGTTAACGATTCTACTGGAAACGTGTTTCATGAACTTAGCATCGAATACATACCAGTCAGCAGTCATGAAATCGGTGGTTTCGATGGCTCTCAAAGCAATAACTTGCTCGTAAACTCTTTGGTCACCCATAACACCAACGGACTTAACAGGCAACAAGCAAGCAAATGCCTGGGAAATATTGTTGTAAAGACCGTGCTTCTTGATCTCTTCGATGTAAATGTGGTCAGCCTCTCTTGCGATCTTGACCTGCTCTTTGGTGACCTCACCAAGAACTCTGATAGCAATACCTGGACCTGGG
Source organism: Saccharomycopsis sp. yHQL182 (assembly GCA_030490795.1). Lineage (NCBI taxonomy): Eukaryota > Fungi > Ascomycota > Saccharomycetes > Ascoideales > Saccharomycopsidaceae > Saccharomycopsis > Saccharomycopsis sp. yHQL182. The sequence continues at coordinate 294,426 of JAKVQV010000011.1, read as the reverse complement.
AAAGGATGTCTCCAGACCAAATCGCTCGGAATTCCCAATAATTCACCCAAATGTCTGACCTCATCCTTGAAAAGCTCTCTCAAAGGCTCTATTAATTTCAATTTCATGTTCTCCAAAAGACCACCGACGTTGTGGTGGGTCTTGATTGTTTGAGAAGGACCCTTGAAGGAGATCGATTCAATAACATCAGGATACAAAGTACCTTGTAACAAGAATTCGATCTCTTCACCCTCGTGCTTTGGCTTGATATCAGCAGCAACTCTTTCAAAGACATGAATGAAGGTGTTACCAATGATCTTTCTCTTCTTTTCTGGGTCAGTTACTCCCTTCAACTTGCCCAAAAATTCCTCGGAAGCATCAACAACAGTCAAATCAATTCCTAAACCACTGGTAAGGGTCTTCTTGACGTTGGCAGCCTCGTTCAATCTGAGAACACCGTTGTCGACCAAAATCGCATGGAATCTGTCACCAATGGCTTCTGTCATCAACTTGGCAGCAACAGTCGAGTCCACACCTCCGGAAACAGCACCAATAACTTCGGCAGTAGGACCAACTAACTTTCTGATTCTAGCAATCTCTGTGTCAATGAAGTTCTCCATGGTCCAGTTGTTTTTACATTTACAGATGTCACTGGCAAAGTTCTTCAAAAGGTATTTACCTTGGGCGGAATGGGTGACTTCAGGGTGGAATTGAAGACCATAGATTGGCTTTTCGGTGTGACTGATAGCAGCAAAAGGAGAGTTTCCTGAATGAGCAACAGTCTTGAAACCGGTAGGCAAGGCAGAAAGCTTGTCGTGATGAGACATCCAGACTTGGGAGTTGTCAACACCCTTGAATAAAGGATCGGCCTTGTCTTCAACAGTGATGATAGCAGGTCCATACTCTCTTTTCTCGCCTCTGGAGACACCCTTACCATTAATCCAGGCCAACTCTTGCATACCGTAACATATACCCAAGATAGGGACGTTCAAGTCGAAGATATCATGGTCAACATGAGGAGCATCCTCAGCAAACACAGAGTAAGGTCCTCCGGACAAAATGACACCCTTAGGCTTCCAGGTGAGGTCCTTAATCTTCTGGGTACAAGGCAACATCTCAGCGTAGATGTTGAACTCTCTGAGACGTCTGGTGATCAAATGAGAGTATTGAGACCCGAAATCCAACACCAAGATGGTGTCGAAGACTTGGGAAACTTCCTCTGGAACAATAGCTGGGGTAGACATTGCAGTATGGTTTCTCGAGAAGCTGTGATGTATATATTAAGATGTGTGTTTATGGGACACTTTGGAGTGATCAAGAATATTCTATCTCATCGAGAGACCCCAGAACACAAGAAGACGATAACAAATAGTAGAAGGTGAAGTAAAAAAAAAATATATATAGAAAATTTTTATGTTACTCATCCCGTGAAAAAAAAATTTTCGTCCCATTGGGTCTTAGTTAAGTCAGCTGATTTGTCGCTTTTTCAAAGGGGTAATTTCTCGGTGGATTCATGGGTTTAGTATGGTATTTTGGCATAATTATGGGTCACCCTACGGTTATATATCCCATACGTAACAGCTCTTTGAAAATCAGGTCCGAGGAATCATCCATGGAGCCATCATGCACATCCCCGATACGATGACTGATAAGAACAGCTATTAAGGTTCCGAGGTTATTAAGGCATCAATACTGATTTGATTCAATTTGTTGGTCTACCTTGTTGTCTACATCAGTTAAATAAAAATGTATTTACGAATGTATTTCCGATGCTATAAATGTCACTAAGTGGTCCATAATCTGGCCGAGCCATCAGCTCCAGAACTGAAAAGCCATGCCTCTTTTGGATGCCAGACTATATCCAACACACCTAAATTATTGATCACTTTATGTCCCGTCAATTTCTTCAAAGGAACAAGTAACGGATTCGTCATCAAATCATCGTAAACCATACCATGGAACACATGTATCGTTCCATCGTCACTACTGGTGGCCCATAAAGGCAATCCCCCTTTGTGGAACTGGATGGCTCTCACGGCCTTTTCGTGGTATCTAAGATTTTTGTAAGGAGTGCTTGAGAGATCCAAATCATGCCACAAAACCTTCTTATCGAACGATGAAACAATGACGTTATCACCACGGCTATGTATATCAAATTGGTTGATCCATCTGGCCCCAGGCAATAATTTCTTTATCAATACTTGTTGCGACAAGTCGTAAATCTTTATGTATCTCTGAGAAGCAACGAATAATTGAGGTTTGAATGGATGGAATTTGGCATCCATCATGATTCCCTTCGTCTTTCTGAACGGTGATTGAGAGTAATGTTTGGATAATTGATGAATTAAAATCGAAACATTTCCGGATTTTGGTGAGGTTGTCACAAAATAATCACCTTTACGATGCCATGAGAGTCTTTTGATAGCCTTTCTACATTGTATTATCAATATTATTCCCTGTGCTTGTTGTTTAGTAGTAGGTTTCAACCATTTAGCCACCAATTTCTTTTTCCCATCATCTGCATTACCGATCTTCTTTTGCTTAGTGTTCTTCTGCTCTTCTTCATCCGACTCTTCTTCCTCAGATTCTTCTTCGGAATCAGACACATCCACCAGTCTATTGGCAGCCTCGGCACCGTTTTTAGAGTACCCGTAACCCTGTTCAATCTTCAAGTAACCGTTGTTCTCGATATCGAAACCAAACACTGGAGGAATCACTAAAAAGACATTCTCTCCAACAGTAACGGCCAAGATTCCGGTTTCTTTATCAGGATTCCATTCTACACATTCAATGTGATCACCGCTTTCATTGTCCGTCACCAACTGTGTTTTCCATAATTGTCTTCCTGTAAGCACCTCCCAAACAACCACAGAACCATCATCAGAACCTGTAGCCAAATATAATCCTGTTGGATCAACAGCCAATGTTCTGATTTTCCCAGTATGACCTTTATAAACAACAGAACAACGAATAGGGAATGGTCTCAAGTCTTTTGGAGATGGTAAATCAGGAATCAATGAGTCAGGATCAATGTTAAGCTTGTTGTATCTAACTCTTGGAGCCAAATACAAATCCAAAGATCTTTCAAACTTCTCTCTGATATTCTCCTGATAGCCTGGAACTTTTCTCAAAGCATCGTACTTCTTTGGCAAGTAGTTCTTTTCGCGGTCAATTGGTTCACTATTCAACCATTTTTCCTTCTCTTCGTTGGACATAAGATATTCTTCAGGAGGATTGTATGATTCGTCGTTGGTTGGTGGTGGTAATTTAGGAGCTCTAAGAGTCATTATGTGGTCTTCGTTGTTATCAGGTGCATTCTCCCATAAATCGTACTTAACGTTTTCATCCTGTTCTTTCTCTTGCATCTCCTTCAACTTTTTAGGTGGAATAATTCTACCTTCTCTAATAGCTCTGACAATTTTCATAACTCTCTTTGCCTCGTTCTTGGAAGGAACGAATCTTCTTTTTGGCTCAGGGGTGGCATTCAATGGCATTACCTCTTGATGAGAAGTAAACCATTCGATAGTTGGCTCGTATGGATCTATATCTGTAGTTTTCTCGTTCTGCTGAATCTTTCTGATCAATTCTAATTCCTCGTCAGTTATCTTCAATGACCCTCCAGTATTTTTGTCAAGAAGGCCTGTCCACCCGTTAGGTAAATCTATGGACTCCAATAGCTGGTCCAATGCACTTCCCTTACCAGGTCTCATGATTCTTCTCCCGTTGATATCATACCCAATATGAGGGAACTCATCATACAAAGACAAGGGGATATTTCCTACAGTGTTGAGTTCTTCTTTATCACTGTCATCACTGTCATACACAGGATCTATCTCGGGTCTGATTATTCTTAGAGTTCCGTCAGCGTATTCAGAAATGATCTCACCCTCTTTCAATTGAGTAGAGTCAGTGCTGGTTGCAACACTTGACGAATTAGACATTGATCTTAATCGTATCTTGTTGACTTCATCATTGAGGAAGTCTGCCTCTTCTGAAGATGAATAATCCTCGTCTTCCTCGTCGTCATCATCCTCTTCTTCTTCAGAGATTCCTTCTTCTTCTCTCAATAATTTTTCAAGCTCCGTATCCGAGTCTGACTCGCTTTCGTAGCCATTGAGCTTTCTTTTTCTATCAGTAACTAGATTAGCCATATTTTACTGTTCGGCTTCTTTTGCTATTTGATGTCACAAACACAAAACTCTTGGTATTATAGCATCAAAGAGGTTGAATATGATGGGCCAAAATAATTTGTCTAACAAAAAAAATTTTCAGCCAAAAGGAAAAAAATTTTTTTTCCTCATCGAAAATCTCATAACCACTTCTTTTTTACAATATTTTTTTCAAGTATTCAACATTGCATGATCTGAGGAGGGTCTCCAGCTGGAGGGTGTTTATTTGTAAATATAGCGATATATTTTTGTGTATGTGCTCAAAGCTTCATGATGTACGTTTTTTAGGAATTTTTATTGTATATTTTGATTGATTTAGTCTAATTTTTTATTTTCTTTTGATATTTTTTAACATTAAATTTGGAATAAAAAGGTTATTGAATGTGATAATAGGTATTCCATAGCTAAGAGGAATATATAAACAAAAGAAAAAAAATTTAAGTAATATCTCATTATCAGTATAAATGAGGTGGTATCTTCTCAGCAAATAAAAGAATCAAAAATATTTTGCTTAAATGACTTTAAATGACAATTATTGCTGATTAGATTTGATCACCATTATCTTCGAATAAGGATGATAGAGCATGGGAGAAACATGTAGGTTGTACCAAGAAGAAAGTCCTGTAAGACCTAAGAAGAAGGTCTGAGAAACCGTGAGATTAGCCAGAAGACATGAGGTAGGCAGAGTCTCTACAAATCTTCTCTTCGATAAGCTTATGCATTCTCCAGTGTGTAGGTATTCCTTCAACGACCTTTGAAATCGAACTAATCCACAGGCCATGGCCTGATGCTTTATTGTTATATGGACAAAAGACCAGAACCACTAGAAACAAGAATACGCAACAAATTAATCTATTGACTCTAAATAGTGGCGTTTTATTATGGAAGGGAACAGTGGGAGATAAGTAAGAAAGAAGAAAAAAAAAGTAATGTACCACGTATGTATGTTGGAAGTAGCATATGTGTTTCGAAAACCTGTTTTAACACTACATGAGTGTCGGATATTGATGTAACATTGTTTCAATATATATTATATCTAAGCAAATCCGGGTTTTGGAGGGACAGGCAGGATCCCTGCTAAGGAAGGCATTCTTAGATAAAAGCTAAAGAAATAGTATAGCTACTGGGGGCTCATTGTGCTCTCGTACAGGGTACTTGCCTCGAAAAAAGTGCAAATAAAGAGCAAGGCATATATATGTCGCATAAATAGTATAATGTGTTTCCCTTTCTTGAGGATCCAGATAGAACTTTATTTTATTTGTACGCACATCTGTTGTACTCAATCATGATACTCACATCCGCTTGACCCCCAAATGAGGATTTTTTTCAACATGCCTGCATGTTACGGTTAATTTTGTACTGAGAAATTTAGCTGGGATTCCGTTAAACAGGGCTACTTACAGTGATTGTTACGCACAGGTTATTTATAGATGAGCTGTTAAACCAATTTCGAGCGAATTACGTGCCTGCTATTGAGAAGAGGTCCAGCACTGCCAGGTAATTTAGTCCAACTACCTGCACTCAGGAAAAATATTGGCCACACCAGTTACCATCAACTTTTAATGACAGTTACAGATTTTGTATAAAGTATCCCGATACAATATTTCCAAAAGAGAGTTCGATGTTAATAACCTGGGAATGATGGAAGCGAGCTGGGAAAGCTCGATGAGGCTCAAAGATCCAAAGACATAAAACTCATCTGTTTTAAAATGTATGAAAAACAGATGTCCCAAGAAAATTTCCCTAGGAAAAAAGTTTCGACTTTCTATTTTTCTTTGCAGATCTGTCATTTATGCACGGTGTGCATGTTCCTTGAAGCTGGGAATCTGGGGGTTACCAACATAACCACAAATTACCACCATTTTGAATCACTCTGCTGCACCGTGCCCGACATCAAACGTCTTTTCTTACCTCATTTAGTAACATCTATCAGTTTCTGAAGAAAATTCAATTGCTAGGGCTGGTAATAGAATATATAATACAGATATCTTAGATCAATATGACTTTTAAGTATATAAATATAGAGGCTTTCGCATCCTTTTTATCTCTCATGGGAAGGTAAATTCTATTGTTTATTTAAAGCCTCTATATAAGCAAACAATTATCACTTTATGGATAGACTTATACACAAACCTGCATCAGACTATTTGTGTTTTCATCAGCTACACAAAAGAATATAAATTGTACTATACCATACAAAGAATGCTCGCACTCAACCTTTTAAAGGCCATCTTCCTTTTGGCTTTTATCAATGTCGCCAACTCTAAAAAAGTAGCTGCATACTGGGGACAAAGGTCTGTCGATAAAGATTTGGGAACTTACTGTGAAACTGGTAATGTTGATATCATTCTCTTATCGTTCTTGACCACAGCTTCGTCTAACAGTATCGCATGGGATTTCTCATCAAAATGCAATGGTTCTGTCTGCAGCGATATTGCATCAGGAATCAAAAAATGTCAAGCAAAGGGTGTTGAAGTTGTTTTATCCATCGGAGGTTCTATCAGTAGCATCAGCATGAGCTCAGATACTGAAGCAAAGGCAATTGCTGAGTTGATTTACAAGGACTTCGGAAAAGATAACACTGTCTTTGCTGGCCAAGTTGTTGATGGGTTTGATTTCGATATCGAGACTAATGTCGGAGATAGCTGGGATACTCTTGCATCTGAGCTCAAATCTAAATTTGGTTCTAGCACTAAAATATCCGCAGCCCCTCAATGTGTTCACCCAGACGTCAACATCGGTGATTTCGTCTCAAAGAGTAAAAACATCGACAGAGCATTTATCCAGTTTTATAACAACTACTGTTCTCTTGACCAGACTTTCAACTGGGACACCTGGTCCAAAGCCACTTACGCCAATAGCGACATTGAGTTATACGTTGGTCTTGCAGGTAGTACAGACTCAGCTGGTTCTGGTTACGTTGATATTTCCACGATCGAATCCAAATCTTCTAAGTGGTCATCTGATTCTAAATTTGCTGGATTCATGGTTTGGGAGCTCGGTAGTGCCACTGAGAATACTTCTAATGGCAAAAGTTTCTTAGCTTCCCTTAAAAGTCTTGCCGGGGGATCATCATCATCATCATCATCATCATCAAGCAGTAAAAAAACCACAACAACTCTTTCTCCATCCGACACCACTTCTGACTCTGCAACTACTACTGTGAAAACGACTATTCACCGTACTGTTACCTATAAAAGTGGATCTTCTGGCGCTGCCACTGCTACCGCATATACCAGTGATGATGATGATGGCGAGGATGATGATTACACCACAGGGACAGCAGCAACAAGTGATGCCGCAGCCACGACCACATCGAATGCTACCGGATCTGCAGCTACCACTGATGATGCTAATGCTTCGTATCTATCATCAATCTCAGCATACACTGCTTCATTGTATTCCGCTTATAGTGAAGAGCTCTCTTCTCACGAAAGCTTCATTTCCAACTGGCAGAAAACCATCACGGAAAGTGCTGCCACTGCCACTGCTGCTTAAAACCAATAGGACACCATAACGAAATCAACTTATAGACCAAAGATTTACTTAGAGAAAATTATATACTTTTAGACAAGATCAACATAAATATAGACAAAAGTTTTTATTTTATATGCGAATGCCGATGCTTGTAGTACATGCATAAGAGTGGGCAAAATTTAATGCATGTAGCTGCAAAACCAGCTACCAATGACATGATCAGATGTATGCTAATTAGCATCTAATTAGCAATGCATTCACATACTTACCTGTTCAGTAAAGCAATCTCACTTATAGCGGTTCGGATTTCAGTTGATTTTAAACTTCAATTATTTGGATAGCTAATTACATATTCAAATGGTAAATCTGCGAAATTGGATATCTTATTTTCTACTCATTTACGAGCGGAATTACTACTATGTGACCCAACTACGACATTTAGTTTTAGATTTGTACACAGCTGAGCATAATGAGGAAAAACATAAAAAACAGAAAAATGATCTTCGCTTTTCCAGGTATTGAAACTAAGATCGACAGTCAAGAGAATGTTCTTTAGCATATTAAATCAGGAAAAAAAGCTCTTGAAAAGGAAAAATATGCATTACTTTAAGCTTAATCTGGGGTGGAAACCACCTGAAAAAGAGAGCTGTTTAGGGTGAATCTTGCTTGGCTAACAAAATTGCTGCATGGGTATCATGCGTGTATATTTGATATCTTTGTAAGAATATGTATGTATTATTGCATGATACTGATAATGGTGAGCAGTTACAGCATGTGCATTGAGAAGTGTGTAAAGCGATTAATTTTATATGCGGGCCGTTTTTTGCTTGGATATCAGAATTATGGAAGCACAATAACTTCTAGATGAAACTGTCGGTCTTGTCCAGAGATAGATGAAATCTACGAGATGTATGCGAAAATATGAATTGAAATTGCCTAAAAAGTATATATACCATCTTATAGGACTCCTAGGACCCAGCAGATCTCTGGATATAATCTCTAGAAGTCTTTCTGAATGCTGAAAGTTAAGTTATGGAAGACGGTTTCTCATACTTTCTTCCTAAGCTTCCATGAACAAACGCACAAACCAAAAAAAGGTACGAAAAGCGCACTAAGAAGAGAAACTCACCTGGTTCTCCAATTAGTGCAGAAAAATCATAGTCTGCGTTTTATTAAGAATAACGTTACAGGTCTATACACCATTTTTATTCTCCGGCCATGGAATTTGTTACATGGATCAATTCGCTGAGCTAACTGTCTAACAATGGATTACGCACATAAGGTAAAATTAAAAGAAAAGATAAAAGACAGTTTAAAAAGATAGACCGTAAGAGAGAGAGAGAGAGAGAGATCTCAACAGCGAGACAATAGTCCACTTCTTTATTGTTCCGGGCCCTTCATCTTACCTGGCACAGTGTACGTTATTTGGCGCCAGCAAAGTAGTGCAGTTCCGAGCTTTAAGCTATCGTGAATGTTGACCTAAATAAGCGAACAGTGTACTAGCTTATGGTGCAAGATTAGTCTTATAGTCGGTTGGCTTCTCATTCTATTGGTATCTCAAGTAGCCGCCACTATTCGGTCTTAAGACGCGGGGTTTTCAGGACACGCCAGGTTCGGATGACACAAGCATAAATAGCTAAGTAGTTTGCGGTCCCGAGTTCTCAATCTGTACAGTGTTATATGTACAAATCTATTATAACATCTGATGCATTAGGAAAAACATCATTGGCCAGAGAAATAGAACATGCCGATAATAGGTGATCTTACTAGGATCTTCCATGAGACAATAACCTGGTAAATGAAGACGAACATCTATCTCTCCTTCCACCCACCAGGTACTTTCGTATATAAATAGTACGTTCTAATACGGCTGAAACTAAGCAGATTATTGAACGCTCAACAGATAAAAAAGAAAGAAGCAGAATTATAAAAGTCATTAAGAAAAAAAAGAAAAGGTATAGTAGAAAGCCAGAAAGGGCAAAAGAAAGGGCAAAGAGCAAAAATTTTTTGTGTTTTGACTATGCTTATTCTTACACACATATTCTAGCCAAGAACAATAGAGCTCGACATTGAAGATACTTGGAAACAGAGAAAACAACGTATTTATTATCAGTTATCCAATAAGTTGTTTATATTTGAATGATTTGTTGGTCTTCAAATCATTCTCCCTGAAGATCAAATGTTATACACGAAAGCAGAAATATAGAAGAGAGAACATAGAGTAGAAAAACAAGAAGAACTAAAAAAAAGGAGAGAGAAGGGCTTTGAAGCTTAAAAGATATAGGGCAGAGTATAACTAGTTTAACAAATTTCTCACGCTCATCTTAGCAGTATATTCACTTCCCCCATTACTGGCACTGCTACCAGTCGAACTACCACTTTCCTCGTGTTTTCCACCTTCTGTAAAATTTTTGGAAATACCCGTATCATTGTTACCCCCAGTAAAGGTGAACTGCGAACTGTTGTAGAGCCCACCATCCATAGGCTGATTGTAGAAATACGTAGGATCGTGAATAGCTGGTGTATTTTTATTTTTGTTATCAAGACTTGCTGCTACTGTAATACCAACGACGCCGCTATGGGCCGGAGGATTACTAGCAACTAGACGATCGCTGAAAGCCCTATTGACAGAGCTGTGAAATTCAGTCTTGATAGAACTCCCAAGCACAAGATTCTGCGCAGGATCATTGTCCTGCTGAGGATAGTTAATTAGGGAAGTAATACCCAAACCATTACGCTGCGGCAGTGGTTGATTGTACTTTTCAATAATATTATTTTCAGGATATGGCACTGGACCATCACCAATGTTGTTATTTGATGTCTTTTTTACAACTCTAGCTGAAGGAATAACATTCCTTACACGAATTTTCAATCCAATGTCTTTAACAGTGTGGGTCAAGGAAGTAGAAGCCTTTAACCCAGGAAAATTTTTAGCAGTGTAGACCCTGAACACATTCGAAACTATGCTATTTCTTTTAATTAAACGAGGAGGGAAAGTCGAAAACGGTTGTCGCTGAAAATGATTTGAGTGGTATGGGAACTCATATAAGTCAAATTCAAGATAGTAAGTGCCTTCCAATCGTATTGACAAGTTGCTAAAGACAAAGAAAGCACTGTATTTGTCCAAATATGATTGAGCTTGCGGGTTTTCGGTGGTATCAATCAATTTCAAGATCAGCGAAGATTTTCGGTCATTGAAAGAATTGCTTCGCTGATGATGGTGACCATCCCCAGGAGAACTGGAACTCGCTGAAGCTGATGGACCTGATTTTATTATAGCTGAGGATGAGATAGTACCAATCAAATTCTCATCGTTTTGATCAATGTTATTCTCAGGCAATTTTGTTCTTCTTCTTCTTTTAGGTTTCGAATTGTTATGATTATGAAGATTTGCCATAAGTACTAATGTTCCTAGATGATTAGTAGTAACATCTTTACCATCTTTATCAATCACAGACAATCCTATTATCGGAGAAGGATCTATTGTTCTTCTTCCACTGACTATTTGAGTTAAGTTAGTATATCTAAGAAAATAAAATATAGAGAGTAAGAGAATATGCATAATAGCTGTGTAGATGAATACTTACACTGTCGTGTGGCTCCCCAAGCTCTAGCCTGGTGGGGCTGCTGCAATATTTCCAAGTTATATCGACAGCCTGATATGGGAACTATTGATCTATTATCCAACGGAGTGTTCTCCAATCGCGGATTGAGAGTCTTCATGGTCGAAACATTTAAACACCTTTTATGGTTGACTAGTATGTTTGTGCTGTGAATTACGTCCAAAATCTTGCAAAGCTTTGCGACTCGTGCGGCTTTCTTGTACCTATCTGGCGATTTCTATTACTAATATTAACACCGCAGTTTTCCAGTAGACAACAGGCTGCTGGATGTAATCTTCAATGAAATTGAAGAGAGTAGTATTACGATTCGAGTACCGTCAAAATAAAAACCAAGCTGATCCGGCTGATACCTTTTTTTTTTTTTTTTTTTTTTTTTTTTTTTTTTCAAGGTTTTTTTTCTTTTTCCCTTCTACTCGTTTTGATTTTCCTTTGGAGAGAGACGGACGGATACTCAATTGGCGATGTCCAAGAGAGTCAAAAATTGAATGACAAAGGCAACGAGGTAGGGGACACAAAAATATCGACGATGTTGAAGTAATCCCACCAAAAGCAGCTAAAATTGAAAAACTCAGACACTGGCAGAAAGAGAAAGAGAAAGAGAAGGAGAAAAAATAGGTGAGAGAAAGGAATAGATTAAAAAGTAAATTTCTGAAATTTTTATTTTTATTCAGAACAAATAAAAAAAATAAAAGTGAGCCAAGCAAAATCGATGGGTTTTTTGTTATTATGACGAAAACAAAGAACTCTAGATTCCGGCCTTTCTGTGGTTGAATGGGTGACAAGAATTACACTTAAGTCACAACCAAAACAACAACAACAACAACACTGTCCGGAACAATTGCTAAAGTTATAACAGGATGATGATGACTGAATAGTGGCAGAGGCGAACGCAAAGGAGCCAAGTTTAAACTTTATTATCCTTTATGTTTTTGATCAAGATGTTGGATGAGATTCACGATTTTAATTCGATAATCGAATGACGAATACAGTGACCAAGGATATCGTGCTTAGATTGTAAGAAGGAGTAGGTTACAATCGTGGGACGGAGATTACAATCGGAAACCAGGAGTTATAAGAAACCTGCAAGTTTCTGGTCTTTTAATCTCAAAAGGGATTTTTTTTCTGGCGGGCAAGATTGTACAGTAAGAAATATATCTGTAACTTTAAATTTGTTGAGTTCTTCAAGTGTGATCAAATATAATGCGAGGGCAGAAGAAGCTCTTTATCAAATCCAGGTCTGGGTAAGATGTTACTATTTTTCCAGTTAAATATTTTCTCAGATGTATCTATGATAATCCAAGAGATTCAAAGCACCGGAACTATAGTTTGAAGATGAGCCGGATGATTGAGTGTGGCGTCTTGTAACGACGAGGCGCTGATGAGTGGCAAACAAAGTAATTGGAAACGAACCGGAGCCAATACTCTGTATTATATAGTCGTGGAATAAGCACTGAAGGATACACAGAGACCTGGTCAAAAATAGGCAGCTGGATTTTTAGGACAAGATATTCTGTTTCTGTGCACACTAAAAATTAGAGTAGGATAGTGAGACACCGGTGCAAACTCTGTTTTCTATATTATGAGTAAGCAAATAAAAAATGTAGAACTTTGATAATAGATAATTGTTCAGCAATATTCAAAGGGAGGCAGATCTAACAAGTCAATATTAGAGATGGAATACGGAGAGAAAGAAAAATTGAAAGTACCAGGAATCTAGAGAATTTGGATTTTCAGAAAGGAGCAAACTTTGTAATTTTATAATAAAATTAAATTTCAGAGAGCTATATTCAAAATTACCCAAATATATGATGCAAAGAGAAAGAAGTAAAAAGAAAACAAAAGCTCCTCCCCAGATCCTTTCAATATATTCTCATTAACTTTACACAATTGTATTTAAGATTGAAGGGATCGCAGAAGACAAAAACAAAAGAAACGGGAACAACAATCAGCTCATAGGGTATTAAAGAGAACTCATAAATCAAGACCAGAATACGCTTCCTAAATCCAGGAATTTATTCAATTGCTAAATAATAATACTATTGCTGCTATTTATCATCCGTTTCTTTTTCTCATCCGTATTCACATGCTTACTGATGCATTAAATTGACAGCAACATTCGATATCTTGCTATCATCGATGCAAAACACTTTGTGGCGAGGACTGACCATAATTGGGTATAGATTTCAAATGGTATTCACCTGTGCTGTATATCGATGTAGCAAATTTATTCTAGAAATCTTCCACTCTTTAGCTAACAAATTCGGTAGTCTGTTTTCTTTCTTTTTTTTTTGCCTCACGCATTAATCAAAGCACCGCAAAAAACGAGGCAAAAACGAAACATTGAAAACAGTAAAAAGAAACAATAACAATCGTAAAGAGCAGTGTGGCAATTTCGTCATAGTTTACGTAACAGAAGCATATAGTATTTAATTAGTCATTTCTTTGATATGTTTACTATGTTCATAATTCCAACTTCTGTTGTGGCATTTAAGAACCACTAACAAATCTCATCAACAACTTCTTGCACGTTAAAACTCAAATGCATGACAATCGAAGCCATAATGCAGAAAACTCAATACAATTTAATTGTGTGAGTGGGTGTAAGTAGGTGCGTATGCATGTACATGCACATGCACATGTGATGCAGATGCATTAATTATACGTAACCTTAATATTTTCCAAGAAATAGAAAAAAAGAAGCAGAGAGCTGCCAGAGTACGAAATTCTATATTTCATAGTGCAAAATGGGTACTCTGTATGCATTCTATGTATCACTATCACACTAAGAGTATCGGGAAACGGAAGCTTACTTCGATTATGGCTTAGTTCAGCTAGACTCAGTAGGCCAAGAAACTTATAGGATCTAGTTTCTTAGACCCTTCAAACCGTGTGTTCCGTTTCGCCATGGTGCGGCTTTATTATATAAAGGTTTATTATAAGAAAGTGATATGTCCCATTATGTACCCATTTCTGCTTATTTCCAACGGTTATCGCTACATTCACAAGAACCAGGAAAAAAAGAAAGAATTGTAACTTAATTGGGCAAACTCTTTGTTGCATTGAATATAGAAACGCATTTGCTGCTCCTCAGTTACATCATCTATTGTTGAAGGTTCATAAAAGATTTATAGATGGAATTGAATGATTTGCATATCTTTTGACGATAAGTGCTGCCTGGTCATCTTAAAACTGCGCCTCAAGCTCTTTCTCCGCTATACCTACTGGGACGATGATTCCGGTCAAAATGGTCAATTCATGTGGCGGGTTAGAGCGGATGCAACACGGCTAACCACGTCGGACGGGTATTTGAAGTAACTTAGTAAAATCTAGATACAAGAACGTTTCGGGCTGAGATGTAGTCTTGCATGAGTGAAATTTTCCGGTAGAAGTAGCACACAATACACAAAGCAAAACATATTAAACGCAATAGCCAGTACGCTGACTATAAGTAGATAATAGGCGAAAGGTAATATTTCGACGGTAGATTGGTTTCTGCTGTAAAGCTAACCCAGAGAAAGTTCCTAGCCAATCTCACGCCAGGTCCCCTAATAGAACAAAAGTAAGAACAGAAGTAAGAACAGAAGTAACAACGGAAGAAGAAGAATAATAACAAAACAAAAGACACCATTGTCCCTCTTGCCTCCAAAGATACACGGCTAGGTATGTCGGGACTGTGTAATATTCGGGCGGACCAGGATTCTCCGTGTCCATTTTCATCCGTCTCTTCGTCTACTGTAAATCAAAGTAGGTTTATTGTCTGTGTTGGAAATGCACCATGTTGAGAGAATAAGCTACTTAATAACTAGAAATAAAAAGCCTAGAACGACAATTACAACCTCAATTAGAAGGTATTCGCCTTTCTCTGGGCCATATAGTATGTATTTTAGCTACTGTGCATGAATGTTATGTCTAATGTTCTTGAATCTGTAACTTTTCTCTCTCACTGACTACTTTTAGGTTGAAGTCTTACTTTTCCCAACTCCTTATTAATCAAAAGACCTATACTGGAACTACGAAACTGTGGCATTATCGGTGATAAATGGTTCAAACGTAACAACAGAATTACGAGTAATGTTCTCATTATTTATTTTAACTGAGTTGTGGATCATGTGGAAAATTTAAAAGGGCAGGACTTTATGTGATCTTTCTCGTTTTTTTCAGAATTGTCTACGGGACAATTGTCTTAGCTTATTGAGAAGTCTCGCCAAATATGTGCTCGATTTGTTCCATTACATGGTGAGCACTGACGATGAATTAAATAAGAAGTAAGTGGGTATTCTAGTTAAATATCGACGAACGGAGTTCCTAAATTCGACTTGCGATATGTGTAGTGATATCATCTCAATATTTGACCATGTAATATTATGCAGCACAGTTAGAGAGAGTAAGTACATTGAATTACCTGTTGTGATAATAATACCACAAGTAGTTGAAATTGTAGCAACAGCATATAGGAAATCCTTTTTCTTGGTCCATACTTAACAAATACTCTGTCTCTTAACAATAAAATGATAAAGCTTTATTGTATATGCCTCCTCAGTTCCGCTAAGACGTCACCCAATATGACCAACACTCTACCAACGAGTACCCGAGAGAGCCTACGAATACGTATCCTTGCAAGTATAACATAATCGCTTGTGCTGTTCAATTGGTTCACTGGCCTATTTCCATGAAGCTCTGGAGATGAGTGCAAACTGATGCTGAACATTTTGAGAGTCTAATAACTTCGAAAGATTGACTGAATAGTCAGAATGTTTCTATATTTTGAATAATAACACAGATATATACTCAAATATATCATGCCTGCCAAGATGAGTACTTGTAGTAAGAGAGGAAATAAGGTCATATAGATGGAATAGAGCAAACGAAATCAACAGAAAATATATGATATCACCATGAATAGAATAATAATCTTACTTCTAAAGGCAACAGGAAACTTTCTCCAGGAGATGTAATCAAAATAGAATATTCACTATATTTCCAAGTAATAAGTTTTACATAAATGAACAAATAAAGACCTAATCATAGGCAAGGAATAATGAGGTCATAACATATCATTTCCAGTCACACATAGAGTATATTATGAGAAACTGTAGCCAGAACACCGCATATATGATCCCATAGGGTACTATAGATCATAGGTATGAGAGATCTTTGGTGATGATATGAATGCTACAGAAATGCAAACAAATTAGAAAGTATTGAAGTTACATGTGTCGAAGATATGATGTACTTTAGTACTCCTCACAACTTAGCTTGACTAGTAATCATGCGGCTGTAGCATTGAATGTGTTCTTAAGAAATGGGTGTCAACTTAGTTAGAAAACAGGCTCTACTAGTCGAAAGGCTTGACCCAAGTATTTTGGGATTCAGTAGATAGTACTTTGATAGTATATATTTCCTGATAAGTTAATTATGCTGAACTCAGTGCACAATATAGTTAGGATCTGATTACTCAGGTACAAAAAAATTTCAATTAAAAAAGAATTACGAGCTAATATTCCAGGTATTTGCAGACCATCAGATGATGGGCGAGATTTAAAGAGTCTTCAATAGGGTTTAGGCTATAAGTAACAAACGCATTGCGTATATTTGCACTTGTTATCAAGCATATATGAATTTCCCCACCACAGAAGCATGAAGTGTGTGACTCTCTCACTAATATTAACACCAAGATTAGCTGGTCAACAATAACAACAAGAAGTACAAAGCTAGCGTGTAATTTTGAAGCTAACATAATTCACAAGCAGTATCACTTAGTTCCATAGACACAAGTAATCTCAATACTGATCGTGTTTTAGCTTTTAGTACTCGGATACAGCGATTGTTGATTGAAGTCAGCTGTAAACATTGAAAACATTGACAACAGGCAATAAAGACGTAGGCTATCTAATGGATAATTAAACTCTTGGTTTGTTAGACAGATACTCAATCACCAGTTAATCTATTCGCTGGAATATTATCAACTCGAAAAGAGAGGCCTGAGTTGAAAAATAATAGAAATTTGAAACCTCACTCAGAAAATGTTGGTCACTCACTCATCTATCCAAAAATCTCAAAAGATCCCTTTATAAAGGTTTAGTAGTGTTTTACAGGTGAGATACATGCCATGAATCGCACTTGTAACACATCTAGATATGAGATTTGAGATATTCGGTATTAGCGAATCTAAGAACCAGCAGGTTAAAACCCACACCAGGAGGGGTGGAAGAAAAGAAACTAAAAGTTTTATTTCTTCTTTTGTGAGAATCTATCAATCGCAAATGACACGATTAACAATCTAAGACCACATTTATTGAATTGGTTCATTCCACAAAGCTTTCTCCTCAATTTAGTGATCACTGCAGAATATTGTCATCAACACATTCTCTCGTTCCAGCGGACGAAAGAACCTCTATATATTGGCAACTGGCAATAACGGGTAGAGTTGCAATTAGTCAAGTACATTTCTTCTTAGGGGTATAGCAACAGCAACCGAGGATCAACCACAAAACGGATATAGGAAAAGCTTGACTTTAGCCGTCATGCCACTGATATCTTTTATTGCGTGCTGTGCAACTTTGAACAATCAGTTCCCCTAGGCTTGTCCTATCTCCTGATTATGACATAATTACAATCAATCAAACCAAGACTTGATTAGACATTCGGCTTTCTGGAGCAGATATTCAGCCTGCTGTACATGATATATGGTATGCAGTAGTATTAAAGGCTCGTGCTGAATTGCTGATATTTACGAGAATCCACAGTGTTGCTACTATTGATTGAATCAGAAATAAGGAAATTTCGGGTACATGTCATGACAGGATTATATTCGAACAAAACGGGCCTCTCACTACCTCTTTAAAGTACTTCGACGAGGAAAAAGAAAGGGCAACAGATACGCCTGTTAGCAGTCGGCATCTCAGTTTCATCACTATGTACAGATTTCGTGGAGAATAATCTATTTATTCAGGAATATTTACTGCTTCGGTATGCTATTTGAATGTGACATCAAGTATGCACTAAATCGAAAGAGCAATGTTTGTTGCTTTGCGTTGCTGTCTTTCAGAACTTTTATCTTGTCGATAGCAATATAGCAACTTTCGAAAATGGGGAAAGCGTTATGTTCCTGCATCCCCACTATTATGTGTAGAGATTTCTGAAAAGTGGGAACATGAAAAAATATCGCCAAACAATACAACCAAAATTGCTAACAAAATACCCGTTTGAAAATTTCTTTGTCCCACAGCTAAAACTCAGCATAAAAGATGTATCTCGTATGTTAAAATTGCTAGCAGCAACCAATTAATAACTTTATGAAACAAATGACCCATGTCTGGCGCATATATTATGGCTATTGTATATTGTAGTCTCTTTTGCAAAAGTTCGCACTATAATACCCACAGCAGCTTATCTGCACCAATGGTGATTTGCCATCTAAGCGGAGAAGGTGGAAAGCGGTTTGGGCGGGTACTTTATTTGAAGCATCTTGAATAAAAAGTGATTTATGGTAATATTGAAAATACGGGCTGTTACTGAAAAAAGTAAAATATTCTGCGGTCGTCATTTTACCGAGGCTGCATCAGAGCAAATTTCAATTCCAGTATTAAGTCAAGTAACATCATCTCCAATATATGGTCGTTTTTGTGGTTGGGTTGCTTGGGGGTTTGGTTTTTAGTTATTTACGACGCAAGACCAGGTAACATGCACGTATATAATACGATATGCCCAAAACATACCGTGCAGGATGACATCGGTCAAAATGCTTTTTCGTGCATGAACTTTATGCAACTGAAAGATCCTTAATGTATTTTTGTTTCCAACAAATGTTGCCATCGGGACGGAAAAATAAAAACTTTGCAGAACCGTTTTTCGTATGGTAATCAGTGATTAGAGACCTACATGTGATCTTAAAAGAAATTCTGCGAGTTAAATCCTTAACTTAACTATATCACGTGCAAAATAAAGATATTTAACTGTGCTTAAATCAATTATCAGCACCCTTTTTTGTGTAGCTAGGTATATGGAACTGAAAATCAATATAGTCTGCCACAACTCATAGTTGCCACTTGGGATTTCAAGGTCATCTTCATAGTCCATTAGATCGGACCATTGACTGCCAACTTTTATCTTGCACTTTTCCAAGTTTTCAAAATATGATTTGAATATTACAATGTTAGAAATGACATCAGGATCAAGGTTATACCGCCTCAAACATAGGACATTTTTGACCAAGTTGAGTTGAAATTCAAGAACATCATTTGAGACGTTTATTTGCTCCACGACAGTTGCCAAACGATTGATGGGATGTGAAGCAACCAAGGAGGATAATTCGCTGTGACCGTAGTCGCAACCCAAAAGCGGCCGTATAAATTTCCTGAGATGAGATCGCATTTCATTATGATCATCTTCCATACCACGATCACCTAGTGAAGATGTGCAACCATCTCCTTCTGTCTCTTCCATTTTAAGGCACCCGTTCATGAATATTTCATTGGCTGTAAGATAGTCTTTAACCAAATGAATTTTATTGACATAATAATTCTCTCCTTTGTTTAGATCAATGAAGTTAACAACGTTACGTCGCTCACTGAAGAACCTGAATAAGAAGAGACTGCCGGAGAAATAAATATCCAAATACTTATCTAAGATCTCTCTGCTGGCCGTGAAAGATATTATCAAGGTCAGAGACATATTAGATACCACGCCCGAGATTTCACGCTTTATAGTACTTCGTTTAAACAAATAAGAAGGTTTGTACTCATCTAGGAACTTCAAATATGATGTTAACCTCTTTCTGAGTTAATTCATGAGCTTTTCTGAGCACTTTAGCATCGTGCAGGCTATCTTTGGCCAAGTGATCTTGAATCTTGTCTAAATTGGCTGCAAAGTGATCAAATATTTCCATCCTAGATGTCCATCTTTGACGAATCGGTTCGACTGGAATAGAACCAATTAACTTTTGGTAGTACAGCTGCAGATGAGATGAGCCCTTGATTTTCTTCACTGTTGTTGATAACTTATTGTACCTAGTGATGGTTTCATTATCCTTAGGTATCAAATACTTCAACTGTGATTGTCCTTGATCTTAGAAGTTCAATTGGTCTAAAATCCTGGTGGATATAAGGTTTAGTGAATGTGATACACATATAAAATTGACAACAGAATCCTTAACAGCTTTTGAATCTGAAAGCTTTCTGAATGTTGTACTATTTGTGCATAAACTGTCAGGTATAAACGCTAAGATTTTGAATTCAAATCCATAGGTTTTAATCACCTGCGTTAGATATTCGGCCTATATATTTGCAGTTTCGGGAGTTACTTTCGAGAAATCAAGAATGTATTGGACATCACGGTCACCTTGCCGATACTTGATTAGCGTACCTGCAAACTGCTGGCCACTGTCGACATCATACAGCAGCATTTAGTGTTCCTTAATGATTCTATGATTTTATTCTGTGTGCATTCAACTAGCGAAGCAATCCTCTTTTTGATTGATCGTGTATCGGAAACAGCCACTGGGAATGTTTCTCTGATCGAAATATCCTTGGCAATACTAAATGGTAAGTTTCGTCGTAATATGAATTCGATGACATGTCGGGTATCTTGGGGTGTTTCTCATGTAAAGAAGGAAAAGCAGTAGGAATTGCTGGGAAGTTGAGTTTTGTTTGAGTTTGTTGCTTTTGGCTCTCATTAATTTATGACAGTAACAACATGCGCTCCTTGGAACACCTGTGTGCCTTTTTGTGAACACATACAACATGCTTTCTTATGTTCGACTTATTGGCGCTTTCCAATGTGATTACAATCTTCAGTGTTGCAATGATATCTGCCTCCACTTTCAACATATATCGACTTTCTATGAGCACCCAAGAACGTTTCCGCGTAGTTTTTCTTCGCTTAGTTTCTGTGACCTGTGTAACGACACATTCTTCATGCGAGTTACGCATCCTTCTGAGATTTCATACATAGCGAACAGAGATGTTAATTGTGGTAGATAAGGGGAAATATATATTTTCAATAATATTATAGATGCTAATATGGCTTGAATCATTAGCTGATTATATTAAGAAGTAATAATAATTAATAGAAATAAATAACTAACTGAAGAATCGGGACGAATACGTCCTTATGCTGTATATTCTGAAGGAAGCCCGAATAGGAATTAAAGATAGATATCATTGCATTGACTGTTTGTAGACAGGGTGCAGACCGGCTGCAGACGACTAATAGAAGAAGAGAAAGAGAATGAATAGTAAAAGTTAGAAGCGTGATTTCATGTATTATTATAGGCATGTCGAATGTCGTATCGTTCCCTACTCTGCAGGCATTATCCACACCGGGTAATAGGCAATTATGTGGTTTTGAAAGTGCATGAGTGATCTTTTAAGGAAATTCCTCGAAATTGAGTATTTAAGTGAGTGGCTAGAGTAAAAGAGTACTCCAAAAGGTATGTCTCTGGAATAATTACTAATCACTGTGAATGTGTACAGTTACTTTGCTATTTTTGCCTTGCGTTAACCTTTTCTATTGCTTATTTTCTTTATTTTTATTTTATTTTTTTTCTTTAACTATGCTATGCACCCATGCGTCTAGTACTTTTTCCCCAGCACTAGCGAATTCCAGTGTCCAATCAATATATTATTGAATTAGAGTCTATTCAAATTAGTGTTTCTTAGTTAAATAAAGAGTCTTATTTTCCTCATGAACATATTTGCTCTGACTTGGCCGCTTTAGTCCGCTAGATTCTGCCAGAGTCTGCCACAATTCCCCACAGTCCGCCATAGTTGGCCTAGACTTAACTCTGGGTATTCCAGTTGTCTTGTCCACTTTGACATAGTTTGTTTCCAAGTTCCGTTTGTAATCTTATCCGCATGAATTAAGTAATTGTTAATTGTTGCTCTTTGATCCCAGCACAAGCGAGATTCCAGTATCCAATTAATTTCTCCAAGATTTACAGCTTCACCCAAGAGATTCGATATTTGATTATGCGGAGTGCGTTTAATAACGCATGTACATAATATGCGGAAAATTTTTTTACTTTTTTTTTTCAGCCCGTGATAAAGAAATAAATAATGGAAATAAACCGATGATGCTTTTCTTTATTTATTTCTCTTAGAGGATAGACAAACAAAAGAACTAAAGAAATCAAATAGTAGAGGTTACATTAACGGTCCGAGTAACCGAGCAAAATACTTTGTTATTTTTTGTTATACTTTCAATAGCAACAAAACATGGGATCACAGGGTACCGAAAAATCTACTGAACAGAAGGAACAAAATGATACGGGAATAGAGGCGGAAGTCTCCAAAAGAGATGAGACAAACTCGGACGAATCCGAAGAAAATAACCAGATCGAGGAGGATGAACGGGAAAAGAACGACAGCAATCTGGACGCAGAAAAGGGGGGTCAAAACAATGACCAGCTAAAGAAACAGATAGTGGCAGGAGTCAATGAAGAAAAATCCGCAGAAGAGCTCGAAAGAGACAGAAAATTGAGCGAATTGGTGATTGGATGCAAAGCTTATGTCTATGAAAATCAGGAAAAGAAATACATTGAAGCGGAGATCATATCGAAGGTGGTAAGACGGCACAAATTGCAGTTCTATGTGCACTTTAAAAACTACAATAAAAGATTGGATGAATGGGTCACCACAGACAGAGTCGACTTGACCCAGCCCATAACGTGGCCAAAGGTTGAAGCTCCTGACGATGAGTCTCTGAAATCAAAGAAGTCGAGCAAAAAACACAGCTCACTGGCAAGCACTAGCCACAAAAAGAAGCGGAAAGCGGGCTCAGCCACGCCTGGGCCGGGAACAGATGGTCACGAGGTGATGGATTTGGACAACTTGAATGTCCAGGGCGTTTCAAACGGCGACGACGAGCTCCTGCGAGACGAGGAGTTAAAGAAGTTGAGAAGTGGAGGGTCTATGATGCAGAACCATTTGGCCGTGGCTAGTGTGCGTAATTTATCAAGGGTGATTATTGGTGAACATATCGTAGAACCATGGTATTTCTCTCCATATCCAGTTGAACTTACTGAAGAGGAGGAGATATATATATGCGACTTTTCGCTAAATTACTTTGGATCAAAGAAGAAGTTTGAGAGGTTCCGCAAGAAGTCTACTTTGAGACATCCACCGGGGAACGAGATATATAGAGATGAAAAGGTGTCGTTTTTTGAGATTGACGGCAAAAAACAGAGAACTTGGTGTCGTAATCTTTGTTTATTGTCAAAGCTTTTCCTTGACCATAAGACGTTATATTACGATGTCGATCCGTTTTTGTTTTATGTGATGACCTACAGAGACGACTTGGGCCATCATTTAGTTGGCTATTTCTCCAAGGAGAAAGAAAGCATGGAGAACTATAATGTGGCATGCATTTTAACGTTGCCATGCTATCAAAGACATGGATTTGGTAAGCTTTTAATCCAGTTTTCCTATGAGCTTTCTAAAAAAGAACACAAGGCCGGATCCCCAGAGAAGCCGTTATCGGATCTCGGCCTTCTTTCGTATCGTTCGTATTGGTACGACACAATAATCACTTATTTGGTGGAAAGAAGCGAGAAGAGTATTACCATTGACGAGATCAGTTCTCTTTCCTCGATGACAACTACAGATATCTTACACACGTTACAGAACTCCAAAATGCTAAGATATTACAAAGGCCAGCATATCATCATATTAACTGACGAAGCGTTGAGTCATTATGACAAGCTACAGAAGAAAAAGAGACATCTTCTCGACTCCAACAAGTTGATATGGAAACCTCCTGTATTCACGGCATCACAGCTCAGATTTGGATGGTAATTTTGGCTGCTGGCTATTACGAAACATTATGATATTATTTGTATATTTATTTATTTATTAATTTTTGCTGGTATTGACTAAATAAATACGATGTAGGTATTTAAATTAAAAATGTAGAGAGATGATAGAACTTGCAACAAAAAGACACTGGAAAATCTGAAGAGATGGTAATAGTAATAGTAATAATAATAGTAATAATAACTATAAAAATGATGTTAAAAATGAGTTAAAAATTAGATAAATTGGAAATAAAAGTAGCAAATAAGGAGAACAAGAGGAAATCAAAGACGAATAGAGAAAAGAAAGTAAGGCAGCGAAACACTAACTAACCAAATATATAATAAAGGAAAGGGCAAAGGTGAGACAAATGGAACAAGAGGAACTAGCAAAACAAAACTAAACCATAGCATTAGTTGATACCGACGTCTAAGCAATGATAGTAGCTAAGAATGGGTCCTTAGCAACAATGCCGTTATTTTTGCTGTTGATGTATTTCAAAAGTTCAATGACCTTTTCCTTCAAGCCATCGATAGGGAATCTCTTCAAACTGTCGATGTTTTGTTCTCTTCCAAGGGTTGATTCCTTTTCCAATTCTTCTCTTTCCTTTTCCTTTTGGAAGACTTCAGAGAACATCGAGACGACCTTCTCGGTGTAAGGCTGAATGACGCTTTCTTTTGTCTGGTACAAGTTGATTATAAGGTTGAAGATTGGGGTGTTTTCTTCGTGAGAAGTCTTCAATGGCAAGTGAGAGAACAACACAGGAAGGATCTGTTCCAATGGAACAGCCTCGCTGTTTTTCAAAGCCATTCTAGCGACACATCCACAGGCATTACTATAGGATCTGTCAATGACCTCTTGAGACTCATCATCATCGATATCTCTTTGCTCTTTAGTAGCAGTGCTCAACAACTTGGACAAAGAAGCCAATATACTTCCAAAGTTAGCAGAAACATCCTTTGGCGAGTTGAAAATCACCACACCAATACCGTAAGCGGCGTTAGATTTACAGTCAATGGATGTGTCTTCGTTCAAAGTTGTGACGAAATTGTGCAACATTTCCTCAAAGAACTCATTGTGCTCCTTCAAACCTTCAGCCATGTCGGAGGTTCCGCCAATAGCTGACGATCTCTTGCTCTTTGAAGGGTTGGTGAAGTTCTTGAAGATGATGTCTTTGAATGAACCAAAGATTCTGTTGAAATCGCTACCCAAACAGTTAGCCAAGCCAACCAAAACTTCCAAAGAAGAGTCGAAAAGAACAACCTCAGTTTCAGAGGCCTCGACCTCATCAGCATCCTTGTCGTCGCCTTCAACACTCATCAACAAACATTCATGTTCATTCTTTAAGATTCTCATGATTTCAAGACACAAAGCCTCCAAACTAGACGAATCGCCGTGATCCATGATGGCAATGGCTCCAATCTCCTTGAAAGCAACACTGAAGTTCTCCAAGATGCTGTTGACGTAGACAATGTCGAGCTCGCCAGGCAAAACCTCGAGACATTTGGTTCTAATCAACTTGATGATGGACAACAACTCGTCTGGAACATACGAGTCGGCAACAGCACCGACAGGAGGAGTGATTTTGACGTTGTTTTTGTACAAAGAAATGATGATCTTCCAGATGGTGATGATGGAGTTAGAAGCATCGGACAACGAATTGTCGATTTGGTCCAATAAGATCTCGACAGATGGCTGAACGTACTCGCTGAAGTTGTTCTTGGTTGCTTGAGCCAATTCGGCCAAAGCAATAGCGGCAATCTCCTTTTCCATGGTGATTCCGGTATGGAATCCGATCTTGTCGTCCAAATCATCGGCATTGAAATCGAACTCACCAATGTCGTCCTCGTCGTCTTCGTTGTAGTTCAATTGGAACTCGTCTTGCTTCAAACATTCAATGATAGCTGGCACCAATTTAGGCAAGAATGGACTGAACTCCTCGCCATACACTTTGGCCATGTTGGTGATGAAGGCAAACCCAGACTCCCTCAATCTTGGAGAGTCCGAGTTGATACAGGTGTAGGCAGAGTTGATCAAAGGCTCGGCAAACTTGCTGAAAGGCTCGGCTCCAACAGCTCTGGCCATCGTCGAGATGTTCTCGAAGGTGGATGCCTTCAATTCAATCTCGTCTTCAGACAAGCCCTCGGTGGATTCGGTCACGTGGATCAATGGCTCCAAGAATTTCAAGGAGTTGTCGAAGTACGGAATGAATTTCTTTCCGGCAGCAAACGCAGTAGATCCGATGGCAGAAACAATGGCAGTCTTCAACGAGGCGGAGTTGGAGGTCTCCAACATCTGGAACAACTTGTTCATCAATGGCTCTAAATATTGGCCAATGGCACCGTGGTCCATGTACTCAATGATTCCGTCCAATGCATAGGTACCGTATTTGTAGATCATGACGTTGGTAGCCGAGTCGATGATGTCGATGATCAAAGGCAACAAGGTCTCGTAGTACTCAGCAAGGGTGTTCTGTAATTCGCCTGTCAACTCGCCAATGGTCTTCAAGGCCGCAATACGGACGACCAAGTTGTCGTCCTTAAGCCCGGTTACGAGCACTGGCACCAATTTTGGCAAGTAGACGGTGACAAAGTCAGGGGCCCCGGAAGCAACACAGCTGACAGAAAGCAAACCAGCTCTTCTCTCGTAAGGGTTAGAGGAGGTGATCAAGGACTGCAACTGGTTGATGATAGGGGTGATGACCTGAGAAGGAGGCAATTGCGAAGCCAATTCGCCCAACAATCTCAAGGCCAAGGTGACTGGGGTGTTTTCTTCGTTTTCGTTCTCGACCTCTTCGTTATTCAACTCGTCGTCGTCGTCAATTTCCCCGGAGGCGATTTTAAGGGCAGCCAAGGTCAATTCAGGGCCGAGTTTTTTGCTGATAATCTTGTTCTTCTTCAAGCCGATGAGTCTGATGAAGAATTGCAAGGCCATTGACTGGAATTCCTCGTCCAAATCAGGAGTCAAAGCGATCTCAAGGAACACCTTGATAAGCACAAGAATGTTGTCGCCAACCAATCTGGCATCGTAGAATGGGAATTCTTGGAAAACACCAAACACCTGTCTAGCATTAGGCAAATCGTCGGCCTGAATGACAGCCTTTAACACGTCAATCATTTCGTTTATAAGCGATTTGAACTGTTCGGCCAATTTGAGGTCCATGGTTTCCTGCTCCTCCAAATAAGAGGCAGCAATTGACAAAGCCGACAAGGAGTTGACTCTGATGTCCAAAGACTGAGGATCGGTGATTGTTTTAGAGAATAAAGCTATGAAGTCACCAGCATGGGAGATCAAGTTCTGATGGTATGTTTCCAACAAAGCATATGTGATGAAGACAGAAGACTCTCTGACATGGACGTCGTCACTAGAAGCGTTTCTGCCCAAGATATCCAAAAGCTCAGGCCAAGCATTGTTGTCATCAAGATCTCTTTCACCAATAGTAGCCACGACTCTGGCACACTGATGGGCGAAGAGTTTGTTGGATTTTTCGTTCAATGTGGTTTCCAACATGGACGATCTTAAGCTGGCCTTGAGGGAGCCGTCAATGTCTTTCCAGTGAGAAATGACGAGCTTTCTGGTCTCAATGGCAGCAAGCTGTTTGATTTGGTCGTCTGAATGGTTCTGCAAAATATGTATCATGGCAGGCAAACTGTCTGGGTTGGTGTAGAACTCCTTGGACAACTTGGCACTGGCCTGCTTGACGGTGTTTGTGTCGGGAACCACCGCAAGTTTCAAGACTTCCTCAAGGGAAGTAACAAAGCTTTCACTCATTGTAAAGGAAAGGGTATGATCACCACAAAAAAATAAACAATATCCGAGCACACACGATGTAGCAGCAAAGGACTCGAAGATATTGGGGGTAAATATCTGGATGGGTTCTTTCAGCACAGGCTTGGGGCCAGGTATAGATATATAGGATGGATATTAACAAAGTGAAATATATAGAAAACTCATGAATTTTTTTATTAGTAGAAAATTTTTTTTACCACACAAACAAAAAAAATTTTTTCTTTTTCAGCTGAGACCACAGATCACGATGATCTACATACGGGTAATCAAGCCATCAACCATCAACCCTGGAGGGTTGATGCTGAGATATAATACAGAGGTAGATCCGAGTATCCGGGTGGCAACCAACCAGCTAAATAGGCCTTTATGCGCGTGTTATGGATGCTTGTCGTGGACGCGTCGCCGATTCCAAAAACCTGGGTGGCCGCATAATTATTAGATGATTTGATTTAGTGAGGCAGAAATGGGGCTACGATTCGGCACTAAAAAAAGCTAAGGATCGCTAAGGAAAACCGCTAATAAACAATCGCTAAGGAAAACCGCTAATAAACAATCGCTAATTGCGACAAATCAATTGATGATTGATAGACCGAGTGTACATTGATGGATTTCACCTCATATATTTCACCTCATATATTAATGTGAGTGTTCTACCAAGCCTATTGTCCTTAGACGCATCTAATTTGGCCTTTCATTATACAGTAGCCGGCCATAAATATGGCCAGCAGATCGAATGTAGATCTTCCCCATTGGGATCATCAAAAGTTTGGTTACAATCTACAACAATAAAAAACATAAGCACATAACATAAGCTAAATAGAAAGATATTAAACATATTGGAATCCCAATATTAAAACTAAGAAGATGAAAATCTAAATGAAAGCATGGAAAATATGGAAAACATGGAAAACATGGAAAACATGGAAACATTAATAGTCTGGAAGTCTAGAAGGCAAAATCTATCAGCTAGTCCTTCTTGCTGGTCCCCGCATGGTATAACCCTCTTCCAACACTGCCATCGTTGATCATATCAATAGAAGTTGCCGAGGAGTTGATTGATCCACTTTCTATATCAAACAAGGAAACTGCCGGCGAACTAAAGGATGTAGGCGAAACCGACCCGTCATCTTCAATCATACTGATGGTAGAAGAAGGAATTCGGCTATGATTTCCGGTAGTAATTAAGCGGGGTGAATTCATAGAAAGTCTAGAAGAAGAAACCGAGTTTCTTGAAACTAAACTACTCATTTCAAACTCCTCATTGTTGGAGAAAGCTGAAGGTGTGTTCATGGCATTAGCTTCCACATCATCATCATCATTGTCAACGTATTCGTAGTAGAAATGACTTCCTGCAACTGCTCCAATTGGATCGGACTCGTAAACATCACGTTTTTCGATCTCGGAGTAAGACCAACGACAGAAATTAGCGGATTTCATCACCGGCAAATGGTTGTATTTAGTGTAGACGTAGATGGTGTAACTCAACGCAGCACCTGCCATTAAATCAATGAAGTAATGATGGGTTAAATACATAGTACACCACCATAACCAAGCCACATAACCCCACCAAAGCGGAGCTAAACGAGGGAATAAATACGACAAGAACATCGCTTCCATCGAAGCGCATCCTGAATGCAATGATGGGAATGCTCCAAAAGGCACAGGGGCGTTAGTGAAGGTGGAAGTGTACATATCAAAGCCGAAAAGAACATCAATCCGGCCTAAACCGCCTGGAGACCCGCCCATGGAATAATTTGCTGGCTCAAGCCCGTGCAAAATCTTGTACCAAGGAGGAGCTGCAGGAAAAAGAATCTGGGTCACAACTCCAATAAGATTCATATAACCAAAAGCAAATGCATAGCCCCGTAAGCAGCTTGGAGGTCCAAACAAGAACAACACCACAGCAAGAACAAATGGCATTGCAAAATGGATGATTCCATACGGAAACCAAGCGATCAAATCAAGCACAGATGACGTGGACGTGGCCAAAACATCACTTAAATTGTCTCCGTAAAAAATGGTTTCCACCGCAGGTAATGTACGGACAGATATTGGTGGCCTCACATCAGCAGGGATCTTCCCCGTGACAAAGAAAAGCGCCAACCACGAGAATATCGGCAAGGCGTTCAAAAAGAACTGGCTAGTAAAGGGTATAAGGAGCAACGAGGTGAATAGTAGGGCCGCAGCAATCTTGAACAAGAAATGAACCGGGGCTATGACAAAGGCAAAAAGAATCACTAACATGAGGACACTATAGTGAACTATCTCGCCCTTGGTGAACTCATGGTTTTTAACAGCCTCAATAGACTCCTTTGGGTCCAATGATAAGTTGATGTCGGCGACGGTGCTGTTGTACGGCTTCTCTGAGAGAAAGTACTTGTCAAATGCTCTAAGAACAAAAGACATATCAGCAGTTGTGGATTAATGAACGAATTACTGGTGGCGAATGGTTGTTATTGTAATGTTATGTTGTTATTGAGGCCAAAAATTCTGTGGTAGCCTGAGATGATGTGGTGCAATTGTCGTTAGAAGCCAACAGTTCGAATCGTTTTGACAGCAATACATGGATAATAGCTAGGTGGTATTAAATATTTATCAAATAAAATCGATTGATTTTTATATTTTTCAAGCCATAAATTTCCCTTTCCAATTAAGAGGCAGGAAACCAGCCAAAAAGGGAAATTACGATGTAACATGCATATTCCTATCCGAGTTCCTGTTCATATTCCTATTGATTTCCTAAACAAAAAGGCAAATAAGCTTTGAGATAATGGGTGTAATATTTGGAAGTGTATTGGCCAGCGTTTACCATTGGTGCTGGCTGTGAAATATATTTGTTTTGGGTAGATCTTTCGGTGAATCAATCACATACCTGCGGCTGCAGATCCTAACACTGCGGGAAAAAGATCTCTGATACGACAGACACACTTTACGTAATATACTTATTATAGCATCCGTAATCTGCCAGGTACAGCAGCATAAGAGAGATAGTCACCTTTGCCCAGACCATTAGACATATCTACACAATGTAGGGAAGAAAGCTCTGCTGATCCTGCAGCGACAGTAGTCTACGAGGGGTTATTTGGAGGAATCTCAAAATTTATCTCTTGGGCAGCCAGAAACTACCAATGACGTCTGTTGATTTTAAGGTAAAGGGAGCTCTGAGATCCGATTCCGTCAATAAGAAGGAAAGAAGTCAGCTGGGTGTGGCTGAAAATGAACGAGCTTTCATGAATGGACGATTTCTTAATCACGTGACTAACATTCCAAGTCTCCTAATTAACGGATCAAACCCCGTTTGGATCTAACCACATCTAAGCATACCAGTTTCAGCCCAAACATCGGTACTACTCTCTAATTAGCTATCAACTAAGTAATAAACTAATACACTTCTCTGTAATAACTAAGCTAACTCCAAGTAATATTACTGAGCTTACAACACCCATACAAACTAAAATGATGTCTATTGAAAAGGTTAAATAAATGAAAATGTGTTATAAAGAATTGAAGCTGGTAATGTTGTGTGTTTCGTAAGGCAGGACAGCGATCCAGTCAATCTAAGCCGAAGAAGTTGTGTATCAGGATGGGTTGTGATTGAGGCTCTAAACAGCAGATGTAGCAAGAGTTGTAGTAGAAACAAACGTGCTTGAAGAGCTTGAAGAGCTTGAAGACGTAGTTAATGAACTGGTAGTAACAGGCGTAGTGCTTGTAGAAGTCGTAGAAACAGCATCAGCAGCCGCATAGCTAGAAACAGAAGTACTCAATGTGCTCGAGGAGCTGTAAGAGGTCGCATAACTAGAGGCACTCGTAGTGCTCAAAGTGCTTGTAGAGCTAGGACTTACAGTGCTATAAGAACTCTGGTAGCTACTTGATGCGGTAGTGGTAGCGGCAGAGGAAACATAAGAGGATGCTACTACAGCCTTGTTGGAAATGTCAGTAGTGGTGGTATTGGCTGATGTGGTGGTGGTGGCGGCAGTTGTTGAGTTGTATGCGACAATACTAGTTGCGGAAGCGGTTGCAGATGCGGCAACTGATGATGCTTCATCGGCAATATCAGTAGAAGCGGTATCCTCATCATCATCTGAGTCAGCCTCATCGCTTGAGGAAGCAGAGGTGGAGGTAGTCACAGAATCAGCGGAATCAGCAGAGTCTGTCGCAGCTGCTGTTGAGCTGCTGCTGTGGATAGTCGAAGTGACCGTGTGAGTTTGAGTGACTGTTGCTGAATAAGTTATAGTGGCTGAGGTAACTGTAGTTAAGACTGAGGTTTCACCGTCGCTACCTGTGAGTGTGAAGGAAGCGGTAACGGCAACTGTGGCAGCGGTAGTAGCATCACCAGTGGCAGTGACAGTGACAGTAACAGTCAGAGGTACACAGGAGCCATCTGAAGTAGAAGCGACAGAGTCTGCTGAGTCGCTGGTGTCATCTTCCTCCTCCTTATCGGATACGTCTTCTGAGTCACCTGAGGCAGCGGCGGAGGTGGTGGAAGAAGATCTGGTGAGGGTGATGTAGTTATACTGGGTGGTGGTAGATGTAGTTGTTCCTGCAATAGAGACGGAGGTTTCCTCGTCATCAGCATCTTCATCATCCTCTGAGTCTGCAGTTGCTGAAGTCGAGTCCGAAATAGATGTGGTTGATGCTATAGTGGTTCCGTTTGTGGTAGTGAGCAAAGTACTGCTGCTACTAAGAGAGTCAGTGACTCCGTCTGCGGTCGAATTGTCATATCTTTTGGCAAAGTTTGCGCTGGCAAAGCACATGTTTGCAGCCAAGGCAAGGAGAAGCACTGAGAAGTTCATCGTGAAAGTATATCGAAAGTCGCCGTTAGGGCAGTTACAAATGAGTGTATATAGTTGGAATAAAAGGCTGACTATGGGACGATGACAACAAAAACAGATCAAGATACAAATCTGGTTCTACAGTCTACACATCTACATAGGAATCTCCCTTGTATTTATATCCTGGGCTCTTTGGGCTTGCATGTTACAGTGTTACATGTTGCGACTAACTAAGAGGCACTAAAAATGGAAAAGGCATCAAATAAGGTTTGGACCCACCAATATGGCGGCCTACGCATGCTGGGGCTGAAAGGCTTTCTTGGACTGATTTTTGGGGGTGTGGTATTTTTCCATAGCTTCCCCGTAGCCTTGAGCTATAATTAGTATACTGTTAGCACTTCATTGATCGATGTTATTATCAGAGAAGGTATGATAAGATGATTCAGTGGAATGAATTGCCTTTCAGGAGGGTTGCGTGAAGAGGAGAACATCAAACCGCAGGGTGAGTATGTCGGGCATATTGACTTGTGACATTGAAAAGGGGGTGTAAAATGAACCCATCATTCAGGCGCAAAAATAATTATGCTGAAATTGACAAGCCATAAACCAGCTAGTGGGGTGTTTGATGGCTAGGATCTAGCGCTACATTATAGTGGTTCCAGGAAATTAGTACCGAATGGATAACAAACTGATATGTGTATCCATGATAATCCTGTTTTGTTGTGTGATTTGTAGACCCGTGGCGACCCTCCCTGTAGAACATGTAGTAGTTACAGTGAATGGTATTGAATATATTGTATCAGGGGCTACAAAAAAGCTAGATGACGTAGTACAAACAGGATAAATTTTGATTTGATACATAGTGTCTAACATCACAGGTACGCTTTTGTTGTGACTGCTTCACACACATACACCCTCATCGGAGTTAATGAGAATATCATTGGTGAGTGGTTATGGGTTTACGCGAGGGAAGTGTAGGTTTCAGACGCGGTGATGGAGATCATGATAATACTGATACAACCTTGACTTAGTATTTGATATCCACGTCGGGATATCAAAAGTCTAGAATTTGATATTCGCCTCCTTAGACATTGAGGAATGATCCTTACTTGATTTACAGTGTCATTCTTAGACAAGAAGGAATTTCCCTTTGATACCGTCGAGAAACAGAGAGTAACCGGGGAACCTGCCGAATTGCAGTCTCATACTCTGCCAATACATTTCTTCTGCCAATTAGTAACTACTGTAAATGGACATAATAGAATTACCAACCAGCCAAAACCAGCCATGTTAAAGAACATGACCAAGGCTGTTAAAACAAAAGAACATAATAGGGTAAAAATAGCCATCCAGCCTGAAATTCTATATATAGCCTCTCTGACTACACCTTCACCTTTAAAGCCACTGTCATCTGCCCAGAGCCTTATCCAGATGACATCAATAACCAACATTACCACTCCAAACAGTGGTCAAACAGGCATGCCAGTGATCCATCCGTGTTTGTGCGAATATTACTATGAACACTCGGAAATCATTCAAAGGGGCTTTTACTCCACTATAGGAACGCCTGAGCCACCTATTCTACTAATAACAGCTATAAGGCATTAATAATAAGGGATGGCTATTTTGCTTGATGGCTAATCGAGGGATGTACTGTCAGCTGGTGAACTACAATCGCCTACTTAGTTGCAAACGCCAGCACGGGGTTGATATGCTTATTCTTAGGCGTTCATATAGCAATAAACGAACATTACAAATCAGCAGACAAAAAGATGGAAGCATAACTTCAACATAACTGGTTATTTAACCACCATAAGCTTGAAAGGGATGGTAGAAAAGACTACAAATAACGGTATTACGACTACCAAAAATGACAAATAAATACATTGTTCCAGTGAGACGGATCTTGACTGAGGCAGACTTGCAGAAATGGATTGAGTCACCAACATACAATGAAATCGTTGAGTTTATTCAGACCTTAGCCGAGGCCGTGAAGGATATGACGGTGGATTGCGAGTGCGAGGTTTCTGAACCAGTGGAGCAGATTTTGGATATATTGGACCAGGTGAAGGGCACAATCGATCGTTATCCAGTGGTCAAAGATAAAAACACCTCTCGATTCGGAAAGGTGGAGTTCAGAGACTTCTATGATGACATCACAGATAAGAGCAGTCAAATGCTACTAACTTTAACGGGTTTGAAGCCACACATTTCTGACGAAGAGGGTGATCCGCAGGATGATGTGCGAACCGAACTCTGTGTGTATTTCAACGAATCGTGGGGAAACAGAACACGTATTGATTATGGTTCTGGTCACGAACTCAATTTCATGAGTTTTTTGCTATGTCTTAAGAAGCTTGAGATATTGAACCTCGAAAAAGACGCCACGGCCATTGTTTGCAAGGTGTTCTGGAAGTATATTCTGGTGATGAGAATCCTTCAAAAGGATTACTGGCTAGAACCAGCAGGGTCACATGGTGTGTGGGGGCTTGATGACTATCATTTTTTGCCGTTCTTATTTGGAGCTTTTCAGCTATATTCACATCCTCATCTCAAACCAAAGTCGATCCATAATCGCGACTATGTAGATATGTTCAAAGACAAGTATATGTATTTCCACTGTATATGGTTCATTAACTCAGTGAAGTCAGCTTCGTTAAGATGGCATTCGCCGATGTTGGACGATATCAGCGGGGTGAAAACCTGGAAAAAAGTTGCTGAGGGAATGGTAAAAATGTATAAGGCAGAGGTTTTGAATAAATTACCCGTGATTCAGCACGTCTTCTTTGGGAATCTCCTTAAGGCTCCTGAAGGCGTTAGTCCTGCTAGAGAAGCCGTAGGCGCGAGTGAAGTTGCTCATGGCCATGTACACGCTGATCCTGACACCGATGAGGGTCTTCCAGGACACCATCACACGTGGGGAGACTGCTGCGGAATTAAATTGCCTAGTGCGATTGCTGCTCATGAAATGGAGGCCAAGACCAAACCTATTCCATTTGATTGAATAGAGAGTAATATATTAGACATTTGGCGGTGGTAGTTGTAGTGTATCGTTAATTGTAGAGATGCCTGAGTTATATCATTGGCTATGTGTACGAATATTGCTATTACCACCTCAGGCCTCATCGCAGGAAAATTTTTTTTCAGAAAATTTTTCTGAAGATCAACTCTGGTATTATTGATGATAAGAGCATTAAATAGCAAGCGTATACAGACATTGAAT
This sequence comes from Saccharomycopsis sp. yHQL182, assembly GCA_030490795.1. Taxonomy (NCBI): domain Eukaryota; kingdom Fungi; phylum Ascomycota; class Saccharomycetes; order Ascoideales; family Saccharomycopsidaceae; genus Saccharomycopsis; species Saccharomycopsis sp. yHQL182. Next base: position 258,606 of record JAKVQV010000011.1, on the reverse strand, counting down.
CAGCTTTGAAAGAGAGCTGAAACAGGACCCATAATTATTAATCACATAGTATCAAAATAAAATGAAAATAAAGACTATTTCCCGGTCAAGTGACGTTTACGTCCCGGAAAGAAACACCGATGAACAGAGATTACCTAGAAATTTAGACCCAGCATTGCATCCATTCGAAAGAGCAAGAGAATACCAAAAGGCATTGACGGCCACCAAAATGGAGAGAATGTTTGCTCAGCCTTTTGTTGGACAGCTTGGAGATGGGCATCGTGATGCAGTGTACTCAATAGCTCCGAATTTCAATACTTTAAACAAGATAGCCACTGGTAGTGGAGACGGTATTATCAAATACTGGAACATGAAGACCAGACACGAGTTTGTGACATTCAAAGCACATTATGGTATGGTAAGTGGGTTGATAGTGAGTCCTGATGGGCAGCTATTCAGTTGTGGTCACGATAAGACTATCAAAATCTGGTCTGTAAACGATGCCGATTTCTCCAAACATTCTAGTGGAAAGTCGAAGCGTAAACAGCACGAATATAAGAATAATGACGAGGAGAACAGCGACAGCGACGAGGATATTGAAAGCGAGAGCGATAGTGAAAGTGAAAGCGAGAACGAATTGGAATCGAAAGCTCCAGCCAATGACGAATCAACAATAAATAAAGGTGGATTGATAAAAACATTCCTTGGAGACCATGCTTTTGACTCGATTGACCATCATTTCAGCAAGCAGATGTTTGTGACAGGCGGGGCCTCGATTGAATTGTGGGACACTAGCAGATCCAAGCCGATCTCCAATTTAACATGGGGAGCCGATAATATCACCAGTGTGAGATTCAATAAAGTGGAAACGTCGATCATTGCTTCGGCAGGAACTGACAATTCGGTTGTTTTATATGACATAAGAACGAATTCTCCAACCCAGAAGGTCGTCAACACCTTGAAAACCAACAGCATATGTTTCAACCCATTATCTGCCTACAATTTTGCCTGTGGTTCTGAAGACGGAAACATATATGGATATGATTTACGTAACATGAAGAGAAGTAGCAATGTTTGGAAAGGACACACTTCTGCTGTGCTTGATGTTGATTACGCACCTACAGGAAAGAGCATCGTATCAGGATCATACGATAAGACTATCAGAATATTCAATATCAATGACGGACACGCAAAGGACGTATATCATACCAGAAGAATGCAGAATGTGTACTGTGTGAAGTACACCTTGGACAGTAAGTTTATAATATCGGGATCTGACGATGCAAATGTGAGATTATGGAGATCTGTGGCTTGGGAGAGAACCAATGTCAAGTCTACAAGAGAAAGAAACAAATTAGAATACAACGAGAAGTTGAAGGAGAAATTCAAGTTTATGCCTGAAATTAAGAGAATCTCCAAACACAGACACTTGCCTATTGCCGTCAAGAAATCTGCTGATAGAGATAGAATCCAAGTAGAGAGCTTGAAACGCAGAGAGGACAACGAGAGAAGACACAGTAAGAAGGGATCGAAACCATTCCAGTCAGAAAGAGAGAAGCATATTATTGCAAACACATTTAAGTGATGGTGATAGACAGATAGTGGTTAGATAGTTGTTAATAATGAGAATAGCATATGTGAATAGGGTATTGTAGTGGTGTAATCATTTGTAGCAGTAAGTGTAAATAAGGGTAATATCACTAGAGTAGATGATAGATGACAACACAGTTAGATAGTTGTTAGTAATGAGGATAGGTATTAAAGAAACGGTACAAAAGATGTGATACCGAACATTTGGTATTAAATGAGAGGTACTAAAGATATGATATCAATTTTCTTATCAATGCTGCGATACTAATAATGGTCATGTACTACAAAAGAGTACTCTACTGTAGTCTAGCTACTTTAGCAACTATCATAATGGACGCATTCGTTTACTGTACATTAATGGATCACAAGAAGAGTAAATAACCATTCGTAAAGTATATCTATGAAAACACAGAGAGGTATGCCGTAGCAATGAGCGATCTAATAAAAAATCTAAAAGTATAGTATAAAAGAGAGTAGAGTATACAATATAATACGAATATACAAAGTAATGACAAATGACCAACGACCAACATAATATCACTGTAATAAACAATAGTTACCCCACAAGAACCTTTTCAACTCCATCAATCAAGTCATCAATAGACTCAATAGGAAGATCACTCGAGATACTAAGCAATTTTCTATATTGATCAATCTTTTTATCAACTGTATGATTAATTATCTTCGAGATCAACTTCTGGATTTTGATTCTTCTGGACACCTGCAATTTCAGCAACTCGATCATGAGTCTCATGCGTTCATGGTTGTCGCCATCACTACTATTTTCCTTATCCAGAGAGTTTCCAGAAGCCCCAGGGTTGCTTGTGTCGTCTTGTTGACTGTTTCCTGCTACGTTAGCTAGCTTAGTTTCCTGACCAATAACCAATTCGGCGACCTTCTTCGCCTGCGAACGTTCAATGACTCTGTATAAATGGTCAGATTTGGCCATGAATTCCTCGCCTAATTGCTTCAATCTCAGCGAAACTTCGTCTTCAATACGTTCATTACTGATGGACAAAGTCTTGCCGTCTTCAACGCCCAAGATCATCGAAAGAGTGTTCTTGATGTCCGAATCAACAAGAACAAACTGGTTCGAAATGCTTTGAAGCAATTCATGGCCCTCACGAAGCTCTGCTTGCCAGTCAGAATGGTCGCTGAAATACTGACGTTCTAACTGTGAAAGCTGGCCATTTATCAGGTTTTTGAACTCTAAAAACTGATCTAATTGCGAAGAACTAACGCCACAGGCAGCTGCTGTGGCTTCGGTGACTGTAGTCAACACAGGATCACCAGTTACCCCTGCAGGAACGCCAAGAGCCAACGCAGCCGCTGTATTAGCAGGTCTAAGAGGACTTCCAAACGATCCCGGTATGAAGAAGTTGCTGGCATTAATGTTTTTAGCATCAATATCAACATATTCTTCTTCAGGAATAGTAGTAGCAGAAGTAACCGAGGTTCCAGTTTGCAAAGCTCCCTGTACCGAAGCAGGCAACACGTCTTTGCTGCTGTTACTGCCACTAGCAGCAGGAGTAGCTGCGTCACGATTGAGGCCAATAGTCGTGTCCTTTTCGGTATCAGGAGGAACGCTAGTACTTAACTCCTGCTTAGCAAGAGATTCGTCCTCTTCTTCTTCGTCAAAACTGAACCGTTTTTCAGGAGAATAAATGATGAATTCGTTGTCATTTTCGTTGTTAGGAGTGTCTCTAAAAGTAGGAGTATGGGAATCAGCAGGAGCGGGGGCAGCAGCCTGAACAGGTACAGAAGTCTGGACAGGGGCAGATATAGAAGCTAAAACAGGGACTACAGGGTAAGAAACCGGTGGTTGTTGTTGCTGAAGAGCAGTTTGCGGAACCGTTTGCGGAACCGTCTGAGGATGCAAGATGTGTGGAGAATGAACCTGGATAGTTTGAGGACTCAAATCAATGTCAAACTGGGCAAGCATCGAGATAGGAACCTCGCCACAGTAATTTACAGACTGTAAATCGGCGCCGTTTTCAATCAAGGCGATAATCAACCGTTTATCGCCTGATTTGATGGCCAAATGAAGCGGAGTGTCGCCGTCGCTGTCCTGATGATTGATGATCATCTTGAGAAATCGATCCTTTTGGTCCTCAATGTTGACCTTGGCCAATTTACTGTTAGGATCACCAACTTTTCCCGAGAGTTTCAGGGTTGGTGAATCAATGTCCTTCATTTGATTAGACTTCAAAATGAGCATTTGCGAGTTGCAGAAGTCGTTCTGCTTTCTGATTTCCTGCAAAACGATGTCAAAATAGTAGTAAATCGAGATTAATTTGCTCTGGAAGTTGGAGAACTGGCAGAGATAGTGCAAGATGATCCGGTTGTTCTTGTCTGTCTGGTACAACGACAGCTTGAGACAGGCTAGAATCTCAGGGAAGTTACGCTTTTGGTAACAGTTATGGAACTTAACTAGACGCGAAAGGGGGTTCAATCCGGAGTTGTTTTGGGCCAGAGGGTCTGCCCCTTTGGTTAAAAGGATGGTTACGAGCTTTAGGTCTCCCATTGCTGCTGCCCAATGAAGAGGAGTGTGTCCTTCGAAATCTATAGGGGCATTGACGTTGAAGTCGTGAGGCGGGGCAAGAATAAACAGAGGGATGTTGTCTTCTGTTCCACGGGTGAAATAGGCGACAAGTTGTTTGTTGTAGTCATTATTCTGGTCGATTTCTATGCGATGAGGGTTTTGGGGGATGTTGTTTTCATTAAACAACTTGATTTGCTGTTGCTGTTGCTGTTGCTGTTGCTGTTGTTGGGCATGAATTTGCTGCTGCTGATGGGCCTGGGCTTGGTTTTGTTGCTGCTGCTGCTGCTGTTGTTGTTGTTGTTGTTGTTGTTGTTGTTGTTGTTGTTGTTGTTGTTGTTGCTGTTGTTGTTGCTGCTGCTGCTGTTGTTGCTGCTGCTGCTGCTGTTGTTGTTGCTGTTGTTGTTGCTGTTGTTGTTGCTGCTGAAGAAAGCTCATAGATTGTTGCTGCCCTATGTACCCGTTAGACCCCATGATCTGCCCATTAAGAACTTGCCCCCCCTGCATGAGCTGGTTAGGCGGGAAATGTGGGAAATGCGGGCTGATAACAGACCCGGGCGCAGAATTAGGCGGGCCTGGGAAGTAGGTCAACGTGTAGGGGCCCGTGCCCGGAGGGGCAAATTGCAGCAGCAGCTGGGGCTGTTGCAGCAGCAGTGAAGGCTCCTGAAGCGTGAAATTCATCCTTACGGGCGTGTTTGTGTTGCTATTAAGTCCCTTTTTACTGGATTCGCGTAGCTTGAGGTTGTTGGACTTCTTCTTGATGCCCGCACTTGTCTTGTTCTTCTTGCGTTTCGAGGGCGTGTCTGTGTCGTCAAGGAGCTTGCCGTTGTTCTGATGCGTCTGTCTGAGCGATTTGGTGAGCACCTGAAGCGGTGGGTCTTCAGGACGCGGAGTATAATCTAATAAAAGACTGATCTTATCCATAAGCCCGTATTTCTCAGCCAAATGCCTGGCTACGCTTAGGGGGACCCAGGTGCCCTGGAACTTTCCGTTTCCGCCCTGGACCTTCTTATGGACACCGCTTTGGACCTCCTTTTCGAGAATCCGCGTTCGTTGAGCCTTGGGAAACTTGGCCACCTTTAGGATCTGTGTAGAGTTGACCCAGTCGTCTGAGCATTGACGCATCAACAGCTTGCCGTTGATAAAGCATTCGTAGACGTCCACGCCCGAGTATGTCGACCGGTAGATCTCGGACGCGATGTGCGAGGGCTGGAGGCCGTGATTTGGCACAGGCGTGGACTTGGCGATGCTGCTGAGGATGCTGGAGGACGCACTGCTGAGCAATGCACTGCTGGGATGCGCAGAATTGGCCTTGAGGAAGTCCTGTGCCGGCGTGGGTGTTGTGAGCATTGAGGGAAGGAGATGTGTGCTGTTCAGCTTGTTGGGCGTGATATTAGATAGCATTGTGGGCGGTGGGCTGTTGGACGATGTGGATGCGCTGGGGCGGAGAGGATCGATATCCAGGTTCATTTGCGAAGAGGCCGGGGGTGGGAATATATATGGACAAGAGAGGGCGCGTTGTGGACGAGAAGATTCGCATTCTGGTGGATCATCAGAAGACAAAAACAAACCCTATAGGGCAGTGAAATTCAAGGAGACGAAATGAGAAGGAGCAATAATATATTATTGAGGGCCCAGCAATGTAGTGGGCTTAGGCGGGAAATTTTTTCAAAGGGGGCCGGAGGAGGTCTAAAAGTCTCCCAATCGCCCTGGAAAAAATCCCACTAGGCGGGCTAAAAACCCATAGAAAAAGCACCTTAACCACTGGAATTGCACTAGTGGCCTGTTTGAAGGGGGTATTCGCCAATGGTTGTACAAACCTCTAACGTTGGAGGTTTGTTGCCACTGGTTTGCCAGCATTTATTCTTGAACAGAGGCATTGTATGACATGGATGGCATAGAACAAAGCCTTGGCCTTGAATAGCCAGGAACCTGGAGCTTCCTGGAGCAGGCTGGAGTAGGATGGAATGCTAAGGACACTCAAAAAAGACGCGTGTAGCTGTAGGCACCATCCGTGCACCAGTTACTGAAAACAGGCAAGAGACGAAGGGGGGTACCTTTGGCAGGTGAACATTGCATGAGTGATTAGCTTGGTAATTAGAGTAATGAGAGGGATTGCACTAATGGCCAGCCTCATTAAACATGCACGTAAATTACCTGAAGCGGCACGTTTGTTTTCGACGACGACAATGCTGGCATCTTTAGCTCCTATAATAAATGTCAGAATAGCTGAACCTCTGTGTTGATATTTAATTAATAATTAGCATTCATCGCTTCCCATAGAGTGCCCCGTCTATTACTAACTTTCCTCGCCATTGATAAGCATTGATTTACATCGAGGATCTGCATTTACTTCTATTTTCTGTTTTGAGGATTTGCATCTCATGCATGTTCTATACTGATTACAACCGTAGTGCATAAAGAAGCCTATAGCCTTGCCTATAAGCAAGGCTAGGGAAGCCTGAAGCCTGAAGCCTAGGTGTGTGTGTATTCACTCGTGGATCCTAGCTTAGACCACCCTTTATAAAGACGTGATGTCCATACATAGTGAATACCTCATAGTTAATCCTTGTAGTCAAAACTTCGTAGCCAGCAAGGCCTCCAAATATCTATTAAAACAAAACGATTAAGCAACATAAATTAGTGAACAAAAGTGATAGAAAAGAGATAGAAACTATATATGAAAAAACAAAATCAAAACACACCACGCCGGTATATATTGCGCCACAAAATAGATGTCGGGCTTGCCGCAAGAAGATACAGCATGCCACAAGATAATGACTGAAAAATAGATCGGTTAAAGACTTATTGCTTCGGCTAGCCTCCGGCCGTACTCAGATCTTCTTAAACCGAGAAAACGCCTTGTTCCGGAACCCGTCACTCTCCATAGAGTTTGGCGATTTAGGCGACGATACCATCATATTAATCCCCACGCCCAACCCGTTGACTCCCCCAGAGTTGTTCAGATTGGTCGAGGAAGACTCGGCAGGACTGAGGTTTGAGCTGGCTTCTAGTGGTCCAGAAGCTATCGGAGGCGATCCTGGATATTCGTCCATATTAGGCGAAGTCACCGCTGAAGAGTTGGCCAGAACACCGCCGTTGTTCATTATGAGTTGCTGTTGATGAGAGGCAGCAGCCGCTGCTGAAGCCGAGGCGGCTGCCCCTGGCTGAAGGAAGCCTTTGGCCTTTAACTGCTCCTCACGTGCCTTTGCATTTTCACGTGCCTTCAAAAGTAACTCCTGTGCCTTCTGCAAGGAAACCGTTGGGGTGGAACATGTGGAAACCGTCGGAATGGTATCGTCTAAATCGATAGTTGCCTTCATTAGCGCCACCATCCAATTGCGCATTTCCTCACGTGTTTCCACGGCAAAGAAATGAACCTTTGGCTGCGTAAACGTCAACCCTTTTTTTGACCCTGGGGCTGGAGGCATAAGCTTAAAGCAGAATCTGCCCTGGCCTGTGGTTGCTGCGTACAAAGACACCAATTTGTCGTCCTCCTTTGCAGGCATCACACGATGAGACGTGATGTCGATAAGACCCTTCTCCTTGGTGTCTTTCATCGACCCGAAATACGAAAGCCGGGTGCCATGAAGCGTGAAAAACCGGTGTTTCCAGGGACCAACAGCACTGCTGGATTTCTTGGACATCCACCCGGAATAATCCGACGATTTGGCTGCCATTTCGGGGGTCACCCGGTTGATTCCTTCTTGGAACGCCGAGGTCTGTTTTTTGGTCTTCTTTGTGGCCTTAGAGGTCTGGGCGTTACGAACCTGCGTCACTTTGAAGCTCGATTCGCTCAGCCCGAGGCCCGGTGGCGCGGCTGAGGCCGTGTTTGTAGGCGTTGTTGTGTTGCTGCTGGAAGAGGAGTCATTTTCGCTGATTTTTGCCATGGTTTCGCTCATCGCACGCTTTCCCATGTTGTTAGTGCCAACACCGTTATAGGAGGCGCCTAGCACATCGTCGGCATCGTTAGCGCTGGCAGAACGGAACTTCTGGGGCGAGTATCCGTCATTGGCGCCCAAATTTAGCTTGGCAAGATCCTCTTCAGGCTGCTGATATATAGGAGAGTCTGTTGGTTTAGAACTGGCCAGGAACGGAATAAACTGCAGTTTGCTGATTCCGGACAACCGGTTCATGTTGCTGCTAGGCGTGGTAGGAGGCTCGTTGTTGTTATTATTGTTGTTGTTGTTGCCCGATTTGCGGAGTTTTGGCGAATGTATTATCGCAGAGGCCAAGCCACGTGCTCCTGTCGTAGCGTTGGATTGAGCAGCGGCGCCTGGTGACGAAGCAGGCGGTGGAAGCGGCGCCTTTCTAATAGGAGAGAACTGGCGGTCTTCATACAGTTGACGGTCTTCGTATTGTTGGCTAGGCGATGCAAGAGGGTTAGGCGTGCTATTAGCAGGAACCGTGTTGTACGATGCGTTATTAGCAATAACAGGGTTGTTTTCCTCATTAGCGCTGCTTTGGCCAGGCATAGTATCATTACTAGTAGCCGTACTACTGGTAGTGATAAAGCTGGCAGCGCCATACTGCTGCTGCTGCTGCTGCTGTTGTTGTTGTTGTTGCTGCTGCTGCTGCTGCGACTGCTGCTGCTGAGAACCAAGGTTTTCTACAGACGCATTAAGATACGGATTGTCCATAGAATAGCCACCCCCAAACCCAGCGTAATCGTTGGCCCCAGCAGGGTTATTAGGAGGGGGTATTGAGAAGTCCGAAGCCGAATCGATGGTTTTCAAGCCAATACCCTCAGTTCCGCCGTTCTGGACCGCATTACTGTTCTTGTTGTGCACAGAGGTGCTGTTAGGGATGTCTGGAAGGAAGAAGTTACCCGACGAAACATGGTTTCTGAGGTTTTCGATGATTTTGAAGATCTCGAATCTCGTCCCAAAGGGGCCAATATCAAGCTCTTTCAAGTACGCAAGCTCGAGCTCCAAAAGGATATTACCGGTGATGCGGTGTTTCTGGAACTGGAGGGCCTCATGGTAGTAGCCCAAGGCCTTAAAATAATCACCCACGTCCTGGAACGACCACTGAAGAATGGACTTCTTCGAGAGCATCGACATGATGGCAGAGGGGCTGCTGGTGGGCGATTTGAACTCCTCGAGCACCTGGTCGATCTCCGACATCGTTTTTATGACCGATGACAGACTGGAACGGTTGTTATTGAAGGCGTTGTTGCCGGTACTATTGTTATTATAGGCGTTGCTGCCGTTGCCCGGATTCTCCGCTATTATTTCGTCCTGAAGCCCGTTGTTGCCGTTGACAGCCGGCGAAGACACCTTCGAGCTGGCCACGCTGCTTCGGGCAGAGGTGTTGTTGATATTACTGCCGCCGGTCTGCGGAAACGCTCCATTGTTGAAGTTTGTAGGCGACAGAAGCGGGCTTCCTAACGGCAGATTAACGGACTGTCTGCTTCTGCTCCGCGACCGCAAAAGCGACGAGTCGTTCGAGGCCTTGTTACGGAGCTCCTGGTGGGCGTTGATGTTCGGATTTGGTATTGGTTTGGTGAAAGACTTAGGATACAATCCAACTTGGTCCGTCAAAAGATTCTTTCCCATGTACCAGCCGTCATTATATTCACGGTCGTCCGAAATAACCTCGATCTTGTCGCCAGGAGATATCGTCAACTCGTCGCCTAGCCGGGCCTTGAACTCCTTGATGGCCTCAGCATACTGCATGTCAAGGTGGGACATATTGATATTTATGGAATTATATTGATACTGAATTGATATTGACGGGATGTTTTATAATAGATCTGAGATATTGGATGTAGATACGAATCTCTAAATAGATAGATATATATGCTGATATACCCTGATGGCCCAGTTCTTGTCTGTCCACCCTTTGTTCTATTCACCTTCTCTCTTCCCTGATGGTTACTTGCAATGATTTGGTTCAAAAGAGGAAGACGAAGCTTTTTTCCCCTAAAAATGGCGAATATCAAAGAATTTCTTAAAACGAAAAACTCTACGAAAAAGAAACGTAAGACGAATACCAAAAACAGCTTTTGGCAAGCTAAAACACAGAAATTCTTGTCAGATGTAGTTTGATCTCAGGATCGAGCCTGGGTGTGACTAGGTAGCTGTGGTAGGAAGTTTTGTTGGTTTTGGAGAGTTGCGACCAATGGCTGTGATGATCTGGCTGAGGACCCTCCTGAGTAAAAAATTTTCTCTGATTTTGACAAAAATTTTCAGGCTGAAACTTAGTTTGTGGATGGATATCTGTGAATTTATTACGACCTATGTAGTGTTTTGTAGTCGTTAACCATTATAGCATTCTAGGCAGTCGCTTCTGTAAATGGTGTGCAAGTATGTATGTACTATAGTTTAACGTTGGTGTAATTTCATGTCATAAACCCTGTTAGCTAGACGACAGCCTGAATCTGAATCTTGATACCGTCTGCGCTGCGATTATGTAATGTATTTGTCATTGACGCTGACGCAGCTGTATGCGCCAATCGAGATCTGGCATAGATTTCATGCGGCAGGTGCGTGGGCACGTGAATTGCACTGGTTTGAAGTGCGTAAAGCAATAACATGAAAAGCGTGCGGGTAGCAAGAAATGAATTCCCGAAAATTTTTTGGTTCAAAATTTTTCAGCAGTCTTGAGATAGATCACAATGGTGGTATTAAGAGGGACAGTCATCATCCAGCAAAACTGCCCAATATACCAACCATAATTAGTCGCACATCATGAAAGGCTCCGTTAGAATAAGATTGGCCAGATTCGGCAGAAAAAGAGCTCCAATATACAACATTGTCATCGCAAATGCCAGATCCGCAAGAGACAAAAAGCCAATAGAAGTGATAGGTACTTATAATCCAATCCCTGGACCTCTTCCGTTAGAACTCAAACAGCGTGGCCAAAGACCAGTCAAAGATGTGCATCTTGACTTTGACAGAGCCAAATACTGGCTTGGTGTTGGGGCACAGCCTACTGAACCAATAGTAAAGTTATTTAAAAAGGCAGGGATCTTGAATATCGAATGGCCTACAGCAGTGGAAGGGTTGGCCAAACAAACACAGTCAGATGTTGTGATTCCAAAAAGAGACATTCTTGAATAAGCACTTTCTTGAAGGATAGGATTCTGTTGATAGAATATTCATGTACATATATTTATTTGATATAGTTTCGGTATAGTTGATATACTTATGGATTATGCATAGTGACTGTAGGAGAAATGTAGGACCGGCTGTATTGGCAGTGGTGTTGAAATGAGGACATAGGAGGACCGACGTTGATGGTCTTTTTGGTTCAATACTCCTACTCATTCAACACGCTTTCAATAAATCGTGTTGAACTGGTATAGATGGGCTTACACTTTCCATAGACTTACTATTATCTCTCAATAATGATACTCTCTCAGTAGTCTCTCTTTCAATAATCTACTCTCTTAGTTCTCTTCTCAATAAATAACTTTATAATTAATATATTAACTGATATGATATCTAACAAAATCAATTTGGAACTACATTGTACCGCAATCTAATACCCATTGCTGCCAATTCAGAGTCCAAGTACTTCAAAACAAATGGAATTCCAATCATCGTTGTGTTACTGCCACCAATGAACTTATTACCTTGACCATCTTCCCAAGCATCTGGCTCACTACTACTAGTTCTCCATGCCTGTTCAGGATCCACCTTCTTAGCACAACGACGACAATGCACCGATGCTCTTTGACCAATCTTTGGAACAGACACCTGTGTGTTCAATAACGAACCACATGTTCTACAAATAGGAGTCTGTGTGTAATCTGAGCAGTTCAACAATCTATCTTGAAGCAAGAACGCAGTACCATGACCAATAAGAGCATCACGCTCCATTTCTCCCACACGAATACCTCCCGATCTTTTACGACCCTTAACAGGCTGCATTGTCAAACTGTTCACCGGACCTGTCGAACGCACTTGGAACTTATCGTTAACCATATGACGCAATCTTTGATAGTAAACAACACCAACATAAATATCGGCTCTTAACTCCTCCCCAGTAACTCCCGAGTACATTGGCTCATTACCGTGGTAATTGTAGCCTGCCTTCAATAGCTGTTCTCCAAAATGATCTGCAGGAGTATCGTCCTCAGAAAACTGCCATGGGGTAGAATCCTGGGCAATTCCATGCAAAGCACCGGCTTTACCGGCTAAAGACTCCACAAACATACCAATAGTCATACGCGAAGGGAAAGCATGGGGATTGATAATAACATCAGGCTGCATTCCTGACTCAGAGAACGGCATGTCAATAGTAGGCCATTTTCTGGAACAAACACCTTTCTGTCCGTGTCTGGACGAGTATTTATCACCAATTTGCGTGTGACGGTCAATTCTGTATTTGATTGTCACCATCTGTAATTCTTCGTTTGGTTTGGAGTCATTTCCGATCATTTTGACCTCTTCAATGTATGCTGGTTCTGATGAGTGATAAGTCTTACATTTGGTCTTTCCTAACGTGTCATCATAGTAGGCAATAATAGGATCGCCCTCATTGACTTGAACACCAATCAATGGCAACCCATCGGCATCCAACTTCTCCTTCCAGGTCTCAGGCCATTCGTCTTTACCAAACCCAAAATGCTGGGTGATTGGGTCACCTCTTCTTCTGGATTGAGACAAGTCTACCTTTTCTACTTTATACACCACACTATATCCGAATCCACGCTCGTCTGCAGATTTGTTGATGATCATCGCGTCATCCATATCGTATCCGGTATAGGAAATCACAGCAACCACGGCATTGGTTCCATTAGGGAAGTTATCCATTCCATATTCGTCATAAAGCTTGGCCTTGACAATAGGAGTCTGTCCGGCTTGTAATTTATACAATTTGTTGTCGGATCTATGAACTAATGCCACACCAGGAGTACCCATTGTTTGCTTACCCATCTGGCATTGGTACATGTTTCTTGGAGACTGGTTGAAGTCCGAGAACGGAGTGAGATTAGCTAAGATGGAAAGCATATTTGTTGGCGAGAACTCTACGTGACTATGCACATTTGACTGGATTTCTGCAGGAGTTACTGCAATGTTGATGTACACCTGTTCGAAAGGTCCTACAATGTCTTCTTTCTCCAATGGCAAGTACTTGACAGGTCTGATCATTCTGGAACGGCCTCCAAAGATAAAAAGACCTGGGTATTGACCTTTGGTGGAAGGAGGAACGTATCCGATCTCCAAATCCAATGGGATTCCGTGTTTTCCCTCGACCTTCCAGAACCGGAGAGTGTCGGCAATCACACGGGCGTCTTCATGAGAGCACCAGCCTACGATTTTACCGTCTAATTGAATACAACAGACATTAGGTCCGGCAACAGCCGTGTTCTTACTACTAGCACCAAGCTGGAACAAAAGCTCGCTGATCTTAGACACATCAGCATCCTCAGTGGTGACTCTACATTTATGGGCCAAATGGTTCAAAAGACCACAAGGAGATCCATCGGGTGTATGAACAGGACACAAAAAACCCCATGATTCAGGCAACAACTTTCTGACGGTGGTGGTCTTCAATTGGGCAAAGAAAGAACCTCTATGCACCATTCTAAACTGCGATAAGAAACGGTAGAAGTTAATTTTGTCGGCAACAACTGTGTAACCCGAAACTTGCTGTAAATCAAGACCGGATTGCGACACCAAGTTACCCGTAGATAAGAAGTACAACAACTTTGTTCCGATGTTCTCGTTGATCTTGGCAAAGAGTCTCATCATGTATTTTCTTTCCTGGAAGTTGATGGCAGTACCACGGTCGATATCCACTCTAACTTGAGCAGCAAGACTCGATAAGTACTCCTCCATCTTCTCTTTGAGGATCATTCCATAAAGGAATCCACCAAGAAGAATTTCCTGATGCTGCGACGAATCTGGATTGTCGGCACAACAATTACCAGCCACAAGGGTATACAATTTACGCACCATATAGATTAACATCTTGAATTTGTCCTCGAAATTAGGCAAGTGAACGAGCACAATTCTACGTAACACCTCTTTACCTGCCTCGATGTCCGAAACATCGTCGGTAATTCCGAAAACCACACGGAATTTGTCTCCCAAATAGGCTACAGATTCCATTTGGGAGTACAATTTGTATGCCTTGAAGTTACGTAACAACAACTCCAAACGATCTGTCAAAAACGAATCGCTTACATCGGAACCAACAATTCCATCGAAGATCTCACGGTCGTTGGTCTCAACCAAAGCCTTTAAGATCAACATCACAGGAACAAGATACTCGTTCTTTCTCCAGGAGAACCGGAACGTCAAGTTCCCGTCCTTTAAGTAATGTAAGACGTTGGTTTGCGAGGTTTGATCTGGTCTAACACAACGCATCTGGATACCGTATTTGGTGTAACTGTTACCTCTGTTCTCAAAGGAAGGTCTGATGATGGCCATTGGATGATTACGTCTCTGAACGATCAACATTCTAATCAATTTCTCGTTACCATTGACGACGAAATAACCACCCAATTCATCAGACTCCTCTCTGGCCTTGACGAGTTCATCAGGTGTCAATTTCTCAAGATGACATCTGTTGGTCTTCAACATGATAGGCACTTGTCCGGCATCACGGACCTCTGACATCACGGTGGCCCCGTCATTGACAGTCCAGCAGATCTTCAAAAGAAGACGACCTTTGTAAGTATTCATACGTTCTCTACATTCGGCAGGATACGTCTTACGGTCAAACGAGGTCTTATCGAACGCACCGACCGCAGGTTTGAGGAACTGAACAGAATCGATCCATATCTTGAGTTTGTTGGCGGTTCTTAAGTCATTACTATCAAAAACAGTTTTAGCTCCGATATCCTTCACGGCAAGGTTCAAAAGCCCGCCATCAGGACCCTCTGTAAGCGCATTGAACGAGTGAATGTGCGGATAGATGGCCTCTGCAAGTAATGGGTAGGCTGACTTGCCAGTTGGAGGGTTCTGGAACCGTTTGGTTGTAGCAAGAGTGTTGAAATTGATATCTGCGCCCATTTTAATTCCCTCTATCGCTCTTCAACCGCAATTCTTCTATAATTTTTATTCAGCCGTAAATTCAGCAGTGAAAATCAAGTATCGCAGGCGTTTTTGTTGATGGTCCGCCAAGAGAAGATCTCTAGATGCTTTTACTGGTCTATAAGAGAAGATACTGTTACTAGCGATGCCTTCTACAGCTTCTTACTATGATACTGAATAAAAATTTTTGAGATGTGAAAAAAAATTTTTTATGCAGAAATTTTTTAAAATTTTTCTTTAGTACCGGGTACTTTTTTTTTGGGCCTTTGGGAAGTTAATTGGAATGCGATGCTGTGGGATGTTAAATACTGATAACGATAAGATAAAAAAATGGCCAATTCTAGGTATGTACTCATGAATATGTGGTTGAGAATATGGTGATGGATCACTAACAGCGTTTTTTGTGTATAGTTTTGAGGTTGCTCGACAGTTTGAAAGAGAGAATTATCTTCTCCAGGATTGTTATATAGTAGTGAGAATAGATGGACGAGGGTTTCACCGGTTTTCTAAGAATTATGAGTTTAAGAAGCCAAATGATCACAGGGCTCTTTCATTGATGAATAAGGCCGCGGAATTGACCATGAAGTTGATTCCAGACACCGTTATGGCGTATGGAGACTCCGATGAGTACTCGTTTTTATTGCGCAAGGAAACCGATTTGTTTGAACGCAGGGAAATGAAGATTGTGTCGACATTTGTATCAACATTCACAAGTTATTACACTCACTTCTGGCACGAGTTTTTCCCTGATGTTGCCTTGGATCTTGATAAAGGACTCCCCACATTTGACGGGCGTGCGGTGACTTATCCTAACTTTGCAAGAGTCAGACAGTACTTCAGCTGGAGACAAGTCGATTGCCATATAAATAATCTTTATAACACGACGTTCTGGACGTTGGTAGAAAAGGGGGGAATGACGGGAAAAGAGGCCGAGAATAGACTCATGGGGACAGTTTCTAGTGATAAGAATGAGCTCCTTTGGTCTGAGTTCGGATTGAACTATAATAATGAGCCGGAAATATTCAAAAAGGGAACGATTTTTGTCCGGGAAAACAGAAAAGAGTCGGAGTCGGAGTCTAGTTCTCTAGAGGTAAAGCTTGAGAAGACAAAGATCTCTGTGGAGGCAAAGCTTGAAAATGAAGAGCTCCTTACAGAGCGTCAGAAGCAAAGACGTGAGTCAAAGCGGAAGAAGATGGCAATTAACCAGTATCACGTGGATCTCATCAAGGACGAGTTTTGGACCCTCCGGAGTGGTACATTTGGCAGCCGTATATAGCACAGGACATTATGACTACATTAGGCAATACATTAGGCAATACATTATGCTATTATTATTGTGGCCCAGTAAAGCATACTTTTCATACTAATACATTTTAACACACACATCGCACTTTCCCATAAACAGTTATCTCCATAATCTATCCATCCTACAGTTACTAATCACTCCCCTCCATCCATTACTAATGGTATTATATATGCAGAAATAATACCGGTTTACCAACAATGAATTCACTCCATCTATTCACCTCAGATAC
Organism: Saccharomycopsis sp. yHQL182; assembly: GCA_030490795.1. Taxonomy (NCBI): domain Eukaryota; kingdom Fungi; phylum Ascomycota; class Saccharomycetes; order Ascoideales; family Saccharomycopsidaceae; genus Saccharomycopsis; species Saccharomycopsis sp. yHQL182. Next base: position 241,972 of record JAKVQV010000011.1, on the reverse strand, counting down.
AATTGTGATATTTCCGTCTTTGTTCTTAACATAGTCAACTTTCTGTCCGATATTCTGTTTCAAAGCAGTAGAAAATAACATCGATGTTTGAGGCTCGCTGAACAATGGAATAGAGAGACTCGGCTCTTTGAGCAGCCAAGTTGAATACACATTTGATACCGTATTTCTGGAACACTTCTTTCAAAACACGTTGTCGGTCTTAGGGAATTCAATAACAATGATCTCCTCAGTAACATAGTTCTACCTACAAATGTCGAACCCTTACAGAAAAAACCGATTCAAAAGGTCGGGCATATATCCGGACTTTACAATACAAACAGGAAAATTTCCTTTTTGGGGAAAACTCCGGGATACCGAAGGAAATAACGACTTTGAGAAAAAATAGCGGACATTAAGGCAGCAACGGTAATAGTTCTAATTAGTAAGTAACCTTGTGTCAAGAGAAGATTACAAAACACAGAACTCGAACTTATAACCGAAACCGATCCCATTCTCATCCTAATATAAATAGCAGTGCCGAGCCACTGTTGAAAAAGGACTCTGTATCTAAGTTCTGTCTTTCCTTTGTGACTAGAATCAATTAATACCAAACATCAATAACATCTATTTTTCACTGACCCAAAGCATTGCTCTGAGAAAAAATTGTGCAGCATCAAACATCAACAATGAGTGCCAATCCAAAGGTTGAAAATAACTCCAGTTCGGACGCCAGCAAGTTGGACAGAGAGCTGTCATCTAACTCAGTCAACAATTATGACGAGCAAATAGTTGACCAATTTATTGGTTCCAAAGGGATCACCAGATCATTTTCGAGACTCGGTGATGAGGAAGACTCCCCTCAAGAGGCCGCTGCCGCAGAGGAGAAATCTGTCCATCAACTTGAAAAGAAGACGTCTCATGTTTCATTAAAAGAGAAGACAGTTGGGTTCTTTTCGGGTGCCATCGAAGGTGACCGTAACAAGTTATTTGTTTCGTTTATACAAAACTGGGCTATTATGACTACATGTGTGCTTATGATTTTTTCCATCTATTGGGGATCATTCTATAAAAGACAAGACTATTACCACAAGTTGTCGTATTTGTTGGTTAACGAGGACACCACTATTAATGGCGTCGAGCCATTGATTGGCGACTCTATTGTCAACATGACCAAGACTCCAGCAATCAGATACTATGGAGAGTACGTTGTGTTCAACACCTCGGAATTTCGTGCTCGGCACGGGCCGAAGAACGGATCGGCTCCGTTCAATGTTTCGCAGGAAATTCGTAAACTCGTTCATCATCAAAAATATTTTGCTGCTCTTCATGTACAGCCTAATGTCAGTTATAATCTCTTTACTGCATTGGAAAATGCTGATAATTCTTTTGACATTAATACTCTTGATGACACCAATGTGCACATCTTCTATGAAACGGGAAGAGATTTCCTCAACATGAAATCCACTGTGGTTCCATGCTTGAATGCCTTTATCCTGTATTTCAATGCTTCTTTTGTGTCCGACAACATTTATGGTCCGTTTGTGAAAGACTTAAATGATACCCAGAAGACCAATTTAGTCACCAATGCTCCTAATTTACTCTCCAACATCCTTCAAGTCAGGCTTTACGACCTCTTGCCTGTTTCAAACCCTGTTTTGGCTGCTCCTCTTCAAGTGGGATTGATTTTCTTGATCATTCTTTCGTTTTTCAACTTCAACTTCTTTATGACTGTCCACCAAATCCTTCTTAAGAAGGTCCATATGAAACATTACGTCATCTATAGATTGATCTCCGCTCAGTTGTCTTACTTTATTCTTTCGTTGGCTTACTCGCTTGTGTCTCTTGCCTTCCAAGTTTCATTTTCTAAGACGTTTGGTCACTCTGGGTTCTTGGTCTACTGGCTCACATGTTACCTTACTATAGCTGCAGTTGGGGGAGCCAATGAAAACATGGGCTTGTTCATCATTCCAGTATTTCCTCCATTGCTTGGATTCTGGTTGATTTTCTGGGTTATTTCCAATATTGCTCCTACATTCTCCATCATTAGAACCGCTAGCGTTTTCTACAGATATGGTTACGCATTCCCAATCCATAACAGTGCTGAATTGATGAAGGTTATCCTCATCAACACTTACAAAGGTCAAATGGGTAGAAACTACGGTATTTTGATTGCATGGATTGTTATCAATAATTTGGTGTTCCCTTTTGCATTGAGATTCTTTGGAGTCAGAATGGGTAAGAAGGCTGCTGCTGCCGCTGCTGCTGCTGCTGCTGCTAAAAAATGATACATCATTATATATACTAGTTATCAGCATTTGAGCTGATCATTTTCGTTATTTTTCTCTTCGTTCTTTATAATACCTTACTGTGAATCTATAAATGTTACAAATTAACCACGCTGTAATTACTACGGAATACAATCAACTAACACTCACTACGTCCGCGAAGAGAATACGCCTTTAATTAGCACCGAAGAACATGTAGTTCTTGAAGTGATCCCTAAGATACTGTTTGACTCAGGGGCATCAGGGCATCTGTTGCATTTTAGAAACGATTAGGAGGTTCGAACCTTTGCCACTGCCGTGTTATTTCCAGCGATGTTTCCATCGCCAATTAGCAAAATTCTTAATTGTTGTGTGTACGATCTTGATGATTGATATACCAGAACACTGGATTGATGTACAATCTGCCGACATGCCTAGATAAAAGATCGAGACAAAATAGTTACATTCTGGAATGGTATACAGCTACTATTGTCATCAACTACCGAGTTATTCCTCATTTAGACATCTTTCACACACAGCACGCGTCTCGAGTTACGAGTCTCTGTCGTTATGCTTCTTTGACATTGAGTCTAGAGTGCGACATTATAAATAGCCTTCAAGTTACTCGATGTCTTGCTCGTTCTATATAGATTATATAGAGGATATGAATATAACTAACGATAATTTGTCTTCTTTCCATCAGATATCTTTCCAGTATAGATAACTAGGCATAATCTCTTCAGCGCCTCGATCTTTAACACAACATTAATTAGAACACCTCCAATACTCCATCAGAGAAGATCTACGAATGAATTCTGGATCTGAGTCATCTAAGTTAGATCCGGAATAAAAAGGTTACATACATAGGATATTTTCTCATAGAACGAAAGAGAATATACGTTGCAGAAGAAGGAGGAAAACGGGTATGGATGGAATCGTAAATTAGGCCAACTGTAGGTAACACAACTTTTGTTGTCTGACAACCGTGGAGGTAAAAGTCTATCCCAACGACGGAGAGCAAATAGCAATGCCTGATACCTATTCACTGGCCACAGCCCGATACTTGTGGGGACAACCTCTGGCCAAATGATCTTTACTCTTCTTCTTGTTGAGTATTGAGAGTGGCCCTTATAGCCTTGAGTCTGATCGTCTGTGTATAGAGGCTGTCCGTGTTTTAGTTTGTAGGGGATGGGTCAAAACCCGGTGGGTACTTGAGGAGGGTGTTATAAATATATCCAGCCCTGACCATTGCCTCCAGTAAAGTCTTCTTTTCATCAGCTACAATAAGCATCCGGACGTTTTGTATTAGTCTTTTAATATACTGATACATAATGTATTTTGGCGGTAAAATGTTTGGCCACTTTAAGAGATAAGATTGAAATAAGTTGCTATACTCTCTAACAGAACCTAGTTTGAATGAGAGACATGAAAGTGTGTGTTTCTTGGTAGGAGATTTCTTCAGTCATCTTCTTATTCTGGTGATAACGGAGTCTCGATTCGATTGTTCTTTCTTTACGACTCTAGATAACTAGTACACTGTCGGTAGATAAATACAACTCTACACTAGCAATAAACCGTCCGTAATAGAGACTTTACTTCTTATTTATTCTAGTTCATATATTCCACCTACAATCGGGTTTTTGTTATTGTTGTCGCATTCAACTCCCCTTTATTACAATTTCCATTTTACCTCGCTGTATGTTTTCTGACATAACGGAGATTCTCTTCCTTACAAACACAGCTGACAAATCTAATCTGATTGATGGCATGCATGCCCAGGAAATATGCAGCCCAACAATAAGATGTAGTATGCAGTTGGCCTGTCATAATGTGTACAGCAGCTATATAAGCTTTATAATTTAATTTAACCACTTACCCCTCCATGGTACCCCTCCAATTAAAACATTCCTTTCCCAGCCTGCCCTTAATTTCACTCCAGTACAGTAACCTGCTGATTCTACATATAACAGATATGACCACAAAAAGTGACATATATAAAGACGCTCATCCTCGCAATCCGCCCATCTCCGATAGCACTTGATGTCTCGCAAAAATATTGCTGCGCCACATACGTGGATCACTAGCCACTAGCCACATAACACTAGCCACATAACACTAGCCACAATTAACTAAGCTCATTAATTACCACATCACCCAGCCCAATCACACAACCCACACCCTGTAACGTTCGTATATCTCCACCTACATAGACCTATGTCCATCCACATCCATCCACATCCATAATATCCGCCACGCCCATCGAGGCAATATCGCAATGCCCGTCTAAGGTTACGAACCCCGACACACTAGTTTTCTCCTATTTTATTTTCCAATTTTTCAGCTCGATTCAAGATACCTTCCAGCTGTTCTTCCCACTGGATCCAAGGCTATATACCACTGGCATATGCATTGCTACCACAAGCACTCGTAACACAGCACGCAACACCCAGTATAGAGACATGGCCATCACTAAACGAGGCAGAAACGGGGCCAAAAGACAGGCCCCGGCCAGAAAGGCCAAGATTGAAAAGGCGGCCTTCGATATAGGAAAGAAAAAGGAGGTTGGATTGGCAGACTTGACCCTCTTGAAGAACATCAGTGACAAGGATATCAATGACAACTTGATGAAGCGGTTCAAGGCTGCGCTTATTTATACGTTTATCGGACCGGTTTTGATCTCCATCAATCCGTTCAAGGACCTTGGGATCTACACCGACGCCGTTTTGAACTCTTACGTGGGGAAGAACCGTCTTGAGGTTGCGCCACATGTGTTTGCCATCGCCGAGTCGATGTTCTACAACTTGAAGTCTTATAATGAGTCACAGTGCGTTATTATCTCTGGAGAATCCGGTGCAGGAAAAACCGAAGCCGCAAAACGGATCATGCAGTATATCGCCGCCGTTTCCGGAGGAGGCCATTCAGATTCGATCCAGCAGATCAAGGACATGGTTTTGGCCACCAATCCGATCATGGAGTCGTTTGGTAATGCCAAGACGCTTAGAAATGATAACTCATCGCGTTTCGGAAAGTATCTCGAGATCAACTTCAATGCAAAGAGTGAGCCTGTGTCGGGGAACATAACCAACTATTTACTCGAGAAGAACAGAGTTGTGCAGCAGATCAACGGTGAAAGAAACTTCCATATCTTTTACCAGTTGACCAAAAGCTGTCCAGAGTCTTATCGCACACAGTTTGGGATCCAGGGACCTGAAACCTACAACTACACCAAGACAACTGTGGATGTGGGATCTATAGACGATGTTCGTGAGTTTCTGGACACTATTGCCGCAATGAAGACCATTGGATTGTCGCAAGAGGAACAGGACGATGTGTTCCGTGTGCTTGCGGCCATTCTTTGGATCGGAAACATCACGTTTACCTTCAATGAAGAGGAAAACGCGACAGTTGCCGACACTTCGGTGACGGATTTTGTTGCGTATCTTCTTGGAGTCAACAACGAGACGCTTATCACGTCTGTGATCGAAAGAACCATGGAAACAAAGTCTGGATCTCGCGGCGGGGAAACGTTCCATATTCCATTAAACATCACACAGGCCACAGCCGCCCGTGATGCACTTGCCAAGGGAATCTACAGCAACTTGTTCGACTGGTTGGTGTTCCGCATCAATCATTCATTGAACACTTTGCAACAGCCTGCTGCCAAGTCGATTGGTATCCTCGATATCTACGGGTTTGAGATCTTCCAGCACAACTCGTTCGAGCAGTTGTGTATCAACTACGTGAACGAGAAGTTACAGCAGATCTTTATCCAGTTGACATTGAAGGCCGAGCAGGACGAGTATGTGCGTGAGCAGATTGAATGGAAGCCTATTGACTACTTCAATAACCAGATTGTCTGCGACTTGATTGAGAATACCCGGCCTGTGGGTGTTTTTGCCGCCTTGAACGACGCCTGTGCTACTGCACATGCCGATTCCTCCGCCGCAGACCAGTCTTTCAGCCAGAGATTGAACATGGTGGCTTCCAACAAGCACTTTGAACTCCGTCAGAGCAAGTTCATTGTCAAGCATTATGCAGGTGATGTCGAGTATGAGATTGCCAACATGACCGACAAGAACAAGGACCAATTGTTGCGCGATTTGCGTGACTTGATCGCCACTTCGCTGCATCTGTTCCTTTCTCAGACGATTTTCGGGCCAAACTTCCAGCCGGAGACCAACAAACGGGGAAAATCCACCACTGCAAGCGACAAAATCAAAAAATCCGCCAATCTTTTGGTCGACACCCTTTCGAAAGCAACGCCTTCCTATATCAGAACGATCAAGCCAAACCAGAACAGGGGTCCGCTTGAATACGACGAGAAACAGGTGCTTCATCAAGTCAAATACTTGGGTCTTAAAGAGAACGTCCGGATCAGAAGAGCAGGGTTCGCTTACAGAACCACTTTTGAGAAGTTCGCCGAAAGATTCTACCTTCTCTCGCCTAAATGTTCCTATGCGGGCGACTATATCTGGGAGGGTGACGCTCCTGGGGCTTGTATCCAGATCTTGAAGGACTCATCCATCCCTGAAACCGAGTACCAGATGGGGGTCACCAAGATCTTCATCAAGTCGCCAGAAACTTTGTTCGCCCTTGAAACCATGAAGGATAAGTACTGGTACAACATGGCTGCACGTATCCAGCGTGCCTGGAGACGTTACCAGAAGCGTAAGGTGGACGCAGCCATCAAGTTTCAGAGACTTTGGAGAGAGCGTAAAGGTGGAAACCAATACGAACAGCTTAGAGACTACGGAACCAAGCTTTTGGGCTCCAGAAAACAGAGAAGATCGATGTCGCTTTTGGGATCAAGACAGTTCCTTGGTGATTACCTAGGGTGCAATGATTACCGAGGATTAGGTCGTTTGATCATCAAACAGACTGGGATCAACGAAAAGGTTGTTTTTTCTCTCAGATGTGAGCTTCTCCATGCGAAATTCGGTAGATCGTCAATGAGATTGCCTAAGATCTTGATTCTCACCGCGACAAACCTTTATCTCATCAATGAGGCCGTGGTAGAGAACCAGGTGCAATATGTAAAGGAATTGTCGATTCCTGTATCCAGTATCATTGGTGTTGGTCTCACAAACCTCCAAGATGATTGGATTGCCATCAATTTGTCGCTGGCTACACTCCCGGATCTTTTCATCAACTGTGTGTTCAAAACCGAGTTGCTCACTCATTTGAAGAAGATAAACACCGGATTAAGAGTCAATATCGGCCCTATCATCGAATACAAGAAGAAACCAGGCAGTAAACTCCATAAAGTGAAGTCCCTGGTTGGTGGAAACGCCCCTGTTCGTGGTGATTTGTATAAATCAGGAACCATTTACGCAACTGAAGGTAAGCCAGCCAACTCTGTTTCGCGAAAGAAGCCAAAAGGAAAGCCTAGTGTGGTCAAATACCCATATAAAACAAGACCAAACGCTATTAGTGAGACTGTGCGTGAAGCCATGGCCTATAATCCGACACCTACTAAATCTATTGCTCCTCCTGCCACAGTAGGCAGCGAGTTCGCCCGTCCAGCCGGTACAACCCATAAAGTGCCCCCAGCGCCTCCAATATTTCAACAGCAGCAGCAGCAACAGCCACAACAGGCCCGGAAAATCCCTCCTGCTCCTCCAGTGGCTCAGCAACAATCGCATTTTATTCCTCCTAGACCAAATAGAAACTCGAAACCTCCTGCTCCTAAACCTCCTACTAGACCTTCTAGAGGCGCCAAAAAACCAGCACCAGCTCCTCCTGTCAGAAGACCGCAATCACAGATACAGCCTAGACCTCAGCACCAAACACATACTCATAATGTGGTTCCAACTCAAAGACCTACGCCAGTAGCTACTCCCGTAGCTAAGCCAGTAGTTGCCCCTGTAGCAGTTGCCCCTGTAGCAGTTGCCCCTGTAGCAGTTGCTCCTGTAGCTCCACCTCCGCCTCCAGTGGTTGATTTCCCAACCTTTAAGGCTGGATACACCTTCCAGGGCACTGGTGCGGCCACTGAATTGCCTCTTAATGCTGGTGATATTGTTTATATTACCAAAAAGGAGAACAATGGATGGTGGCTTGCTAAAACCCTTGATTTGAAGAAGGAGGGATGGGTTCCAGCTGCTTATGTCTCTGAGTGCGAGGATCCAAACAAAGCTAACGGTTCTGCTGCTCCTGCTAATGCAGCACCAGCAGCTCCTCCAGTAGCAACGTCTAATGGATTCAGCAACGGTGCTGCTTCGGCAGCAACTACAACAGCTTCAGCTACTCCCGCTGGAAGTTCTGTAGGATTCGGTGACGATTTAGCAGCAGCAATTGCCAAGAAGATGGGAAAGTACGATAGCGATGACGATGACGACGACTGGTGATCACATATATATATATATATATACAAGCATATTAATAACTTTGAACTACATTACTACTTATCCTCTGTAGATAATATTATATTAAGCCGAAATGTCAATTAAAATGATCAGCTTCTATATAATGATTAGAAATAAAAATGAGAAAGATAAACGTCCATATATAATTTAAATCAATCCAATAGCCTTCAAGTTGTCTTGGATGAAAAGATCGGTCACAGCAGCCAATACAAACTTCATTGATTTGGGGTCTGTGGCACATGTTCTGTGGATATAAACTGGTTTCTTCGTACGATTGAATTTACGGAAAGTGTTCTCGAAGTACTGAAGACCATCTTCGGCACTTCCTGGTCTGCCTGTATAATCGTCAAGATATGGCTTCATAGGAGAGTATTTGATCTTTTCTTCGAAAAGATCGGTTTTGTTCAAAAACAATATGAAAGGAGTCTTGTAGAACCAACGGGAGTTCACTAAACTTTTGTAAAGCATCATAGACTCATGGACACGGTTCACATTGTAATCTTCAAACAAGTTCTGGTCATATTCAGAAACAGCCAACACAAATAACACGGCAGTGACGTCATCAAAGCTCTTCAACCACTTTTTACGCTCAGATCTCTGGCCACCAGCATCAAGAATTCTGAAGGTTTCGCCATTAATATCAAACATGGTCTCGGTTATCCCCGTGGTTTTGATCCGGGCCTTCAAGATATCCTCGTCAGTAGCCATGTATTCCTCTGTGGAGAATTTCATGATATTATCAAAATAGTAGTTAGCATTGGTTTCCAAGTTAAACTCGTTTGCCTTTGCATAAACCTCTCTGATACCTGGTTCTTTTGTCCAGAGCTCGTGAACTGCTAAAGCGGCATCTTTTCTGGTGATATTGCTGCTGCAATTATTGCTATTACCGTTGTTTTGTAACTGCCTCTTTCTGATAAACCCACTAGTTTTGGTCTCACGCTTTTGAGAGGCAAGATTATCATTTGCTGAGGTGTTACTGTCCGTAGCAATCCCAACATGCTCTTCATTCTCTTCACTTAGCAATGTGTCCTGCCCTGCAAAAATATTCTCAACCTGTCCAGTGCTGTTCTTTTGACGTTGGACTTCAGAGGCATAAGAGTATTTCTCGAGATAATCAGAAAGAATCTGGTTATCAGTGTCAAGTTCTGAATCGAACTCTTTGAGCACCGAACTTCTATAGAAGAGAAGATTATCTTTAGCTGTCTTTAACGAGGAGTTTTGAACCTCGTCGCAAATCAAATGAATATTGCGTTTTCTTGCCTCAATCACAAGTCTACTCATACAATTTATAGCATCAACCCATATAACCTGTCCATATTGGAGACGTTCTTGGTTGGAAAACCCGTTTTTATGGAGGATCTTCAACTGCTTCAAAACAGTGGACTTCCCACTCTCACCGGCTCCTAACAATAGCAACAGCTTGGTTTCCTTTTGCTTCTTATTTTGGATCATTAAGGATTTGGTAATTGCCATATCGGCTTGCCTTGCAGCATATAAAGGGTCATTCTTATCAAGCACGTCTTCAGTGCTAGCTATACAACCCATGATTTTGTTGTAGATGATATTGGGATTGGTTTATTATTGATTAGTTAGCTTGATTATTGCTATAACTAGATCACAAAACGAGAATAATATCGCACAGGAAGTTTATATAAAGGGTCTTTTTTTGATTGAATTTTGGTACAATTCTCTCTCAACTCTCTCTTTATGGTGTTTGGTATCTTGCCAGTTTCTTATAGAATCTCTCCCGTTATACGGTCGATTTTCTTCAATTCAATCAAGAGATGGATTTGGATGTCAAACAGCTACAAAAAGTGGGATTCATATATTTTATCCATCCTGGTTTTAAAAACTACGGGTCAGGCTTGGATGTATTCATAGACAGTAATTAAGGAACCAATAGGTCAGTCAAACTACGTAGTCGCTGTTTTAAGGGTGCAAATCCTTTGACACAAATGCTGGAGTTGAAATGAGGCTACTCTATTTAGGGAAATACTGAATTTAATTAATATGCATGTACATCTACTGATAATGGCACTCTGGAATACTCTGTGATGTATCTCTGTACTCTTTGACGTGATAACCGGGATTCCATGGTTACTCTGCTTTTCTTATGAATGGCAAACACTAAATAAAGAGGCTTCTTAAATTGAAGGGTAAGCCGAGTAATAACGGGTATCCACAGAATCGTGCCCGGGAAATGACCATTACTTGTTTCTTTTATGGGTGTCCTTCAGGTGAGTCCTTAAAAATTCGTTAGAGATAAATTAACAAAACATAGGAGGATTTGTCCTAGGATAAGCGAAGGTAGTTGATAGTAATAGTCATATCAGGGGTAAATAAGTTACAAGAAAGGGCTTTATTTTGCAAGAGTCATCAAGGTGATAGATATTTCTCTTCAACTATGTATGTGCACAAGTAATAGACATTAAAAATAACAAAATAAAAAACAAAGCTCTCCTCGTAGCCTATGTATATTGCCAAAATGGCTACAAATCTGGCAGTGATTTAATGACTATATAATTGGCATAGGCATAGGGCCAGCTCTTATTGCGTTGTATTTCAGTAACATGTCTGTCCCGTGACTTTTTTTCTATATCATGCCAAGAGCCTAGTATCATTGTCACAGTAATACCGAACATGTATGTAATCTACAATGATGCTGGTTTTTCATACATAATATCGCAGCCTTTCAGTTCTTGGTCACCATAGACGCTACGAATTTCTTCTGTTACTTAGCAACATTATAGCAGCCCGTCTCATTAAGAGGTACGGATAGTGTGAGAATTGACAGAGAAAGTCACGTGAACAATGTAAAATCCGATCTCAAAATATGGTGTCCGCGGAAGGGACCTTTTGCAAAGCATCTCAGGCATGCCTTGCAATCTCCGCAACGACCCTCCGAGTACTTCTATCAGCTCAACAAATCACTTTAATGAATCATCCGGTTTCTGAAACCACACATGGTCATCACAGCGTGAAACTGAACCTTGATTCAACACAAAGCTCGGATTAATATATGAGCCTGGAACTGTGGCACGTAGAAAAGAATATATCCCTGGGTATGCATACCGCATACCGCATACCGCAGGGCATATTTCATATTTGGCATTACAGGCACACATATAACATACGCGTAACAATTGTAATAATTGCAAGAACATCATAACATAAATACAACAAGCAAACGAAAACCCTATTTAAAATCACCCCAACAATATACAGATGATCCCACCCGTAGTCCATCTCGCAACACAGTGTTCTCTATATGGAGACAGACCTTCTCTGTTAACGCCTTAAGGCGTTTGATATTGCGATAACCTAATTTTCCCAGATGCAAACCGTTAAAGGAATCGCAGCGTTGGACGGCGAGATCCGAGTTACTGGAGCTATTAATAATATTATTCAATTAGCAAAAGCAGCCAGCTTCCCGTCGTATAACCAACTACAGGTCTAACTACAGGTCTGCTCTGGCCCCGCGACACTCGAAGTCTCAGATCTCCCAGATCCCCTGGCTCGTATCGCATATATCCTCTTATATTTGATGTCCACAAATTTTACCCGTCTTTTTTATTCAGTTAATATATTTATGCCGTTAAGGGCTGCGAGGCCCAAAATCTATTTAACTGCTCGGTTTGCCTATTTAGTTTCGAGGTTTTGGGTCTCTCTCAGACTCCCATCCGCTGATGACCTAATCATACTCTTAGCATAACCATCTACCTTTTCTCCCTACCTCCTGAATTATCTATATTCCACCGCCATCGATATTCCCTTTTGGATTCTCCTCATTATATTTTTCTGCTAATAAACTTACGCCTGACCATACTGTGAGGGCAAAATAATACATTCAATCAATCACCGGAAAAAGAAAATTTTTTATAAATCCAAGAATTTTCCACCGTACTATTACTCTGTTCCTTCATCTCTTTCCTGCCTTGATCGCCGCTTTACTGTTCCACAACGTCCATCATGTTTAGAATCATCCAAACCACTGGTATTTCAACCATCAAGACGAAGGTTGCAGGGCAAACCTCGCAACTTGCCTCGAGAAACGGGTTCAATAACTTCAACATCTCGTCGCGTCGTCTTAACACTACCTTCCACAACTCCAACATCGAAAATGACATCTTGAAGCCTCATTACAACAACAGCAACAACACCGGAAACAACCGTAATTACAGAAAGAACAACCGTAATAACAACCGTAATTACAAGAAGAACAACAACTTGTCGTTTATCCCTGACATTCCCCAGGGAAAAGACAATCCATGGTACCATCAACTCATGGCCTTTGAAGACTGTGTAGGAAAGTCAAGAAATAATGACGTGGTTTCCCCTTACAACCCTAAGTTCTGGGAGTCAATCAGCAAGGCCATGAACCTCTATCACGAGTTATCCGGCACTCCTGACTTCAATGCTGAAAGAGTCTCTAAGCTTGTGTATCTTTTACACACCGGATTGAGACAAAACAGAACCCAGACCTTGAAGCTTGACAAGAAACCTGACTTTGATGCCAAGAACTTCCACAAGGATATGATGGATTACATCTGTTTATCTCTCAGAGAAATCGCTTCCGATATCATTGCCAACAAGATCGTCATCAATGAGTACGGTGCCATGCATCTTATCACGTCTTTCAAGGAGCTTCAGCTCGCTACCGAGGCCATTTCTATCTGGGAGGCCGCAAGAGACTCTCAATCCAGCAGAGTTTTCTTGGACCCACGTGTTGTTGGTGTTATTTTGCCTCTTATGTACGAAAACGGCCGTAGTTTCGAAGAGGTGAAGAGCTTATTTGAGCTTTCACGTTCTGAAATCAGTTTCTACCACCCTAATTTAGGTGTTGGAATGATTCGTTCGTGTTTGTTGGCCAACGAGATCAATTTGGCCCTTAAATTGTTCGAAGAGCTCTGCAGTAATTCCCAAGACCGCAAATTCGGCTATTTGACCGAAACTCACTTGAGTTTCATTGGCGAATCGAACGACTTGAAGGTTGCTAATACATTCTTTGAAAAGGCCTTGAACAACGAGATGCCTTACAAGATTGAGCTTCAAGTTCCTTACATAAAGAAGTATATAGTCAACACATGGAACCAAACCCGTAATTTTGATGACGTTTTGACCATCTGGTCGAAATGCTGGACCTCTTACGGAACCACCGTCACAAAGGGTGTTTCCTCTTCTTTGAACGAATTGTTTTTGACCATCTTCTTTGCCAACTACCAACATGATGCCCAATTAGGCTTTGCCAAATTGAAGGAGATCATTTCCATCTACTCTAACATCAAGCCTGTTGACGAGCCATTCCTCAATATTATCATGACCAAGTGTGTTGTTTGGAAGGATCCTTCCATCATCCATGAGATTGAAGCCTGTTACTACTTGTATAATGTTCCTCGTACCCAGGTTGCTTATCGTGTTGCCTTGAAGGCCCTTGGATCTATTGATATTGAAGACTCGGAAATCTTAAGCAAATGGAACGATTTGCTTTTGTTCTCAGATCTTCAAGGTGCCAACTTCATCCATAATGCTGACTGGGCTGCACTCAGAGACGCTACTATTGCCAGCAGATTCGAGTCTCGTGCTCTTGCCTATGCCAAAATCGTTAAATCATATTCCATGTTTTCCAAAGACCTTAACCAAATCAAAGTTCTTGTCGATGTTAACTCCGAAAGATTCCCACACGTGAAAGCAATCATGTCTGATATAGATCAATTGGACTGTTCAGACGTGGTTGTTCCTGAATTCAGAAACATCAGACTCTTAAATTAAATTAAATATTACCAAACATATCCACGTATCTTCACTTCTCTTTGATCGTTATGGCTGTTTTATTCCTCTTTACTATTCTAATGACACTTTTTTTTGTTGCAATCTGTTATAATAATACTAATTATATTAATTTGATTTGATTCTGCCAATGATAATTGAATATTCCTGTTACTTTTCCTATTCTTATTTACTCTATATATCTATCTTATCTATCTATCTTATCTTATATATGAACTTTATTCAAATGGACAACGTATGTGAACTGGCTTGTAAGGTGAGAGAAGCAATGGGCAGCGCGTCTCTTTCTTCTTTAGACCTCGCTGCGCTCCGTTGCTCGCTTCGCTCGTGGATAATTGATAGTGCTCAGTTACGCTCTTCTGCATATTTAGTCAATATTGAGTCAATTTCTAGTTAATATTCAGCCAACATCTAGCCAATATGTACTTCACTAATCTTAGTTATAAATACGGACGTTAATGGCCTGTGACTTGCCTGCAAACGACTTTCCGAGATATATTCATTGTTACTAACTAATCAGTAAATATTCAGCTATATTCAGCTATCAGTTAATATTAATCAATATCTGGCATCTGGATATCCCCCGACAAACTCGACTCGAAATTGAACTTATCATCTAACCCATCATGGATCTCCGCCAACATGTTATCAGTATTCGGGCCCAGTTTGAGGGTTAAGTTAGTCAACGCCGTCTTTTCAAGTTTCAATTTACCACCCGTAAGTATTCTATTGCTAGTATTGTTAATAAGACTCGAGTTTTCCTTCTCGTCGAAGTTTATCATCGATGCATCAATGATCTGGCCATGATTTCCAAATCGCACTGGAGATAACGGTAACGTAACTTCAAGTGATGACGAGGAGAAATCGTTGTCATCCTCGTCATCTGCATCGTTTTTAGCTTCTTTGTTATCAGGAACACTCTCATCAATTGGCTTTCCACCTGCCTGTAACTCTGGCGATGAAGACCCTGAAGAAGAGGAACTATCCAGATTATCACTGTCTTCTTCTTCTTCATCCTCCTCCTCTTCATCATCTCTTTCGTTCTCGCTACCGGCCTGATGATATTCTTCTTCATCCTCCTCTGACGATCTCACTTCAACCTCATTGACTTCAACATCAACAATCTTTTCAGGAAGTTGCCATCTGACTATCTTATCGCCTCTACCAAAGCTTTTCTTGGTTGGCGATTTCAAGCCAATGATGTTATCCTTGAAAGACTTTTTATGTGGCGATAACACCAATTTGTTAGGAGAAGAGCTTCTCTTTTCGCCATTTCTAGCACTCTGTTTATTGGTTCCAGAGGCTCTTGCGATCTTCAACGCAGCATAAAACTCGTCTAAAAGCTCGTCAAGAAGCGACAAGCTTCCGGCTTTCACTAGATCGATCTCATTCGACGTGTTCAAGTACGTGACTTTCTTATAGGTTTTCATGAATGATTCACTTAAGAATCTCGTCAAATGCAACACCGAAACATTACTGTCGTTTGCTTCTACTGAAATGGGCGAATCGTTGTCAGTGGAGACACTTCCATCTACAGTTGTGCCGTTAGTCACTAATGTATCCCACATGACTTGAGCTGACTTCAATATCTCGCTCTCGGCATCTCTTTTCAAGGTCTCAATAAATCGCTCATATACTCTGCTATCATAGCTTGACCAGCCTCTTAACTGCTGTAAATCTTGCAAGCTTTTCTTGGCCGATATCTGCAATATCTTGTCGATATTGTTTTCTCGCAGGTAAAGATCGTTCAAATAGTCTAGTTCGTCACTCAATTTAGAGATCAATCTTTTGATCAACTCCTTGAGATTCTTCAATTCATACGGCACATCATCAAACTTAGACGAGTAGATTTTATAGAACTCGCTGAGAAACCCCGAGAGTTCGGTGATTTGGATCATTATGAGTCTCTTTTTGACGAGGATTCGCGCTCTTTTATAGGTTTCTGATTGTTGTCTTTTTATGGAGTTTTTCATTTCGTCAATGTTCTTCATAAGACTCTCTGTGCATCGCTCTCTGATCTTAATATACAAATTAACATGCTTATCAATCATCTTCTGCTCACGTCTTCTTAACTCCTCGATCTCCTGTTTCTGTTCAGTGATCATTTTCAAATAAGAACCTACATGCCTGTCCAAATTATGGGTGTTTCTGACAACCTTGGTCTTGATTTCCTTAGCCCGATTCGCATATTTAAGGGTGTTTAATGTCTCGTCATAATGCTGACTGGAGGGACTGATACATACAATCATCATTGTTTTACAATTGCCTCCAAGTGAGAACTTCAATAGTCTAGTAAGCTTGGAATCTCGGTAAGGAACATGGTTCTTTCTACGCGGATCACATAATGCATTGATACAATTACCTAATGCCAAAAGAGAACGGTTGATGTTGGCACCTTCATGCAATCTTTTCCCACGGTTTTTCGTTACAGAAGCACGCTCACTTCCGGCCAAATCAATGATGGAAAGCGTGGCAAACGAGTGCTCTTCCTGTAGATCTGACGTCCGGTTTTTCTGGTCGATACTTATCTGCAACACAGCATGTGATCTTGAAGATGTAGCATTTGCTTCAGTAGAATTGACAGTTCTATTGGCATTTCCTTGAAGAATCAAGTCCATAACTTCGTCTACAGATGTCAAGCGATGACTGGACAAGTTCCTCACAGAGATACGATGATCTGCGTCTTCCCTTATTGTGAGGAGTTTTGGATCTGTTGCAGGGTTCAATAAATCGCGAATTGTCTCGTTATATATCTCAAGATAGCTCACAGAGAGATCAATGGTCATTGTTTCACGCAATTCTTCGATTCTACTGTACAATTCCTTGACGGTCAAGAATATAATCCCAGGATTATCAGGAGTTCCGCTGATTGTATGGGTCTTTCCACAGCCAGTAGCACCGTAAGCAAATACAGTGGCATTATATCCCTCAAGAACACCGTCCAACAAGTTTCTGGTGGTGTGATCAAACACATCCTGCTGGTCAGTGTTCTCGTCAAAAAGATGGTCGAATATAAACCGGTGTTCACGTGTTCGGGACGTGGATTTGGGGAACAAGTTCTGTTGCATTTGCAGGATCGGGTTACTGTCAGCAGGGTCAAAGATAAGCATGCGTTCGTCTAGCACGTTGACGATCTTCCTTATGCCTTTGAGCCCATATCGTGCTCCATTGGGGGTGATTCTCGCGTTTTTGCCCGTGCTTTTGAAGCTTTTAGGGGCAGAAGAAAAGGCACCATCACCGAATACCTGGCTTTCTTCTACTGAAACTATCAATTGGGCTTTCTCAGACTCTGTGAACGGTCTCACTCTGACGGCGACGGCGATTGAAGACTCTTTTGAGGTCATCATTGTATGTTAGAGATAAGGTGCAGTATAATATAGTGAGTTGAGACTCTTGATCTGCAGTATAATATAACGAGACTCCTGATCTGCACTATAATATAATGGGTATAATGGATATAACGGATCCGGCACAATATAATAGCTGTTCAAATAGACAGCCTGAAAAACGAATGAGGTATCAAATAGTGTGATGATCTTAATATTGGCTACTGGCTGGACGATGGATCTACCAATAAGTGCACAAAACACCACACAAAAAGAACGAATGTTGAGGAACCGATGTTTCAATGTCGATGTATCCAGTCGAAGGATGCCTGTATCATCTATTCAGGATATCCACCATCAGTCTGATTGTGTGATCGTGTTTTGTTTTGCTTTTGTTTACTATTAAAGAAAGATTTTTCGTGGCTTTCATTCCCATGGATATGGTACCTGAAGACAAATGTTTCAGACCGTAAAGCCTCAAAGGGCGATACAGGGCTGGCTCCAAAGGGGGAAGAAGGGCATACGACTAGCTGAAACAGCACAGACAGAGAAAAGTCGTTGATTAGTATTATTCAGACATATAAAGAAAAAGAACAGGGAACAAGTGATTGATTAGTGAACATATATAGGTGGTGGATGGCAGTAGCCAGGTGTGGCTGTGGTGGCTAGTGGCTCTATTTTTCATCGTGGCTTATTGGACAGAAGCCAAGTCTATCAAAAACGTTTCTACCCCTGCAGTAAGGGTCGTATTTAATGTAGTTATCGTTCATCAACTTGCCGATTCTGATCTTGTCCTCGAGGTACTTGGAGGACTCCTCGCTGTCAGCAGCCTCGATCCATTTGATGGTCAGTTGGATGAACTCCTGGATCAATTGCTCTCTCTCCTTGAAAATGGCCTCCTTTTCAGGCGAGTCATTAATCACTTTATCGTTCTCGCCTTCTACAGGAGGCAAGTATTTAAACTCAGAGTCATCAAAAGAGCCGCCTAAAGATTTAGGCAATTCTTTCAACTCAATGAACTCCTCCAAATCTTTGGTGTTCCGTGTGAAGTGGATCTTTGATGCAACAACCGGATCAAGCCAGTTCTTGATGATGTTCCATATTCCGCTGAAAACCCATGGGGCTTTGTGGATCAATAGCACTCCTAAAGACTCTGGATAATGGGCCTCAAAGGCGGCAATCATAAACTTAACTGGCGAATAATCCATGTTGGATAACGAGAAATCAGAAAGATCAAATATAATAGATGCCGAGTCAACCGGTTCCTTAAGGTACAATCTGGCGGCCTCGATAATAAATAACGTATAATCAGCCATTTCCGCCTCGGTTTGGTCCGATGAATGATGTAGTCTAGCTCGAACAATAACCAAAGGCTTGCCGTTTTTATCAACGCCTTTAATGACAGACTTGAAAAGCTCAAAGTTCTTGAACAAACCGGCATTTTTGGTCTTCCCACTTTCTAAATATTCCTGGTACAACTTCAATTCGCCCTCTCTAACCAACTTGTCTACATGGCTTTCTTTGACACGCCAGTGCAAGGTGTTGGCAATCATGGCAGTACCCTTGTCAACGTTCCATTTTCTGGCCCGAAGGAACCGAAGTAACAAATTATCTGGGGAATCCAATCTCAAAAAGTTCCAGAAATCGTCAAATATTTGCTTGGGCTTCAAGTCAACCAAGGACTCGTGGATCATGTTGTTGGAGTACTTCTTTTCAATCTCGACATTCGAGGGGATCTTCTTGATGGAATCACTGAGCGAATTGATTCTCTGGTGTCTTGGCGAGGCAGGGGCTGCGGCGGTCTTAGCGGAAGCCTCGGTTTTAGCGGCTTTCTTATTCTTCTTTCCTCCGAGTCCCAACTTCCATTTACTTTTCTTTTCGCTGACGTTAGTAGCCGTCGTGTTGTTGCTCTTGACAGGTTCCACGGCCTCTCCGTAGTCATTTGTAAGCGTTGACGAGGCTCTAATCAAGGGTTTCCCGTCTTTGGAGGTAGGAGGATGAACAGGATAGCCCCAGAAATTAAGCAAATTCGACCAGAGCAACTTCAATCTGATCTCCTCTTCGGTGGTAAGGGTCTCTACCCTGCCAGGGGGGATTTTTGAGTGGGACATGATATTATATTTAGTAGTGTTTCAATTACTTGCTGACGACGTAGATGTCACTCGGATCAGTAATTTTTTTTCAATAGTGAAAAAAAAGTAAAAGCGATGAAAATTCCGCAGGTCTTTCTTTGATATGATCAGCTAGGTGAGGTGCACCGGGACGGAAAAAAGCGTGGTTGTGCAAAGCGATGAGGAAGATGCGGTGGCAGAGCAAAGCAATTGGACAGGCTGGTATCGAGATATCGAAGCAATGGACGATGAATAGGTTATTTGGTTATTGCTATTTTCGTTGCGGAATTATGTATTATTTATAAAAACTAAAAATTTTCCAACAAAATCAAACTGGACAACAGGCAGAAAAAACGAGAGAAAAAGTAGGCCCAAACGGTCAAGAAAGACTCCGAAAACGAGTAATGGTCACATGGGAGGCGAGATGTAGGAGCGAGGCAGGAATAGGAAGGAATGAGAAACAGGCTGGAAGTATACATGACCAGCTCAGATGGGGCCGAATAACCAAAGAGGCAAACCGGCAAGTGGTAACCTGGCTGTTGTGTGACGTTTTATGGTGGTTCAAGCAAGATCTGAGAGGTTTGCATGTGAAGACGGTTACGGGTATTTGAGGCTGCTTTTTCGACCCGCACGGGCGTCCCAGATGCGCAGCCAGAAACTGCAGCGGACAGAAACTGCAGCGGACAGAAACTGCAGCGGACAGAAACTGCAGCAGACAGAAACTGCAGCAGACAGGTGTCTCATTAGTAGCGGGCGTTATAACTGTTAAGATAATCAACGATGCACTGTACACTATACACTATACACTGTGCATTATATGGACGGGAGGAGATTCTGGCAGGGCGTTAGAGGGCTTGGGGAGGCCGTCAGGGAAGAGAGGATAGGTAGACAGAGGATCTTTAATGTTACTCAATATAGATGGATGGATGGATGCAGATCATATTTTCCCCGAGGACAGTCCTGTAGACTCAAGTTACTGCTATTACCATAACTATGGAGATTACATCGGCGAAAACCAATTGCAATTACCATTACAAGAAAACAAATACATACAACACTAATACAAAATCCAATAATATTGATGTTTTTATATTTTATCACCCCGATATGGCGACATTCAAATATATCATATACGTTATATATACAGTGCAAACCAGAATAATCAAACAAACAAAAAGACAATCACCTAATCTCTCTCTATCTAATATTGACTAGCAGCAGATTGACAAGCTTTTAATTGTTGCAAATAGTAATCACAGATTTGCATGTTACCGCTGTTGTCATCCAAACATCTAGTCAAGTTTCTAGCATCGAAGTCACAAGTGGCTTTCTGTTCTTGGGCGAAGTTAGTAGCTTGGGCTGGCTGTTCGACTGGGGCGGCCGAAGAGCTGCTTCCACCGAACATCGAGGTGATACCAGCACCAAGAGTGTGTCCAATGGTGGAACCAACAGCTACACCAGCAGCAGTAGAAGCCATGTTG
Source organism: Saccharomycopsis sp. yHQL182 (assembly GCA_030490795.1). NCBI lineage: Eukaryota > Fungi > Ascomycota > Saccharomycetes > Ascoideales > Saccharomycopsidaceae > Saccharomycopsis > Saccharomycopsis sp. yHQL182. The sequence continues at coordinate 220,662 of JAKVQV010000011.1, read as the reverse complement.
GCAAATAAACCTGGCTGACTGCTTTGAGCGACCGGCTGAGAAGCAGCTGGAGGAGGAGCAGCACGAGCTGGTGGGGCTTGTTGATGAGCTGGGTAAGCAGCAGTAGAAGCTGATCTAGATGGAGCAGCGGCTCTTGGGGCTGGTCTTGACACAGCTGGACGTCTTCCGGAGTTTCTTGGCATTATGATTGTGATTATTTATGTTTTTGTGTTGAGTGCTGAGTGTTAATGAATGGCTTTAAACCAAGGAAAATCTGGAAATTTACAACTGGGAGATTAGCGACCTTATATACTTTTGGCGGGGCAGAAAAAAATAACGAAAATTTTTATTTTTCGCCTATGCCACCGAGAAGTTGGTTTTTGCCATCCAAAGTTGAGTGAGCCGCCTGAAATTGGGGCCGAGAACGTGGGAGGTAGGCAGCCGGGCTGGCAGTCGGGCAGCCAGGACTAATTCCGGGATGGAATCTTCTGGCATGTTCGAATATCGGTGATAGATGACCAAGGGACCTTCCTAGGTAATTGATATCAGCAGGTCTGATAGATGTACATTGTGACGGAGATAACTGGATGCATTACTGGCTATATTAGTTTTCAGGATATACATACCGGAAATACAGCCAGGAAATAACGGTGGGGATATCGGATCTCCCTTTGATGTCTTCAGCCTGTCTAAGAAGCCTAGATAGAAGCCTATCTAAGAGATCGATTACCTTACTAAGATACACCGTACTAGGATACACCATACTAAGAGACATACCTTAATAAGTGCTTAATCACTCTGATATTCTTGTAACTAAATAACCATCACCCATATATAGATGATGGTTATATCTACTGTGTACAGTGGTGTCTACTCCGTAGAGTGTAGAGTGTGAGGCATAAACCACCCCCATGGTCCCTTACATAAGCACCCCAAATCCTCCAGCCAATGGAATTGGACTTTTTTATAATTAGCCAAAATCCAAAAGTGAAAGAAAAAAAAATTACAAAGAAAAACCAACTAGAAAATTACAAAATTTTATTAGCCAAAGAGACGAAATATCGCCAATAACACATCCTGGAATTGATAGGGAAACCGCCAATTGATAGGGAGATCGCACAACTAAAACACGCGTTGCAACCGATATTCGAGCTTTCCATAGATATTCGGGCTTTCTTAGATTATTGAGCTTCTGTTGATCCACGCAATTTGAACTTCTAGTCACTCAGCGACCAACCAATACAATAATGTTGTCAGCAATCTGCCGCTCGTCTTTCAAACGCGCAGCCACTAAATTCGGCGGCGTAAGACAATTCTCGGCTGTTCCAAAGCTCAGTTACGCAGGAATCCCTGCTCCAGAACAAGTGGTCAATAATGTTTTAGGAAACTTCACTCCGACCACCATAAGTGAGGATCTCAATACCGTCAGCCCTGACTCTCATGAGATTTCTAGCTCGCAAAACACAAAAATCAGACACTTCACGGTCAATTTCGGGCCTCAGCATCCTGCTGCTCACGGTGTGTTGAGATTGATTCTTGAACTTCAAGGTGAAGAGATTGTAAGATCCGATCCTCATGTTGGTTTGTTACACAGAGGAACTGAAAAATTGATTGAGTCCAAGACTTACATGCAGGCCTTACCATACTTTGACCGTTTGGATTATTGTTCTATGATGACCAACGAATTGGTGTTCTCTCTTGCTACCGAGAAGCTTTTGAACATCGATGTGCCAATCAGAGCCAAGTACATTAGAACCATGTTCGGAGAAATCACCAGAATCTTGAACCATTTGATGTCGGTTTTGTCTCATGCGATGGATGTTGGTGCTTTGACTCCTTTCTTGTGGGGTTTCGAGGAAAGAGAGAAGTTGATGGAGTACTACGAGAGAGTCTCGGGAGCAAGAATGCATGCTGCTTATGTTAGACCTGGTGGAGTGTCACAGGACTTGCCTGAAGGCTTGTTGGATGATATCTACATGTGGGCTACCCAATTCGGTGATAGACTTGATGAGACTGAAGAGTTGTTGACTGACAACAGAATCTGGAAACAGAGAACCATTGATGTTGGTGTGCTAACTGCTGATGATGCCCTCAACTACTCGTGTACTGGTGTCATGTTGAGAGGTTCGGGTATTCCATACGATGTCAGAAAAGACCAGCCATACGATGCCTACGACTTGGTTGACTTTGACGTTCCTGTGGGAGTTAATGGTGACTGTTACGACCGTTACTTGTGTAGAATGGCCGAATTCAGACAGTCGTTGAGAATCATCGAACAGTGTATAAATGACATGCCTGCTGGTCCAGTTAAAGTCGAAGATTGGAAGGTCAACCCTCCTCCAAGAGACGCCATGAAAGAAGATATGGAGGCGTTGATTCACCATTTCTTGTTGTTCACCAAGGGTTATGCTGTGCCTCAGGGTGACACCTACACTGCCATTGAAGCTCCAAAGGGTGAATTGGGTGTTTTCCTTGTCAGTGATGGATCTGAAAGACCATACAAATGCCACATCAGAGGTCCAGGTTTTGCTCATTTGTCTGCCTTCGACCACATAGCAAGAGGAAATTACTTGGCTGATTGTGTTGCCATTATTGGTACCATGGATCTTGTGTTTGGTGAGGTCGATCGTTGATCACTGAAAAAAAATATATTCTGTTTGTTCTTCTCATATATTGGCATGATTTAACCTTTATAAACATATATTTCTATAATGTAAAAGTTATCTTCTAAAGAGTTTGGGATGTAGAAAATCTTCTAAAGGATTTGAGATGTAGACAATAATTTATTAATGGTTATCTATCTATAAATACAAATTATTCTATTCTGAGTCAGAGTCATCAACATCAAAGGCAGTCAGTCTTTCGACATTCTTGCTGTCCAACCAACCAGTCTCGTCATCATCATCATCTTCTTCTTCTTCCTCGTCATCTGACTGCTGAAAGCCGTCCCGTTTGACCTCAATCAAAACATCCTCGGCATTGGTCATCTGGAGGTCCTCGTCATCGCCAGTGGCCTCCGTTCCATGATTGTTGAAGGAACTGTCATTCAAGAACTTGTAAAGATATGTGTTCTGTTTGGCTGTAAGTACGATATCCTTAGCAATTCTGTTCAAGAATCTCTGTACCAATTTCAACGAGTTGACGAATTTGACCCTGTTTCTGCCCATGTATTGTCCGTGGATGTTCAAGGCTGTCAAAATCCAGATCAAATTGAATTCCAAATGCTGCGACTCGTTGATGAAATTGCCCAAGAATTTCATGAGTTCTGGCAAGTAGGCAACCGGGAAATCTGCAAGAACCAAGGCAATGTTTTTGACCGGGATGCTCTCAAACACCTTGATGATCAAGTATGTCTCATTCAAACGGAAAGCCATGGCTAAGGCAACGAGATAGTTCTCAGTTTTGAGCTCCTGAATGATGTTCTCTGGAGTGATGTCCATGTCCAAATCAAGAGGATCAAATATCAATCTAGAGTCAATTGAATAGATCAATAATCCCTCTGTAGAAGCAGCAGCAAATGCATTAGCTGTAGGCGAGAATCGTATGCTATTAACTCTGATTTCTGGTCTCACCCGTCTTAAAGATGGATCACCTCCACGATTAGTCCCCGGAAGACTATTATCTATTCTGTCTTCAAGGTCGGAATTCTCTCCACGAGTATCAATAAGATCAATGTTATCACCACCATCAACAATCTTCCCACTGTTCAACTTGAGTAATGTCCCGTCGAGATTCATGTTCTCCGACACCGTGAATTTCTTCAAAAGCACCTCGTTATGTATGTCGTACAAACAGATAGAATTATTCTTACCTGCACATATTATGGCTGAACCGTCAAAACTGTAGTCAATTGTAGTGAAAAATCGCGATCTTTTGGAGTTCTTCGACGTGAACGAATCCGTCAAGTATCTCCCACTAAGAATATCCTTTTTAGCATCAATGTTCCCGACTTGTTTGCCATTTTCGATGTCCCAGAAAGACACTTGTCCGTCCAAGGTTGACACAGCAAGTTGCTTTGAATCTGGTCTCATAGCAATAGCTAACACATCCGAATACAATTGGAACGGCTCAACACTTTGGGATCTCCCGAAAATGTCCCAAACTCTAATGGTTTTGTCCCAACTAGCACTTGCTAATGTTGAATTCTCTGTCCCAAATGCCAAACACGACACAGGACCCTCATGTCCTGCTAAGTTGTCCAATAATTGCCCTGTTTGAACCGACCACACGAATATTTCAAATGAACTCAACGAACTGGCAACAACAACTTCGCCACTAGGATCAACAGCCAAACAATTGAACTGGACTCTTTCGGAAGTTGCCGTGAACACTCGGAAGTTTCTGTATCTGATCAAGTCCCAGGCTCTCACAGTTCCGTCTAAAGAACATGTGAAAAGGACAGTTCCCTTCTTGGCAAACTGGGCCCATGTGACCGAACTTGTATGCTCTTCAAACGTGTTTAAGCAGAATCCCGACATGATGTCCCAGATTTTGATCTTCCCATCATCACTAGCCGTGACAATCTTCGAGGCATCTGGTGAGTAGCAAAGAGCATTCATGCTGTCAAAATGGCCCTGCTGCTTCAAAATATATGACTCAGATTGCCATTCGTAGACCAAAAGTTGGCCTAGTTTGGAAGATCCAAATGCAAGCCATTCTCCAGTTGAATTGACCTCGACAGTATTGATTGCATTCTTCCCAATAGATAATTGCTGCACCAATGTGAACGAAGGAAGCTCATAGAGTCTGAACTCACCATTGCTGAACCCCACTATCAATATATTGGATGCTGCATGATAAGCACCACATTTGACTTTAGCATGATCCCCAGCAAAGAAATAGTTCTTTTTCGTTATTCTCCAACTCATCTTTGCAAGATTATTCTCCGAATCAATCTGTTCATCATCTTCATCTTCATCAGACTCATCGTCTTCATCCTTTGGTTTCTTGGTGTATTCCCATTGAAGCAATGCCCCGTCTTTACTTAGCGTATATATGATATCTTGAGTGCTATTGAAAAACGCATTCACTACATAATCACGGTGTCCCGCAAGAGACATTTTGGCATGTGCTTCGCTCGAGTGTAACGACCAGATTCTGGTGGTCATGTCCTTGGACGTTGATAACAAAAACCGGGAATCCTTGGACCAGTTCAACGATAAGATCTCATTATAATGTCCGCTTAATTTCTTGAACTTTATGAACGGGGCAAACTGACGATCATTATACTCTGACCCTTCGTTCTGGGCATCCTCACTGTTCGAGGATGATCCTGAGGACGATATCTTCCATATCTGCACAAATCTATCCACAGCAATGGCAAAGTATTTCCCGTCAGGCGAGAATCTGATGTCATTGATTTTTGTGCTTTTGAAATTGAAATAATGGAGAACCTGCTTTGATTTGAAGTTTACAAGAATCGCACGTCCGTCTGTGTCAATGGACAATAACAAGGAATTCTGGTCATTAAGCGCTATTCTCTGGATGTTTTTCCGGTGTTGGTACTCAAACGTGAACGAGGTGTTGTTGATCAAATCAAATACTGAAACCCTGTTACCTACCGGGCTAAGTAAGTTTCTTCCATCTTTGGTATACACCAAGTTGGCATTTCTATACACGGTTCCGAGCAAATTCGAAAATTTAAAGTCCGACTTCATATTTGATGTTGGAGCCCTGAATACGCTTTACTTGATGGATGAATGGATGGATACAATCAACTATGTATTGGTATGTTCCTCTTTAGTACCAGTAGTAATGAGGTGAAAAAATTTTCGAAATTACTTAGAAAAAAAAATTTTTACCTGCAGAAATTTCATAGGAAAAATACTGGGATGCGAAGACCCAGAGATATGGCGCCTACATCTATCCATAGATGAGGGCAAAGCAGATAGAGAGAAGGGCAAAGCAGATAGATAGAAGAGCAAAGCAGTTAGATAGATGTGAGATAGGAATGACGTAGAGCAGTATATATAAAATTTAAAGAATAAAAAATGAATAAGAACTAAATATAGACGGTTGTAGTCGCAGTAGTCTGTAGTATTATTTGATGTCTGCTTCCCTGGTATGGTATTGTATGGATAGAGGTCTTGCTTACGACTTGATTTTGCTGGCCTTCTTGTTAGCATACTTCAACTTGACAGTGGTATTATCCACTTGGTTCTCCAAATCGTCCAACAATGAGTTTTGGATGTCCAATTCTTCATTCAAAGCAAGACCGATCTGTTTCTGCTTACCGATAACCGCATGTAGATAATCCAAATCTTCATCCTGTCTTTGAAGCTGCAACTGCTGCTGGGCCAAAACCTCGCGATCGTCAAGACCTCTGGTTCTGTCGTTTTCTTCGAGGGGCTGGCCAATCACCCGACGTCCCCTTGAGCCCCGCAGACTGCTGGTGTTGAACAAGCCACCAGGTAGCTCGTTATTTACGCTTCTATTATCGCTGTTATTATTGTATTTGTTGTCGATGATACTTGAAAGAATCGATTCAATATTCGAATGCTCTTGCTGGATTGAACTCAAGAGGTCTTTACGACGTCTTATCTCTCCTGCACCAAGCGATTCCTTGCCACTTCCGTTACTGGAATTCAATTCATGGAACCGAAGGCCCTGGGAAAGAGGCTCAAAACGCGACTTAACAAGGATGAGATTCCGTCTTGTTTGTGATTGGTTATTGAAGCAATTGCTGCGGGCTTGTTGTAAGAGTTTCTTGCAATCGCGCACGGTATCCAACCAAAGCAGTATGTCCACAATAGGCTCGTTGGAAGCAGCAGAAGTCAAAGACCACGAGGACATGATCGGTTTTTCTCCTAAATAGGAGGATCCAGAATCCAAAGACGCTGCTGAAGATGTGGATGGCGAATGGAAGAACCCCGGTGGAAGCTCTAAAAAGTCAAGAAATGGCTTTGCGTCTCGCCATCTGTGGTCAAGTCCGTCTTCAAGATTGATCACACTGTTGAATATCAATTCAAACTGCGTCTGTCTATAACCAACAACATCTTGTGATAAGCTGCTGCTGCTGGACACGCTGGATCCCTGTGTGAAGGTTCCGGGTAAGGTATGCTGTTGCAGCTTTTCCACATCAAAAGCTGTCTTACTGCCACTAAAAACCCTCAATATTTTGGAAGCCATGTTATGTTTAGGTGGCAAAGCAAGGGGAAACAGGTCATGGAGAGTCGATTCTAAAGTATTGAAGAGAGCCACAATCTCACTGTATCGTTTCTGCAATTCGTATTTCCTTAGTGGAATTTTCACTACTATATGATACACCGTGTACTGATCATTCACGGTGGATACCTGTGGAATAGTTAGCTGAATAGAGCTCATGTTTGTGAGGCAAGTATTGATTACTGTAGATAGATAGGGGTTCTATTGGTAGTTGATCTAAATGCATGTATATAGAGATACATATTATTAATATAATAGTCATGAGAGTTAATTGATGATGCTAGCTGATGATCTTTGCTTCAATGGTTTTATCTTCTGCATTTGCCTAAAAGAGTTCTGTATGAAGAAAAAGGCAAGTCTGAAAGGGGAAATAGAGCACGTGACTTTCTTGCCATGCATTGATCTGATACAGATTCATGGATATTTTATACAGTTGGAACAGTAGAGTAATTTCATTGGCTATGAAGAAAAAGTGGGTTGGTTGTTGCCGTATTATACACTACTCATTACAGAATGCAGCCATAATTAACCTATTGCCATATATGGCTTGTCGAACCGCCTTTTGGCTGCTTGACGTGGGTGTTAATATCTTCTGTCTGATGTTATCAGAAGTGTTATTGAATTTAATATGTACTATGTGCATACCTACAGAAATATATGCATGTATTGTTTCTCGAAAAAGAAAACTACAAAGTTGGCCTGCAACATCAGGGCCAATGATGATATTGTAAGTGCAGGCTCGAGCTCGCGAACTATACTTAAATACCAATTTGAGACCTATATTGATTTCAAACGTCGCTTTTCTTGTCCTGGAAACGTTGATCAGGATGAAATGGACCAACAATACTTCTATCTTGACTCAACTGATCCTCGAAATTCTGCATAGGAAGTTTTGATCTAGCAATTACAGCAAGACCGTGCTACTTAGTTCTATGAAACTTATAAAAACTACTTCAAAGCATTGAGGTGGAGTTAATATACCAAAAAATATTCGTCGCCGTTACGTATAACGACTTCCATTTCATGCACAAACGCATGAATGGCGTTGATCAAACTATAGCAGGTTGGTTGGTATTTGACATGTTTTGACCACACTGATAGAAAGATGTTGACACCTCTTTTGCCAGCTCAGTTGACTGCTGATTTCAGGCTACAGTATCGGGTGAAAGCCCTGATCGACCTGAATAGATGAGTCTTGGTATATTTCAACATGGCGTCAGTTTTTTAGTATTTTCATGAATGATTTAGTGCTATGAAGTACTATTATCAGCATAAAACGATTATATAAAAGGAATATAGAGTAATAAGAACTCATTATATGGACCTACAAAGATAAAAGTCGCGCACCAGTCAAGTTGACTAGTTACGGTAGCTCTTAGATAGTTGAGATCGATAATCATCCATTTGAGTTTATCCGAATACCGCGATTATTATCGCTTTTAAGCCTGATATTGCGGCTCTCCAACTTGATGCTTCCCACACTGAATATGTATAGATATTTACCATTGAACCTAAATAATCATTTCGCCTTTTCGTGTTACTTCCTGCAATATTAGAGAAGAAAATGGCCGTGAGAACATCAGAGGTACAATATTCAAGATACATGCTATCAATGAAATTCATGCTGTAATATATGGCTGATATCAATAAGGTAACGCCAAATAGCATCATCGATGTTGGGATTAGCCACATAATGGTTGTATGTGGCCCCCACCATGCACTTGACCCTAAAAATATGCATGGGATACATAACCTGCGTATTTTACCATCACCTAGGGTCTACATAACAATCTACACCTTTATAGTGGACTATGAGATCTCTGCAAACTATACGGCATAGAATGTTTAACCACAGATATCGCATCGCTTTTGATAGATTCCGGTTTCCTATTCGACAATAGCTGTGGGGCCTTTAGAAATTCTTAATCTATAAAGGGTTTGACCCTTTATACTCTAATGACTAAATGAGGAGGATCTTATAATATCAAGGATCTCTTAAATCGAACTCTTACACAATAATCAACCAATGCATCCCAGTATGCTGACCGCCGAAAGAATTATCACTAAAACAGCTACAAAAACTCCTTCTCTAGCGTTTACTACATCTGCCAACAATCAGAAGATTATGGTTACACACCGTTCAAGCCCCTTACACCTTCGAATTCTAGATATCTATATTAGTATAGTATTAATTAAATACACAAAAGAAAAAAATAAAAAAGAATCAAAAAAAAAGTTAGCGATGATGGATGGTAAAAAAAAAAAAATTAAGTCACAAGAGATAGATATTAGTAGCGAGGATAGTAGTTGGAGAAGCTATTAGTTGTCACCATCGCTGGCATAACGTTATTGATGCCATTTGGGCCCAACATACCCATATTGTTAGAGATACCTGTATTCATAGCAGGCAATCTGTAGTTATTATTATTATTATTGTTGCTGTTGTTGTTGTTATTGTTGTTATCATATTGTTGATAATTGATTGAATAGCTGTTACTGTGATTATTATTCAACATGTTGCTGTTATTATTATTATTATTGTAGACATCGTTGACTCTACTTCCGTCATTGATGCCGTAAGTTGGCGCCATTGTGTTGCTAGATGTTCTTGGAGGAAGATACATACTACCAACAACTGGGTTATTATTGTAGTTGTATGTGGACAGCAACGCCTGTTTCATAGATGGCAACGAACGGTCCCAGATGCTGTTGTTGTAGTTGTTGTTGTTGTAGCTATTGTTGTAGCTGTTGTTATAGTTGTTATTGAGCAGAGGCACTGGGGCAGCGGCCATGTTACTATGGGAGGAGTACATTGAAGGGGAGGTGATACTAGGCAACCTCGTGTAAGCGTAATTATTGCTACCGCCAGACGGCGTGACCACTGACGAGGCATTATCGTTGTTATTTTTGTAGAATCGGTCGTAATAACCGACTGTCGGCGAGTATGGAGAGTATGAAGAAGAGAATTTCCCCATACCATTAGCAACAGTAGGAGACGAGCTCAAACAGCTTTGTTCCATGAAACGATTGAAACAGCTTTCAACCTCAAGATACTCATCGAACCCAGATCCTAAGAACTGTTTATGCAACGAGTTCAAGCCAAACACGTCGTCCTTCTGATTGAAGGCAGCATCAGGACCATAAGGAATGAGCCAAGGTTTACCATAAACGTTAGAAAAATTGGCCAATTCAGCACTTGGAGGAGCAAAATGCAAATCAAAGTCGCAATCAATCAACCATGATCTTTCGTTGGCATTCAAAACTTCCACAGACAAGCCAGTGGCCGAAGACCACGACTTATTGGTGAAGGTGTTGTCATCATTGTACTTGTTCGAGATGATAAGAGCAATTATGATATATAAAAAGATCTTCTCATCGGTTGCGAACTTGTACTGAAGATCACCGCTACGCGAGTACACGTTGGACTCGTATTTACGCACTAAATAAGTAAGTGCAAGCAATATTGACGATTTAGGAAGTCTGGTAGCAGTAAGAACGCCAGTGATGTTTGTGATGAACTGATCACGAACAACAGCATCAGGATCAGCATGGAGAAGCTTATAGCCAAAGGTAGCGATGAAACGAACCATGGTAGGCAAATCGTAGTCCAAATGCTTGGATACTCCGCCAACAAAGTTATTGCTAGCAACAGGAGCCATATTTTCGGAAAGCGGGTTAGACATTTGCCGCTGATGGTCGTAATATTTACCATTATTACTATTATTGCTGTTTGTATTGGGGTTATTCAAGTACATGTTCAGTTGCGGTGGTTGAGGCTGGGGATAGTACTGATAATCCAAGGGATTGGAAAGCGGGGCCATCATAGGGCCAGAAGCCTGTGGAGGCGGTGGGGGAAGAAGCAGGGGGAGTTGGTAGGCCCCTGACCCGCTAGAGGCCGGATAGCCACCAACGGCAGCAACCGGAGGCGGGGCATTGGACGGATACATACCGGGAAGCACAGGAGGGTTACCGGCTACAAGAGGAGCCAAGTTACCACTACTGCTGCACTGGTAGCGGTGATGATGGTGATAGAACACCGGGTGACTCGATGTGGACAAGGAGGCCATTTTAAAAATGTATGACGCCAAATAAATAAAAAAAAGAGTACGCGAACGAACACTTAATGAAAAGGTCGATTCGGCAAGTGGCGACAAGAAAGAACCAGCTCGAGATAACGTGGATATCCGAGCAGAACTATTGGGCAAACATCGGGGATAAACGTGAAAGAAACCAATAAAATTGCTCTCTCTTCAGACTAGATTGGAAGAAGGTTATATTGTATAATATAGGCAGTTCCCGGTCTTTGTGCTAAAGGTGGAGAACGTGTTCCTATTTTCTGTGATGTGTGGCAAGACTGACGCAGTGTAACCTGTAGAATATCAACAACAAAATAACGACCAGAAAGAACGAGCTGCTGTTGGTCCAGATAGAGAGTTGGTTGGTGGATATTTCTATTATTATATATTCAAAATCTATATAGAAAGCGTGTTGAATACGAATGATTTTTTTTTTCTTCTTTGAATTCCTGTTTTACTCAGCTTTTCAGATTGCAAACCTAAAGAAAAATTTTCCTGGCCTAAAAATTTTGTCATCAGCGGCGGGAGAAAATTTTTCCAGGCGGGCGGGGGCTCCGATATATTAATACGGAAGTGTTAAGGAACCTTCCTCACTAATATAATATTGAAGTGGCAGTACAATAGCGAGTGGCTATACAGTAAAGTAGCAATACACTGGCAAATAGCAATAAGTAGGCAATACAGTAGGCAATACAGTAGCAATACAGAAGCAATACAGAAGTAATAGCAACAGCAACAGAATGCTTAGCAACAGAATGCCTAGCAAAAGAATGCCAAAATAAGTCGCCGCCTAAAGAACTGCAGTGGTGGGCTGCTACCCAGGCGGCACGGAAATCCGCCTAAGATACTTGAAGGAATAAGAATATCGGAAACATGTGTGAGTTGCGCAACACTTGGCTGGCATTTCCGCTTTGTAGAATTCTTGCCAGTATAGAATGATCAGAAGATCTTCGTGCCGGTTTTTACAGAGACAAATTGATACACAAAGAGAGACCCGCGAAAGGGCCAATAACAGTACTAAAAGACTCGCCCACTACAAACATATTGTGTGTGTTTGCGCGTGTCCGTGTATTTGTATATCTGAGGGGGTGGCTGACACATGATGGGGGTGTAAGAGTCTTCCGATATGTAATAATGGAGAGATAGGAATAGTCATATCTTAACAGTAATGATAGTAATAGTAATAGTAATAGTAATAATAATAGTAATAGTAATGCCACTACTGGCAATATAGTAATAGTACTAGTAATATTGCAATAATAATAACAATAATCTCCGTTACTCTGGCATGGCCAATCTCTTATCTACATGTCTCTCTTGCCCTCTTCCGCTTCCTCTGCCTCCCTGCCTCCACCCCGCTTATTCTGACTCCTCCCGTATCAATATCCATCAATTTATACCACCACACAACCAGATATGATATGTCATACTCAGTGAGTATTACTCTCCCGTACAACTCCGCCCGTCCAGTGATACCAGCAGCCCCGACCACCAATAAAATCACGTGAGCTTCCACCGGACTCGACACGGTTAGTACCACTGCTCCGTTTTTCACCAAGATCGCGAAAAATTAATAATTAAATTTTAAATGCTTCATAAACAAAGATCTATCTATCTAAAGAGTAGTAATTCTATCAAGAAGTCAGGCTCTCTTCATCTGCTCATCCACTTCTTCTTAGCCCTTCATCTCGCAATCGTGATCACCATTTCTGGCATTGTGTGTCTTGCTATAAAATGCCTCCAAAAACGACTCCGACTCCTGAGAGTTTGGAGCTCGACTTAAAGCTCATTGGCTATTTCGATCCCATCTATGAGCTCAAGGACCCTGAAGGTTATGACATCCACCCTGTTTTCCACACTCTTCCTGAACGGAAGTTCATGGACTATTATAAGACCATTAAGAGACCTGTTTCCTTACATATGGTCAAAATCAACTTGAAGAAAGGAAGATACGCCCACCCCAACGCGTTCATCGAGGAACTAGCCCAGATCGTGTGGAACGCAAAGTTCTATAACCTCAAGGACAGTGATATCTATACCTACGCTACTATTCTCGAGGAATACGTGTTGTCTCATATTGTTGCCCCTTTAAAGGCTGCTGCCAGCGATCCCACCAATTATTTCCATAGATACGGCGAGATTGTGTACCCTAACCTTGGCCCGTTGCCAGAAGACGTCCCATCGGCACACCACGTGTCTGCGGCTGAGATGTCGTCAGCGTCACGCGATTCGTCGGTGGCCAGCACCGTTGATGTTGCCAATACTTCGTTGCCTATTTCGCTTAACAACCAGCTCTCATTCATCCAGCAACAGCAGCTTATGGGCTACAATACGGACATTCTTGGCAATAAAACCGGGAGCATCCCTATAAACAGCGGAGGTGGCCATAAACGGACACGGAAGAACCATCCACATCATGGCTACACTCTGGGAGGAGAACTCACCTATGAAGCATGGTGTAAGAGAAGTAGGCCACCTATCATTGACCGTCCGCATGAGCAACGGATCAAGAACGTGATGCGTGCGATGAAAAAGGTCAAAAACAGCAACGGAAAGCTTATTCATTCGTTGTTTGATAAGCTTCCAGATGCCAAAGACTCTCCAGACTACTACAGACGCATTCTCACGCCTATGTCGTTAGATTTGATCCGTGTGAAGATCAGACAGAGATCTTACCGTAACGTGGAGTCTTTTGTAGATGATTTGACGCTTGTTTTTGCTAATGCGAAGCAATATTTCCCTCCTTCGACACTGATTCACAACGATGCCGTACTTCTTCAGCTCAAGGCCCAGGATTTCATCAGCGAGGAGGTCAGTAAGCCTGACGAAGCGTTCCTTCCTCCTGATGGGATTCAGAACTTGAAAATTCCGCTTGATGAGGTCGATATCCGCGGCAGAATCTACAAAATTGGTGATTGGATCCTTATTAACAACCCAAACGACCCCGAAAAGCCGATTGTGGCCCAGCTTTTCCGTCTCTGGCAGACCCAGGACGGGAAACGCTGGATAAACGTCTGTTGGTACTATAGACCAGAGCAGACGGTGCATCGTGTTGACCGTTTGTTCTACGAGAATGAGGTATGTAAATCCGGCCAGTTCCGCGACCATTTGGCAGACGAGATCGTTGGAAAGTGCTATGTTGCGTATTTCACGCGTTTTCAGCGAGGAGATCCGGGGGTTGAGTTCGAAGGACCGCTTTTTGTGTGTGAATATCGGTATAATGACACCGATAAGCAGTTCAATAAGATTCGGACCTGGAAAGCCTGTCTTCCTGACGAAGTCAGACACATTGAAGACCCGATTATCCCGTTAAAAAGTCTTCGGATCATGACAAAGGTTCCGTCGCCATTGAAACACTGTCTTCCGCCTAATGCATCCATCACAGACCCGATTCCTGATCCCACTTTGGGCCATCCGAATGCCCCGCCATTGATTGGTGCTGTGTATCTCAGACCGCCTGATGCTAAGGACGATTTGGGACAGTATTCGTCATCAACGAACCCAAATAAGAATAACAGTGCCAAGTCTATTAACAACTTGAAAAACGTCACTAATGTTCGAATTCCGCAGAGCAAATTGACTCTTGCAAACAACTCGACCTCTTCGAAGCACTCGCAGGCCTTGTTGGTTGCTAATAGTCCTTTGCCGGGCATTTCCGGTAGTGTTGGCGGATCTCCGTCGCCAGGATTCCCTCATACGCCGCCTACGCAGTCGCTGATGATGCTTAACGGGGTTGCAGGGTCTGCTGGCTCGCCGTTTATGACTCAGGGATTGGGTCTTCCGCCTATTATGGTTCCTGGCGTTCCTCATAGTCTTCTCCAGGCAGGGGGCTTCCAGCAGGCCAATGGACCTTTGGGGATGTTTTCCATCCACAATAATGGTGCCAGCAAACAGTACAACAAGAACTTCATGCTCCAACAGCCTGGTTCTGGCATGAATATGCCTTTAAATGGCTTACAATCCGGAGCTGTTGCTGGCTCTGCAGCTACAAATGCTGTTCTTGCAGGGGTCTCTCAAATGCCTCCAGCTCACCAAGTAAGCAATCCATACGCAGCTCTTGACGCCCAATACACGTATGTGATTCCTACAGAAGACGAAGACGTTCTTTTGAACGCTCTTCCTGAATCTATGGCCAGTCTTTCGAAATTGGATATGGATAATAATGCCCGTCGTCTTGGTCTTTTGTCCTCGAGTATCAGCAGCACCAATGCCATTGCCTTGCCTCTGAACGACTCTGATACCCCAGGACCAAGAAAGTACAAGACTAAAAACTATTATCTCCAATTGCAAGAGCGTGAAAAGGAAAGAGAAGAGTTGGACTACGAAGTCAGTGAGGATGAACTTCCAGTTATGTGGTTCCGTTCCCCGCCGGTTTATGTCCCACTGAGAGTGTCTATTCCTACGGATTACAGGCTTTCGAGCTTGAGAACCCACGGACGCAAGAGAAAGGTCGCTGAGTCGTATTCGGACTCAGAATCTGATTCAGAAGATGAGAAAGAAGATAAGTCGAAAAAGACCAAAACCGAAGCAGATTCTCCTGATGAAGAAGCGGCCAAAAAGGAGACTGAAGAGTATATTAAGGACACAGTTCGTCTGTTCAAAACGAAATTTCATGCTCATGAAGATGACGAGGTTATTGATGCTCCAGGCTATGGATTTGCAGGTCCTTCAACGCTTAGACACAGTGTCAGTTATTTGCTTTGGAAGTTTTCCCAAAGGGCTGATTTTGATAACGAAATTGTGCCCATAGTCACTGGAGAGGCTGATATTGCTGTTGATACTGCTGCTGATACTACTGCTATTGCTACAGATATTGCTGCCAATGTTGCCACCACTGCTGCTACTACGGCTGCTACTACCACTACATGAAGTACTTTTTAGTTTTTAGTATGTTTATAAGCTAGTTATTAATAGTTCTTGTTTTATTGTTATATTTATTATCTCGGAGTTAATATGGTTGTAGAGTGATTGTATGTGCCAGTTGAGACATCTGGGCGAAGCGAGGTCTAAAGAAGAAGAAGAGGAGGAAGAGACATTAAACCATGAGCGTAAGCAAGGTCTAAAAGAAAGAAGAGGGTGTAAATGATGAATAGCACTACAGGTAAGACATACACCATCAGAGTGGTAGCAAACACATGGCTTTCCCATTTATGTATTCTTTACGTACCAATTATGACATACGCATCAATTATGTATTATTATGGTATCATTTGGGCGTCATTTATATATATCATCTGTATATATCATCTTTGACATAAATATGCTTCTCTACTCATTCTATATAGTAAAAACTTCCAGAACTATTAGAAATTCATCTCTGCATCTTCACCTTCACCTTCACCTTCATCTTCAACCTCGCGACGTCCACCACCATTCATGTTCTGCTGAAACCAGTACCCGTCAACATCCTCATCCCCTGTAGTATCTACAGACTGGTACTCAATGTCCAGAGCTGAGGAGGAAGCAGGCGAGGAGATTGACTCTCCAGATTCAAATTCCTCTGTCACCTGAGGCAGCGGAGTAGCAGTAGCAGTGGAGTTTCTGCCACCTCTTCTACTGCCGGATCTTCTCGAATGGTTTCGCTTAGACGTCTTCTTCTTAGTGACACCAGTATTTGGTTTGGTTCTCTTATTATTACCAACCACAACGATGCTCTCTGACGACTCGCTGGAGATCTGAATTGCAGAATTGGTAAGATTATACGTCAGAAGACGCAAACGTTTTGAGTTCGCGCCGTTAACCAAACAACTGTTTATATCAGCTTCTTGGCAAATGGAAATGATTTCGTCTATTCTGAGACTCTGAAACTCTTCTGTGCGCACTATTCTGCCCCAGTTGTTGAATATAAACTCCAAACATTTGCGTCTGAGAAGCAAACAGTCTTTGACTGCAAACGTCAAATGATAGAACTTTATCACATTTGAGAACAGAATCTCGCGATTGTTCAAAATCGTCACGATCTCATTGTACAATTGCGTCAAGTTATAGAAGTTTGACATGATGAAAAGACCATAGAGTGAGTCGTCATCGATGTACTGCAACGAATTGGTGTAAAGATACTGCACCAAAGAACGGATCCAGCTGATTGGTTCGGGTATAAACAACTGTCGCTGCAGCGATTCAATCATTCCAGACCGAATAACCTTGCGGAAATACGGCCAACGGGCTAAAAGGATGGATAAATGAACTTTCAAAGGCTTCGATTTATAATATACATCCTCATTATCAGTGTAATCGCTCTGTGGAACACCGTTTTCGGCTGGCTCTAGGAAAACAGAACAGTCACTGATTTCAGGCCGCTTGTTCCCAACCACACCAACGATTTCAAAGTCGGTGAACTCCTCGTTGGTGAGGAACGAAGCCATGTCGACGTTCAATTGGTCTACATTTGTCATGCTCATTATATTCTTTCTATATACTGGCAACGACGACGATGCGTGCTGATATTTGGCCAAATGTCTGCCTAATTCCGCCGACGTCTTTTCTTCATGGAACAACTTGTTCTTGAGTCCAAGATGAGAAAGATCTATCTTAGCTAACTCCGTCAATTTGTAGTCAAATCCAGTGAAAAAGGCAACGTCTTCAGTCAATGGATAGCCCAACATGTACAAATAATCGCCGTGTATAAACGTGTGTCTCCATACATACCGGTTCAACGGGTCGAAGTTCCCAAACAAGATCTTGTCCCATTTGAGTCCGTTGAGATTTAAGAGGGAAATACATGGATGAACAATCTCTACTACGCTATTAGAGTCATCTGAAAGCCGACGATTGAAGGCCGTACCGCCATCAGTAGCGGTGTTGGATCCAGGGTAGCCGTTGATATTCAAGTTTCCAGCACCGCCGTTGAGAGCCAGCCCAAACCCGCCAGAATTAGGGCTGAAATCTACAAACCCCGAGTCATCTTCGTAATAATCGCCATCATCATCGTCAACATCATCTTCAATTGCCGCACTGTTGTCGTCATCGTTGTTGTTTCCGTGGTTATAGATCACATTGTTGCGTACGTTCAGATTATCGTAGACATCGCCATTATCTGCCGCCGCACCTACATCGCTACGTGCACCACCTCCAAAAGTGGTGTCTGCACCAGGCAATGCCCCAGGAACTGTTGCGGCTCCAACGGGGGCCCCTACATAGCCCCTGGCACCGTTGTTGCCGTTCTGGTTCGAAACATGGCTGTTTCTTCTGTTCATAGTTGTGTCCGGGTTGTTGACCACGCTGTTCTGATGGTACGAGTTCCAGAGGGGGATTGTGGTATCAAGAACTAAGGGACAGCTATCACGCGAAGGAAGCGGCAAATACACATGATCTCCAATCAATTTGGGCAAGTTTGAGATCTCAATGCGGCCCATAATGTCGCTTTTCAAGTCGTAATAGTTGATCACGTTGCTGTATATGTAGTTCATGTTCTTATCCAAGCCGCCAAACGACCATATTTTGTCGTTATAATGCGTGATGTTGTGATCAAACCGCTTGATGAACTTCCTAGGGCCATCCCAGCGTCCGCTGGAGATATCAAAGCAGTATAAGTCGTCGAGAATCTGGTTTCTGGTCGAGCTACAGCCACCAGAGATATATATCTTCTTCCCGTCGCTTGAGAGACAGGCAGCATGACGACTGCGCTTGCTGGGAGCCTTGGAGATGTTTAGTTGGCCTGGAATGCTCCATGAGTTGTTAGAGATGTTATAATAGAGCATTTGGGACAGCAGCAACTCCTTGGTACTGTCAACATTGTTGTTATTATTGTCGATGCCCGTGACGTTACCAACAGCAGCACCGATGCCTGTATCGTTGGCATCGTCGGTTGGAATGCCTCCAAATATGAGCACCTTATGATTGCCTATATAATTAGCAGTATGGCCCTCTCTACATATATTATTGGTCTTGATCTCCCACGAATTGGTCACAAGGTCCAACAAGTAGATATTACTGTCAAGATTGTCGTCCTCGTCAAAGCCACCGAATATGAACAAGATGTTGTCGTCGGTGACCTGAATAGAAGACTTGACTCTGAAATAAGGCGGGGTTCCGCCGGTCTGAAACAACTGAATCCTATCCTTGGATCTGGGTTTTCTTTTGTGCGACGCTCTGGGGTTCGAAGAAGACATTCTAGAATAGCTCACTTGCTTGATTTGTTATATGCCTTGATAGCCTGCTTAATAAAGTTTCCAGTTCATGGATACTGTTGATGATGAGATGAGCTGCGGAAAAAAAAATTAGCTGCGGAAAAAGTGTCAAACAAATAAATAGAGAAGGAAGGAAAGGAAGGAAAGGGAGATGGAGAGGCCCTAAAAGAGTAAGTATCAGAAGAAAACAGATATCGAAGCGATAAAAAAGAGATATTAAGGAGTTATATCTCAGTGGTCGGTCGTTTGGGCGATATTAATCGTGGATCAGACCTGATTGCATGGATATGTCTAGACTGTGGGAGTGTTTCTTAGCTATTATATAAGCCTAGGCTTGGTACTAAAAATTATAGAAGTGACTTTGCAGCTTGAAAACGGAAAATTTGGAAAATGAGGTTGCCCGGTGATGGTGAGTCACGCTTTGATCTACTGTGGTCACGTGCATCATACATGTATTGTAAGCAAGGTCAAAAGAAGATGATGAAGAAGCAGAGGCTGTATGGAGGAGTAAATGCTAATAGTAATAGTCTACTGAGGTACCTCCTGATAACGTAGTAGTGACAAAAATAATCTAGTAATTAGTAATGTATTCAGACTTTCCATATATAGTATGCATATATGCAGCTTCCCTGAACATGAACATGAATATGAATATGAATAGAAACAAAAAAAATCAACCAACCCATCTTCTGGCGTTTCTGAAAAGCTCAATCCAAGGACCGTAGTTGTTCCATTTGGCCGACTCCTCGCCAGCAGGGTAATAACTGTTGGATTCGAGTCTACACACACGTTCTGGATGAGGCATCATAGCAAGCACTCTTCCATTACTCGATTGGATACCACTGATTCCGTTTGGAGATCCGTTTGGATTGAATGGGTAACGGGTGGTTACCTTTCCGTAGTTATCGACGTATCTAATAGCTGCGAGACCTTGGGCCTCAAAGGCTTCTAATTTGGAGTCGCTGGTGAAGCTAGCTCTTCCCTCACCATGGGCAACTGCAATAGGCAATTTCGATCCTTGCATGTTCTTCAAGAAGATTGAGCTAGTATTCTCCTGGATCTCAACCATAGCAACTCTTGCTTCGTATTGTTCAGATTCGTTACGTTCGAAACTTGGCCAGTTTTCTCCACCTGGAATTAACTCATGGAGTTTGGATAAGAACTGACAACCGTTACAAGCACCAAAGGCAAACGTATCTGATCTCTCTTGGAAGAACTTAGCAAACTCTTTGCGGGTTTTCTCATGGAACAAAATTGATTTAGCCCATCCAGAACCGGCACCCAAGACATCACCATAAGAGAACCCACCACAAGCAGCAAATCCAACGAAGTCGTCTAAGGAAACTCTACCGTTGAGAATATCGGTCATATGGACATCCACGGCAGTAAACCCAGCATCCTGGAAACACCAAGCCATTTCAAATTGACCATTAACACCTTGTTCTCTCAATATAGCCACCTTTGGCTTAGAGGCCACGGCAAATGTCTTGTCTATAGAGTAGGTCAACTGATAGCTGATACCTGGGTCGGCATCATCGTTGATGTTTTCAAACTCCTGTTTTGAAGTGATTGGGTTGTCACGAAGTTCTTGCATCTTGTATGAAGTTTTACTCCAGGTACGTTGCAATTTGCTTCTAAGGTCATCAATAACAACTGTATCATTGACAGCAACCTTGATTGATTGGTCTTTACCGAATTTAGCAGCACCAACAACATTAATGTATTCGTCAGTAACACCATGGTCAGCGAAAATGTTCTTGAAGCTCAGCAATTCAGAGGCCTTTATTTGGAAAACGGCTCCTAATTCCTCACTGAATAACGTCTCAAAGACATTAGAAGCACTCTTGATAGATATATCCAATCCAGATCTGCCAGCAAAAGCCATTTCTAATAAGGTGACAATCAATCCACCATCAGAAACATCATGGTAACTCAAAACAAGATCGGTTGAATGTAATTGAATCAAAGCAAGCAAGAATCCCTTTAATGTCTTCGAGCTGTAAACGTCAGGTGCAATGTCACCAATCTCGTTATACACTTGGAACAAAGCTGAACCTCCTAATGCCTTGACCTTCTGTTTAGCAGACAAGTCGACATGAACTAAAACTGTTCCGCCAATGTTTTGAAGTTGAGGAGTCCAAGTTTTAGAGGTGTTTGCAACAGCAGCAAAGGAAGTGATGATTAAACTTAATGGAGAAATCACCTCTTTTTTATCACCACTGTTTGGATCCTTCCAGTTCATCTTCATAGACAAACTGTCCTTTCCGACAGGAATAGCAATGCCTAATTCCGGACAAAGATCCATTCCAATGGCCTGAACAGCCTCGTATAATTTGGATCCTTCACCCTTATGGTTAGCAGCACTCATCCAGTTCGCAGAGATCTTGATTTTTTGCAAGTCAGCAACATCAGCAGCAAATAAGTTCAACAAGGACTCAGCAACACACATCTTAGCCGAAGCAGATGCATTGATCAACCCAAGAGTAGGCTTCTCACCCATTGCAAAGGCTTCACCTGTCTTGATGTTGACGTCACCCAAACTGGTTCCAGTGACACCAACATCAGCAACAGGAACCTGCCAAGGACCAACAAACTGGTCACGGTCAATCAAACCACCAACGGTTCTGTCTCCAATGGTGATAAGGAATGACTTCGATCCAACCGAAGGCAATTGCAAAACGCGATCCAAAGCAGAACTAACTGATTCAGAAATCAAAGTCTTCGAGAGAACAGTGTTCTGTTCAGGCAAGACCAAAGGAGAAGTGATGTCTCTCTTATCGAGTTTAGGAGCATTGCCAAAGAGAATCGACATTTCCAAGTCAATGATCTTGTTGCCGAACTTCTTGTCTTCAACCACGAGTTTTTCCTCTTTGGTAGCATGACCAATGACAGAATAAGGACATCTTTCACGGTCACAGATTCCGGCGAACAACTCTAATTGGTCAGGACTAATGGCTAAAACATAACGTTCTTGAGACTCATTACACCATATTTCCAATGGCGACATGCTTGGATCCAAGCTCAACACTTTACGTAGCTGGAAAATGGCTCCTAAATCGTTATCGTGAACCAATTCCGGCAAAGCATTTGAAAGACCACCAGCACCAACATCATGGATCGAGAGAATAGGATTCTTCAAGTCCATTGAAGCGCATGCATTGATGACTTCCTGAGCACGACGTTCCATCTCTGGGTTTCCACGTTGAACAGATGCAAAATCCAAATCGGCGTTCTTATCTGAGGATTGAACCGACGAAGCAGCTCCTCCACCAAGTCCAATCAACATCGATTGACCTCCAAGAACAATAATGAGATCGTTAGGCTTGATGGAGTTGTCCTTGAGAGTCAAGTTTGGACGAATGGCTCCCAATCCACCAGCAATCATGATTGGTTTATGGTAACCTCTGATTTCGGAACTACCGTCTCTAGTAACAACCTCAGTAAGCAACGTACGGAAATAACCAACAATAGAAGGTCTTCCGAACTCGTTATTGAATGCAGCAGATCCAATTGGAGCCTGAAGCATGATGTTCAAAGGGGAAACAATATGGTCAGGTTTACCAACATCTTGAAACTTTTCTTCCCAAGGCTGCAATAAGCCAGGAATTTGAAGATTGGACGTAGTAAAACCTGCAAGACCTGCCTTTGGCTTAGAACCTTTACCGGTAGCACCTTCATCTCTGATTTCTCCTCCAGAACCAGTAGCAGCACCAGGGAAAGGGGAGATGGCAGTAGGATGGTTATGGGTCTCCACCTTGATAAGAGTATGGATCTTCTCCTGGATCAATTGCCAGCTCTTTGTCTTGATTTCTGGCGAGTAGAAAAACCCATCAGCACCTTCAAAAATAGCAGAGTTGTCTGAATAGGCAGAGATCGTATACTTTGGATTCTTAGCCTGGGTGTTCTTAATCATCTTGAAAAGCGATTTCTCTTGTGTTTCACCGTCAATAGTCCAATCAGCATTGAAGATTTTATGACGACAATGTTCAGAGTTGATTTGGGCAAACATAAAGAGCTCCACATCAGTTGGGTTTCTCTTCAACTTCCCAGCAAACGAATCAATCAAGTAATGCATCTCGTTATCGTCAAAAGCAAGACCAAGCTTCTCGTTAGCGGCCTTCAAAGTAGCCATTGGGTCTGAAGAATGAACAAGATCAACAGAGGTCAACTTCTTGGTCTCTTGGTGCTTGAAAATGTCCGATTTGTGGGGCAATTGGTTCAAGTATAACGATTCAGTCATACGGTCAAAAACCGTTGAGAGCAAAGAAAAGTTATTATCTGGGGTAAGTGCTCCAGTTTCCGTCAACGAAACCGTTGATTCAATCAACAAGGCAAACCCACGCTCAACACGTTCCACCGAGTTGATAAACCCAGCAACATGGCAGATGTTGGTGGCTTTTGAGGACCATGGAGAGATGGTACCGGATCTAGGCAAAATGATCACAAGAGTATAATGACTCAAAGGATTTGCTTCACCAGATACAATTGACTTGACGACAGTATGGTCCGGAGTCTTGGTGAGTTTATCATAGACATCACCCGAAATCGAGCACACTTTCAAGAAATTTTCAATCAATTTGTCCTCTGATTTGGCAGGATGAGGATGATCGTACGTAAGTAAGTCCTTAAGCAAAGCGATCTTATCGTTACCAAACGAAGCAGCCTCCGAGGCCTTCAAATCAACGTAATGAAGGAATGTCGATCTGATAGACACAATAGAGCCTAGACTTCCAAGCTTCTCATTAGCATTCTCAATGATGCTAGCGAGACGAAACTTGGAGAACGCTTGGTTCCCTGGCAAAATAAGCATATTTTGGGCCATGGTGGAGTAAATAGCGCGAGAAGTACGGATTTCAGCGAAACAACAACGGAGTTGACAATCTGGTCAATAGATCGATCGCCAAACCAACCAAATAGCATAGCATCTCCATCTTATAGTCCAGAGGCATCGGGACATAAAAAATTTTCTGTTCTAAAAATTTTCGTTATTTTTTTATGGAATGACTGATTTTTCCTTGGGGTTAAATTGTGAGACCAATGGTATTTAGATGGGGTGTTCCTCGGAAGGAGTATTTTGAGAGTATTTGATAGCGAGTGAGACATGTTAATTGGGGTTGTAGGGCAGACAGGCCATGCAAAGGTACCATTATAGTAGTTTATCACGATATCTGTTATATGTCTTCCGTATTGTATTATATTGTATTACTAGGTTTATTACTATGGAATATTATTATGGGTACATTTCGTACATTTTTCGTAGATTCAACATGGGCCTTATTGATCTCATACACAATCTCCCCCAAGAGTAATCATCATTAGCTACTAATTGCTATTAGCTAGTTCTCAAATGGAGTCTCTGTCTGCTTCAAAATAAATAAACTGAATACCCATCTTGTTGTACCCAAGCTGCATGTTCCTTCTTCCGGCATTAAATACGCAGCTCTCAATGGGATGTAAAAAATAAAGAAGAAAGAGATACATAAACTATTCAATATCATACGTGTTTTTCTTTCTTATTGGACCTCACAAAGGCTCAGTTGCTCGCCTCGCTCTGGCATTATTGTAAAGGTAGTATTTTACCAGCGTAAGCGAGTAACCAAGCGTAGGGAGATCGAAAAAATAAAGAGAGAGATAATATGCAAAGCATCAGCTAGTAAATGTTATCAGCTACTTAATCATAATCATTATTAGCTACTAATTCTTATACATCCACTAAATACCCCCTGCTTCTCGGAACCAGCGAATCCCCCGGTCCAACGTAACAATCGCCAATCCATCGTTAGATGCCGACCCAATAGACGTCCGTAATCCTTTTCTAATAAACTTGACATCCATACAACCTGGCAAATCCTCATCAATATGCGGTGCTTCTTCTTCTTCTCCTTCTTCATTATCACCAAAATCACTTGATGATAAATTTATCGTGGAGACTCTTTGTTTTGACTCTATTTCCCACACTCTGACCTTACCATCAAAACCTCCGCTCACCAACAAGTTTCCCTCGTCGTTGAAATCAATGGCAAAGATCCATCCCTGATGAGCATTCACAGTGATGGATGCATCTGCCGAATGTGTAGGCGTAGTTAAACTGCCAACCACCTCACCAAATTTGCTGTCATATAAAACAATGTTACCATAATTTCCCGTGTCATAGGCACTGGCAATAATGTCTCCACTCGGCGAGAATTTGAGTGATCTTACCGACAAAGAAGAAGACGATTTCTTGGACTTAAGAACAATACTGGGGTTACGGAACGTATAAATTGGCTTACATTGAAGAATGTCCGAAAGTATTATGGTACCATCGGTGAATCCTGTGGCTACAAGCCCTTTTTCTGGCGAAACCGCAACACATTGCGCAAAACTCGGCTCCTTAGGCTCGATAGCTCCTGCAATATTGAGTTCAAACTTGATCTTCCCAGTAGATTCGTCAGATGATATCACCCAATTGAATATTCTGGTGTATCCATTAGGCTGTGTGAGTGCCAATTTGTGGTCCTTATACTCTGGATCTCTGAAATATTCCACGGCCCAGTATTTATTGCCAGCTGAATTACTAGTATTGATTTTAGGCACCTTTAAATCTGTTAACTGTTGCAATGAACCCTTATCAAAATCATAATTGTAAAATACAACATCGCCTGCAAATGTGACAACACAAATCACTAGAATCTTTGTGTCTCCAATAGTGTCTTCATACGCACTGATATGATGAATCCCGACCTTGTCCACCAATACTTTCAAGCATCTTTCTTTAGGGTTTTCGTTATCTTTCAAATCATTTGGCCAAAGTTTCATGAACCCATCTCCTGAAACTGTTATCGTGAACGGCTTGGTCACGGCTATTGCAAAAATGTCCAATTGATGAACCTTGCCAGCTATAGCTGTTTGGATGTACTGAATGCTCTGGACGGTGTTAGTGTGGGATCTTTTGCTATGGTATTTATCATTATTTACTCACCATTTTCTTTTCTTATATAAAACCGAGAACTGACAACTGAGATTCCTATCGAATTACTGACGCTACTCAATTAATCACCGGGGCTATCAGCTCAAGTATCATCTCATGGCACTCTTTCATCAATATAAATTTTCTCTATAAATTTCATTTTTGTTAGAAAAAAGATTTCGCCAAATATCCAAACCTTTGATCCGCCATAATGGTAATCTACTTCTTCAGACAATAATACACCATCAATTACATCCAATATATATACTTAACTGATATGAAGAAATGATTATGTAACAAACAATAAACAACAAATTGTAATAATGGTAATAATAATATGAATAATCTCAGTTATTGTTAGCTTCTTGTTTTCTGGCCTCTTCCTCTTTTCTAGCCTCCTCCTCCTTTCTTCTATTCTCTTCCTCTTCTAGTCTATCGAGATCGTCATCATCTGGGTAATCATTGAACTGTGACGGAAGCTCATAGTTAGGAAGATAATTTCCAATCCACAAATCACCAAGATAGGTCGTGACCTTTTTAGTAGACTCATTAAAATGAATGATGTCTCCTTGGAATTCAACCTGTCTATCTTTATCTGCGGTGTTCACATAAGCACACCATATGTATCCTCTGCACTCGTCTCTCTTGGTCCATATTCTTTCGAAATATATAGTGTCATACACCACGTAATTCACTGGTGGATCAATGAACTTATCGTAGTCAATAGATGGGAGAACAGCACTCAGAATTCTCGAAGGCTGTGAGTAGTAATATTTGACCTGTTTCTTCATAAGATCTGGATTGTTTTTAGTGCTGAATCTGTTCTTCAATTTCATTGATCTACTGTCAGAACTCACAGTGTCAATGTTCTTGCAGTTTTGGAACCCAGAATTGATCCATAGCAATCTGCCCTCGTCATCAATATGACCAGGGTGTGTTGAGCAGAGCTCTTCTTTAAATTTGGACGATTTCGAGTATCTATTCTTAAACTCCTGGATTTCACCAACAGAATAGGCAGGTTTCTCGTTGAATTCGTAGTTTTCGTCACCAGCAATCGAAAGGCCAAGCCAGAAAAGCTCCTTATCTCCCCAAACTCTTGTGGCACAAGGGTCTTGAACCTGTAAAAACACACTCATGGTAAGACCACCGAAATGCTTCTTCTTGTTCATCACTACAACTCCGGCCTCCATGAAATGCACATAATGGTACTTCATGAACCGATTGTTAAGAGACTTGCCTCCATACTTTGGAATGTCGAACAATCTCGAATCAAGCGTAGTTGGGAACAACGAAAGGAAGAAAAGATCGTCATACGGCACCTGTTTCTCGTATATTTCACGATCTTTAAAGAAATAAGTCCCCGAGTTTTTATACTGTTTGGATTCAAAAAGATCACTTAATGGGGCTATTGGAACCGTGTCGACGTCCAACAAGATCATCTCTTCAAAAGACGAGAAGTACGCAGCCAAGAACTTGTTGGCATATTTACGGAACACTTTGAGATAACTGGCACTAACACAATGAGAAACATCCACAAACCAGATCTCCTGTTTAGGGTATTTATGAGGCAATATATCTGTAACTTCAAGAAACGAATACGGAAGCTCAATGCGATCTCTAGCCACAGCACGAATCCGTTCTTGAGACTCACGACTAAGATCGTTCTTATGAACAAGTTCAATAGGAAGTTCATTGCCTAAAGCTCTCAAAATCTTGATCAAGGCAAGAAGTTCTTCGACATATTTGTCAGTTATACTGACAACAATGCCCCTTCCATTGAGTTCACGTTTAAATGTTTTCACAAAAGGCTTTATTTTTGCAGCAGTGTTAAATGTCAAGTCATCAAAGGTTCGTATAGGAGTCTGTTTGGTTTCGTCTCTCTGCTCTTCCACCACAATAGCCGATTCATTAAACACAAGACCTTCTTTGTTCTCAGTAACAAAATACGTGCTATCGTAGTCGTCGAAGTTCTCAGAAAGAATCTCGTCGAATTTAGGGAAATGATCATCAATGATGGTTTTATCCCAACGTTTGAAACTAGGATAATTCCCGCTGAACCATGGCATGACTCTCAGCTCGAGATCTTCAAGAAAAGCGTCTGATTTGGTCGTATCGTCTCCATAACACTGGAAATAAGCTCTGAGATGAGTAACACCGTCTAAAACAGCCTGATCTATACGTTTGTTAGCAGCAACAGCCTCATGATACTCTCTGTCAATCTGTTCGTGCATCAGCTGATCAATAGCAATGTCAATGCGAAGTTGCAGGATTTCTTTTGGAGTTGCTTGTGGATTTTCCTGAAGAAGAGCGTTCTTTTTATCTTCAAATATCTGTTCAATCAACTCCTTCTGTCTGTCATTCTTGAATTTCTCAAAAATGAACAGATCACGCAAGTAGTTCAACTTCTTGGTGTCGTATCGCTCAAAATGCCAGTCCTTGTTCACAAGGGCACGGAAATAGGCATCGCATTTTTCTGACATCGAAGCACGATTCGAAACAGCAGTAACGGCATCATCCACATCGAATCCGTCATCAATGTTCTTTGTGTTTCCCTCAAAGAACTCCTTATTTGTTTCATAGAGCTCCTTGTAGATTGTAGGCGAAGTTTTGTTGAAAAGAAGCTCCTCGACCGAAATCTCCTGGAACAATCCTTCTTGTAACATCTCGACATCGAAATTGAAATAGGTGCCGTTCCAGAGAGGACGGTAGATGTCCTTGAGCTTCTCAACCTTCTCACTGACGGCATATTTGGCATTGTCGTTGGTGGACAAATGCAACGTAAGGATCACGAATAATGAAGCAAGAATCAATTGACGTTTGTATCTTTTGAGGGTGAATCTATAAAGATTAACTATTAGGACCAACACCCCCAATAGCTGCTTGATTACCGGGAAGTTCCGAGCCTTGACAGCGAAGCTCGTTGAGTTCATGGTGATTGCAGAGCTAAATAGCTGACGAATAGT
Source organism: Saccharomycopsis sp. yHQL182 (assembly GCA_030490795.1). Lineage (NCBI taxonomy): Eukaryota > Fungi > Ascomycota > Saccharomycetes > Ascoideales > Saccharomycopsidaceae > Saccharomycopsis > Saccharomycopsis sp. yHQL182. Next base: position 191,402 of record JAKVQV010000011.1, on the reverse strand, counting down.
AACAGAATATATGGGTATTAATGATTATTGATATGAATAGCGAATGTACTTCATATACTTTTCATTTTTCATCAAATCTACTGTAGATCTGGCTTGCTCTCTGAAGATAGTCTTGGAAACTCTTGGAAGTGTTAGAAGTCTTGAAGGTCTCTGAAAGTCCTGAAGTCTCAACAGGTCTTGAAAGTCTGGATGTCTGCGCCTTGATGGTGCCACCTATTGTTATCAGCAAAAATCAGGCAGTCAACATCTATTTAAATGAACTGCTGCTACTAAAATAAATTAAATTAAATTTTTTTTCGAGCGATCTAGCCAGAATGGTTCTTGCTGACTTTTGCTAGGGTGTATTACTATTCTTGGCTTATATTTTTTCGTTTTCTGTCAGGGGTGGCTCCTGCCGCTTTGGTTTTAGGTGGTTTTCTGGGAAAATGCCAGGGTAAAGGAGAGAGCTTATCGATGACCAAGGAATGCTACAGTTATTGAGAGTAATGGGATGGAAATGGGGATTATTTTTAAGGGAGTGTACTAGGTTGTAACAAGGTTTCGGGGCGTATTGTATGATTCCAAACATACCAACCATTATGTACATTGTTGCAGAGTATCCCAAAGCCAAAGCCAAAGCCAAAGCCAAAGCAAACAAGACACGAAAAGTGGCTCTGGGGTGGAGGGCTTTTAGGTTGCCGGGGGTGGCCGGGGGTGGCAGCCTGGGCGGGGGCTGGAAGGGACCCTTTGAAATGAGCAGTGTATACCATACATATACGACACATGGGATGACAAAGATGATAGATATGATGGAACAGTATTAAGGTGGTTATAAACGCAAATTGTGTATATTCCGAGGTGATTGCCATCTAGTTATAGTAAGTAGTTGCAATTTTAGATGTTGTTTATTCAAGAGTGTGGCGTCTATGGTGTGTCTATGGGTAATCCTATATGGCCATAGATATGATCCATAGATCGTGTACCTACAATAAACAACTACAATTCCCAGTAAATTTTGACACGCTATATTCAAGTGCAGTGTCTACGGCAGATCATATATAATTCGTAGGTCAAGCACCTGCAACAACTAACTACATCAAGTAACTAAAATAAGTAGATAAAATATTAAATGCTTTATTCAAGATGTCTATGGGTATATTTTACGAATAAACCACCATGTGTAAAAGAAATTACATGTCCCTAAAACCGCCGCCACCATCAACGAAAACGACAAGTTATAGCTAAAGAAGATCATCGCACTCTGCCAATCACCTATCTTTCCTGGCTTGAATAATCTGTAACTGTGAATGAAAACGTAGAATCCAGCTGCCAATCCGTTTCCAATGCAAGCCCATTGCCATTTCCAATTACCATTAACTATCGACTGGTATATTTGAATTGTTCCTGTAATATCAATGACACAAATAGAAAGCGCCAAAGTCATCAAGTATGAAAAGAAACCAAAATGAAGGTCGTTGAAAAGAAGCGAAGACCATAGATAAATCAACTGATTCATCATGACACTGAAAGGGAAAACCCCAACAATAAGACTCGAAATGATTGGTTTACTGAATATTGGCTGGGTGGGGATCTTAGTCTCGATCATATTGACTTTAACGTTCGAATTGAAGTGGTTCTTAGAAGACATCAATGCCAATATAGTCCCGATGATCGAAAGCGGGAAATAGACAAATAAGAAATATGGTAAAACATACTTGAAGTTGTTGAATGTCACTTGTGATGGCGAATCAACAGATTTAAGTGCATTATTAGGCAACAAAAACAACAAGCCAAGCAATAATGGTGTGAAGATTGAGTTGAACACCACCAAGAACTTGAAGTTGGTCACTGAAGGTTTGGTGCTAACGGTAGTGGTTGTAGGCAAAGAATGAGCAATAAAGTTCTTTACCACAGTAGTTGATGCAAAGGAATGGATGGGACTAGATATAACTGTGAGGATGAATATTGTCAACTTCAATCTGCCAACACTGACAAGCGAGACAATATTGAAGAGCAAACTGAGAAGAGTAATACTAACCACAAACAAGGCTTGGGATCCAAGTCCAACAATATTGGAGAAGATAAGCAAGTATGTTGGGGCTCTATATACATCGTTTTCCAAGTACAAGATTTCAAACTTATCGTCCGAATCTATGACTCCATGGGTTCCATGTTCAGCAAATGTAAATGCATCAATATCTTTGTCCATGTTGTCGGTGTGTTTGTTGCTGTTAGCATGGACATTGTCGCCGTCAGTACTGCTACTGCTGCTGCCTCCTCCCGACACGGTGGTAACGGTGGAAGAAGTTGACTCAGAGAGTCTCGAGTATAATGAGGTCCTAGTGGAGTCGAAAATGGTACTCGTTTTGTGTTTGAAGAGTAATCCTACGAAAACCGTGAGAACGAGGAAAATTGTTTGGGTGGCTACGTTGAATTTACTGTTGATGATGTCATGTTTGAACAACTCGAGTCTGTTTGTCCACGTGAGAGCGTAATTATCTGTGTCAGAGAGATCTTTCCAGATGATGTCGTAGGTAAAGATAAGTTTATTATCGACATTTGGCTTTATTCTTAATGAATAGGCAGGAAACACTTGACATTGGGGGTTTGCTTCTTTGGCAGTTCTCCCTGATCTCTGTTGCATCATCACCTTGACGATCTCATGCTTTTCAATGTCGGGTGACGTGTAGAAGATCGTGAATTGCCAGTGGTTATAGATGTGAAGCTCGTTGTTAACGTCCGCATATCCTATAGGAATGTTGTTTGACATGTAGAACTTCTTGGCGTTGTAATCATAGAATTCCTTGCCTACAGGAATGTCATCAAGAAAGAAGTTGTATCTGTAGTCGTTCTCAATGAGAAAGTTCAAATATGTGGCATTGACAGTTTTGTGTTTTCTCCAGCAACTGATTCTACACTCGACATTTTCCTGGAAAATAGGCACGATAGCCTGATTGATTACCAAACTGGCACTAGATAACTTGTCTGCGTATCTTACCTTGTCAACGTACGGCTTACCCTCGTCTTTCAAGGGACTGTAGCAGAAATTCGATGTTTCATTGTGATAGTCCTGTGTGTAGAAGTAATGCTTTCCCGTCTCCGAGTTTCCTCCCGGCGACAAGTAGCCTGTTATAAGGGGCACCTGGTCGCCCTTGCGGTAATATCGTTTTCCCTGCGACGGGTCTATGAGAAACAAGCAGATGAGGATGTATATTGAAGAAGGAACGATCATTATGGGTGGATATTGTGGATATAGTGGCAGTTTTGTGGTCGTGATACACTAAGAAGGATAATAGTGCTAAGATCAACGAAGAAATGCGTGTCGCTACAATAGCTGGTTGGTGAACGTCCTATCCGTCGTAGTGGGTAAATACCTTTGACTAATATGGCACGATGAAATTAATGTTCGTGAATATTACAGAAATATTACTCCTGGAACACGTCTAAAGACAGCCCGCTGACGAAAAGAATTGATAGCTGTGTGGCTGGTGTACGAAGTCCAAAACCTGAAAGCTGCGGACCAAAAGATTGAACAAATATGTATTAAATATCAACAACACCTCTTCAAGACGAAGAGGGTTTCAATTTTTTTATTTGGAATTATTTCTTATACTGAATTTCCAACAAAATACAAAGAAAAGAAGAAAAAAAATGCCGTTTTCGTTGACAATGAAGAGATCTTCGCTGTCTCGTAGGTCTATTGGTTTACCGCCTCGCTGGACAGGTTTCCTTTTTCACCCCTTGTAGGAGTGCCAATTGCTGTTGAGGCCCACTCTGAGTCGAGGATTCCAGGCTCGTGTTGATTGATGCTGCCAATCATCTTTCACGCTGAGTTGTGTGTTATGGGTTCTGTATACAGTCGAAAGGCGGGATATGGACTTCAGGGTACTTTTTTTCGTCTCTATTGTCTCAGTGTCCCCACAGGGCCGCTCGGTCTTGTAGCTGATGTCCGGCCTTTCCAGGAAGGCGGCGGACAGACCCTGTAAATTTCCACAAATGCTCATGTAAACACCGGGCGCAGTTTAAGGGCTTTTAAGTTTCGGACAGGCAACCCCAGCGATTGGCTTAGCTGTGGCTATTGATTGATCTGAAGGGACTGCCCCAGCTGTAGGTAGGTTTATCATAGAGTTTATTATTGTAGAGAGAGGTCCAAGATGCTGGATATTAGGCGGACACTGGCTAGTGCAGTCTAGAGTAGATGACTAGTGGTTAGTTGTATATGGTCGTAAGATCAAACGGTATGTGGCACAGTAGCTCTACATGGAGATAAACTGTGGCTTTTTGTAGCTGATGAGTTCTTGGCAAAACCCAAAGGGTGTGTGAGAGCGCGCTTTTTGCTCCGAGGCGGTGGTATAAAACTTCTATTACTACTACATAATGTTAGTACAAGACTTCTGTTGAAGAAAGAAATAATCTATTATTAGCACTAGTCCTAATATTTAAGAACTTGGATAAAAAGTCGCTATCAACTTTGATCTTTTGGATTGTACCATAAATAGACGACTACTAAAGTTTCAAAGATAGCTATCTGGGAGAGGACTGCTCCAGCTTAGTTTGTCAGTTCCTAACGGGAAAATTAATTTTAGCTTCCCTGCAAAACGTCATTGTTAGCAATTCTGAGCTCATTGGTAAGGTATGGCTCACAACCATTACAATCGATCCTATCGGCCCTTCTTTTTGGCGTATGCCTTCGTCTGTGGTTACGAGCCCACCTCTTTACTTTTCTTATGTCTGGATTTTCCGGTGACGTTTTCTTAACATAACATAACCAACATAGCCAACATCAACATCTATTATACAACCAAGCTAAGTCCCACAGCATCATCACAAAATGAGAGCTTGCAACTGGTTGCAATTCGTCTCGGTTTTTCTCTACATAACTTTCTGTGGGGCCGACAGTATATCGGTTCCAAATGACTTCAAGAAATCTACAGTAAAAAAACTCTCCAAGGCAAGAAAGTCTGTTCAGAAGTCGATCATTAAGATAACCGATAAAAACTCTGAACTTCTCACGGCCGAGTACAAACAGGTACCTCTTATAGTGCAATTTACAGCTCTCAATCCGAACGTCGCTTGCGGTTTGTGTACGAAATTCAACCCTATATTTGAAAATGTTGCTAAATACATAAACCTCGAGAGACCTGAGTTTCAGGACAAATTTTTCTTCATGACCGTTGATTATGGGGTTGCAGGAACTCTCTTCAAGCAGCTAGATATGGGCAGCGTTCCCCACATCTGGATCGTTCCTGCATATGAATTTACGTTGTCGAGATTGGTGGAGAAAGGCATCGAAGATGTGGAGAATCCTCAATATTACGCATTAGAAACCTCAGAACATTATGAGTTTCAGATCAGTGAAAGGGCTTCGCCGGATGAGTTTCTTCGTTATATTGCTGATGCTTTACAAATCAGCGGGCTTGTTAAGCCGCAGAACGATGGGTTCCAGTTTGATGAGAATACTGTAGCCGGGATTATCATTGCAGCATCTATTGTGATATTATTGAAAAAAAGAGTGCAGAATTCCGTCAATGGAGACTCCTTCTTGTCCAAGTTTGGAAAACGCAGAATATGGACGGGATTATCGCTTCTTTTGATTATTCTTTTTATCAGTGGATACATGTTCACTGTAGTAAGAGGGGTCCCTTTCATGGCCAGAAATGAACACGGTCCATTCTACTTCGCAGGAGGAACTCAATATCAAATTGGTATCGAGACTTTCCTTGTTGCCCTTGTTTATGCTCTTCTTGGGTTCTGGTGTGTGTTGTTGATCCGGATCATTCCGTCCAAATTCAGCTCGGCAGAGGAAGAGAAGCAGGAGAAGCAGGAAGAGAAGCAGGAAGAGAAGCAGGAAGAGAAGCAGGAAGAGGAAGAAGAGGGTGAAGAGGAAGAAGAAGAAGAAGAAGAAGAAGAAGAAGAAGAAGACGAAGAAGAACAGGAGGAGGCGTTAAGCGAAGAAGCTAAACAGATCAACTTACAGAAAAAGGAGACTGTAGGCTCCATCCTTACACTTATAGCTGTTGTGGGTGTCTACTATTCTTACTGTCTCTTGATAGATGTTTACATGAAGAAAGACCATGGGTATCCGTTCCCATTAGCACATGTTCTCTGATGGATACATATTTTTGATACATGGATATACGATTACAATACATATTTCTGGTGCAGTACAGTAGATCTTGACCCCATAATAAGCAGTATATCAAACAAACCCTTGACATCATAATTAGCATATGACCTACCTACATAAATACATACATAAATACATACATAAGATGCTCATTGACGCTGTCTGAAATCCTTAATATGTACGGAAGGTACATATCTCCCTCTCCATAGCCAATCCCTCCCTGCCTTAATTTATACCGATGTGACAATTCTTCGACACCGCTCTTCCCTTAAACTTTCCCAGTACCCACAACACGCATAGTTTGGTTCTAAAACATCCTCCATCCCTGTGTGTTTGCAACCTTCACCCACATCCCGCACGGAAAACTCCTACGGGTCCCCTCTGTCTAAACTGTCGGCACCGGTATTTCCCTGCAGCTTCGGGATTGTTTCAAGTTTAGGTTTTCCTGCTAGTCATTTCCGTTTTATGCTGCAAATATGGATTACGTGTAACGAATTGATAGAAATTGGGCACGCACCTGTGGAGCCAGTTAGTGCTCGTGTCTGGAGTGCACCCTTAGCTGTTGATGATATCAGTGAGTTTTGGGTTTTTTCTGCTTGATACATTCATTGGTTTCTGGCAGTTTGTTTTAGATATTTTTTGGTTGTTTCTTCGACATCTGGGCTATTTTTCGTAGTTTAGATGCTTGATATAAAGGTTTTAGAAATCCTTTTTTTCTGTTATTTTGGGATCTTCTTTTTGGTATTTAATCAGCTATCGGCACAACTATCAGCACAGGTTCGTCAGTCAGCTATAATCAACATAATCACTAAATTACATAAATATAATCACATAACTGCATTCAATAACCATGACGGAGGAACCTAGACAAATCTCGTTCAATGTTTCCGACCACTACCAAATTTTGGAAATCGTTGGTGAGGGTGCTTATGGGATAGTGTGTTCGGCCATCCACAAGCCTAGCGGTGAAAAGGTCGCCATCAAGAAGATAGTGCCTTTTGAGAGATCAATGTTCTGTCTTAGAACTCTTCGTGAGTTGAAGCTCTTGAAACATTTTAACCATGAAAACATCATTAGTATACTAGACATTCAAAAGCCTTTGAACTATGACTCGTTTAGTGAAGTATATCTCATCCAGGAGCTCATGGAAACAGACTTACACAGAGTCATAAAGACCCAGAAGTTAAGTGACGACCATTGTCAATATTTCATCTATCAAACCCTTAGAGCCCTCAAGGCAATGCATTCGGCCAATGTTCTCCACCGTGATTTGAAGCCCTCGAATCTTTTGTTGAATGCCAATTGTGACCTCAAAATATGCGATTTTGGTCTTGCAAGATCTATTGCCTCTTCCGAGGATAACTTTGGGTTTATGACGGAATACGTGGCCACCAGATGGTACAGGGCTCCGGAAATCATGTTGACCTTCCAGGAATATACTACTGCCATTGATGTTTGGTCTGTGGGGTGTATATTAGCCGAGATGCTCAGTGGAAAGCCGTTGTTTCCCGGAAGAGACTATCATAACCAATTGTTCCTTATCATGGAGGTCTTAGGTACCCCATTGATGGAGGACTACTATGGAATAAAGTCCAGAAGAGCCAGAGAATATATCAGATCCTTGCCCTTCAAGAGAAAGGTGCCTTTTGATCAATTATACCCACATGCTAATCCTTTGGCCTTGGACTTGTTGGAGAAGCTCCTTACATTCAACCCTGCCAAGCGGATCAAGGTTGAAGACGCTTTGAAACACCCTTATTTGAAGCTCTATCACGATCCTAACGATGAGCCTAATGCTGAGCCTATTCCTGATGATTTCTTCGATTTTGATAAAAGAAAAGACGAATTGACTATCGATGAATTGAAGCAGCTATTGTACAAGGAAGTCATGTCTCCTTTGAACTACAATTAGTTGCTCCTTCTTCTATGACTTCTTTATCTGCCTGCCATAATGTTTCGATTTTGTCTTTATTTCCTTTTCTTTCACATCTACTATTAAAAACATGTATAATTAATCTCCTCATGCTTCTCCGACAGGTAGTTTCACATTTGTTTTAGGTAGTCAATAATGGTGTTTTACTGATTCTTTCAATATTCTTACAATGTAATAGAGTATAATACTCAATATGTAAACGTTCATTCTCTATGTATGATCAAACATCGCTCACGTATATCAAACTCACTCCTTCATCACCGGCTGTGATCAATCTCTTACCGTTATCCTGGACCGCAAAGTCCAAGACCCCCATGTTATGGCCAACACCGACAAAAACTTCCTTAGAGGTTCTTACGTCCCATTTGTAGATCTTTCCGTTCATGCAAGCCCCAACGAGATATGGTCCGCCTACAAACTGTAATTTAGTGACAGTATCTTCTAGTTTGATCTTCGATCTCAATTTCCAGGTCTTTGTGTCAAAGAAGAATAAGTCTCCAGACACAAGTCCTACTGCGAGAATAGACAAACTAGGACACCAACTCAAAGCTTCGATACTAGCATCAAAGAAATCCTGGTCAGGCTGAAGCTCTATTGCCTTGAAAAACGTGATGATGTTACCGGAAACTGTATTTATCACGAAAATAGACCCATCTCTGGAACCCAAAGCAGCAACATGCATAGAGTCATCAACAGCAATGCTCACCCATGGAGGAGCTTCTCCCTTGAAGGATGCATCCTTGAATCTGAACGTTGGTTGTGCGGTGTAACAGTTCCACAAGATGATTGAGGAATCTTCTGAACATGATATCAAAGAAAGCGAATCAGCATCGTTTGTGTTGACGAATTTACCTGATGTGGTTTCAAGAGAATGAGAAAATCCGGCCATAACTTCCTTGATTATTCCAGATCCCTCAGCGGAGAGTTCATACACATAAACAGATCCCTCTTTAGATCCAAATGCAAAAAATGGTTGGCTAGGATGGATATCAATCCAGGTTATTTCGTCAACGAGTTCAATTTTGTCGACAAATTTCCATACTTGGCCTTTCTTTGCTGCCTTATGTACAGCAATTCTCCCATTCATGTCCCCAGTGACCAAGAACTTTCCGTCGCTGGTAAAGCCACCTTCAATGACAGATTCCTCATGTTTATCTATGGTGGCAATGAGCTTAGGTTCTTTGGTGTGACTGGTCCAAAGATATGCCAAATTGTCGCCTCCCCCGGTCATAATGATTGGTAATGTTGGGTGAGTGGCAACTTTGAATATAGAATCAGTGTGCTTATCGAAATATCCCGAAGAATTATTGGCCAAGTCTATCACAACATCCTCGCCATCAAACTCGCCTTGCTCCACAGCTTCTGGTTCTGCTTCATCGTCATCGACCTCAATTTCATTAGGGTTTTCATCGATCTCTTCAGCGACCTCTCCGCTTTCTATGTACTCTCCGTCTTCAATATTGACTTCTTCAATTTGTTCGTTAGGTGCACTCATGTTGAATAACTATCTGTTTCTTGGATTTTTATGTTAGTTGTTGGATCAATATCTCTTAAATCAACCAGTTTCTGTTTTATCAACTAGGTGGTAGATTATTAATCCAAGAAGAGATGCAAAAAAAAATTTTCAGCTTACCTTTTTCAGTCTAATCAAAAAATGCCATTTTGGTGGGTCATTGAAAAAAAAATTTCTAATAGAAAATTTTTTTGGATCTGTCTCCACTACTTATCATACCTTCATGATTGTCATATTGGTGACATATACCAGGTTAAATTTCAAAAAAGGATACAAAATGGTTAATAAAGTGAAATCTGATAAAATTGGCTTGAAATCTCAACTTGGTCTCGATGCCTCGGACAACGAATCCAACAGTGATGATGAAAGTCTTGGAGAGGAACATGAAGAGGAGGAAGAAGAAAGGGAAATAAATAGTAAAGACGTCAAGAAACAGAAAGGTGCTAAAAGGGGTCATTTTGACGCATTTTCTACTGCCAATGACAGTGATAGCGATAGTTCTGATGAGGAGGAGGAAGAACCAAAAGAAGAACCAAAAGAAAGCCGGACTACGGAAAACAGCAGCGCACCTGTAGATGAGAGTTTCAAAGATCTAACACAGCAGTCGAAGTTCTTTAAAAACGAGAACCCTAAGACGTTATCCAGCGACAAACTTGCAAAGATCGAAAAGAAGTTGCTCAAAACGGGGGTTGTGTATATTTCCAAAGTGCCTCCATACATGAAGCCTTATAAAATGCGGCAGATTCTCTCGAGATTCGGCAAGATAGACAGATTGTTTCTCAAACCAGAACCTCAGCAGCTATATGCCAAAAGAGTCAAATACGGAGGAAATAAAAAGAGACAGTATATTGAAGGATGGGCTGAGTTTATCAACAAGAAAGACGCTAAACTTTGTGTTGCAACCTTGAATGGGAATACCATTGGGGGAAAGAAAGGGAATTTCTACTACGATGATATTTTGAATCTCAAATATTTAAAGAACTTCAAATGGATGGACTTGACCAACCAAATGGCCAAGGAGACAGAGATGAAGCAGTCGAAATTGATGATGGAAATCTCGACTGCTAACAAGATGAATAAAACGTTCATTAGAAACGTCGAGAAATCCAAGATGCTTGCCAACATGCAGAAGAAGAAGAAACAAAAATTGGAGAAGGATTAGTATGATAATGAATAAATATTACGTTACAGCAAAATGAATATGTAACTGCAATAAAGCATTGAATATATTATTATTCGTATTTAAATGGAACTTAAAGCAAAAAAAAACAATAATCAGACTTATAATTTCTCACCGTTAGCGAAGAATCTCACCACCTCGTCAATAGACTTGGCAGTGTAATCAACATTGTTCTCGTTCAAACCAGCAACAGAGGCTCTACCGTTAGAAGTCAAGTACACAGCATGCTTCTCTTCTAAACGTTTAACCTCTTGTGGAGAAAGACCAGTGAAAGAAAACATTCCGATTTGGTTGACAATGTGGTCCCAGTTACCTGGAGTCTTATACTTTTCAGTCAACAAGTCACGTAACTTGTGTCTCATTGTTGTGATTCTCCCGGACATAGTTCTCAAATCTTCTTCCCACTGTTTTCTCAAAACTGGGTCACTAAGCACCAAAGCAGCAATCTTTGAACCGTAAGCAGGAGGGTTGGAAAGCTCGGATCTCGTGATCTTCTTGAACTGAGACAAAACTGCCTCTTTGAATTCTTCCGGATCTTCAGCAGCATCTGGAGCAACGGTCTCTGATTTTAAGGCAGCGGCACGCTGGCTTTTGGCAAAGTATTCTGGCAAAATCAAGTGAATGGCTCCGATTCTCTCACCGTATAAACCTAAGTTCTTAGCAAACGACTGACAGATCATTATTGGAGTGTTTGACAATTTCTGGACACCCAATCTCAACGAATAGGCGTCTTCTTCTAAAGAACCCGAAGCAAATCCTTGGTAGGCAATGTCAAAGATTGGGAAGTGGTGTTTCTGAGCAATAGCGTTCAAAACCAACTCCCATTGTTGCTTGGAAAGATCCAACCCAGTAGGGTTATGAGCGACGGCGTGTAAAAGGAAGATGGATCCCGGGGCGGCCTCGCCGATGGTCTTAAGCAAGCCATCGATGTTAATGGTTTTGGTAGCAGCATTCCAGTAAGGGTACAATTTGACGGTGAAGCCCAAAGTCTCGAAGATCTGTTTGTGGTTGGCCCAGGTTGGGTCTGAGAGGTAGATGATCTTCTCCTCTGGAGTCTTGTTGATGAATTTGGTCAAGAAACTAGCACCAAAATGCAAGGCCCCGGTACCAGACAATGATTGCACAGAAATGGTACGTTCCTTCAATTTTTTACCGAGTTCTGGACCAAACAAAACGTTCAAGGTCTCGTCAATAAACTTGTTGTTACCATTGATAGGCAAGTACTCATGGTTGAAATCCTCCGAGGCCTGGATTTGTTTTTCCGCAGCCTTGACCGAAGGCAAAATCCATGGTTTTCCGTTGTTGTCTCTATAAGCACCGATTCCCAAATCGACCTTGGTTGGACGTGGATCCTTGGCCATACGGGCCTTCAATCCGAATAATGGATCAGGAGGAAGCTTGGTGATTTTCTTGAACAAAGTTGAGGAGGACATATTGCAATATAATTCTGACTGGGTCAACAACTAAGTGCACTATTTATCAGAATAGCTCCTCAATCTCTATCAGCAACAGGATTGCTATATCCATTTATATAATATAATGGTTTCGAAATTTCATCCTGCTCCACTTAAATGAGTAATTATACACACTCCCAAAAAAATTTTCGTTCCGACCCACCCCATGTGACTGACCCACTATTTTTTTTTCCGTTTAAGTGTGGAGAAATCCCCCGGATCGCTCCGACAGACAGTTACCAATGATCCACCAGATTGCATCATATCGAGTAAGTGAAGCCGCGTATCGTGGATCAAACCTACGTTCTGGGCTATTTAATACTTATTATTTATTATTATTAGTATTATTAGTATTTACTATTTATTTATGTCTTTATTTTTTCTGATTTAAGCAGCAAGACGTGGTGGTAATCATGGGATGTATATTTTGCTGTATCCGGTTATGCTTCTGCGACAACACACACACGTATTGAAGTTCCGTAATACAAGCGACAATCGGCAATTGTCGCATATCGCCAAACATTTGCAGGGCCATAGAATGATCTGTCGCGCATTTACTTGACATATCACACAGGTATATTGCTTAGAAAAGCTCTCGTTCTCCTCCAGGTCTTCCTCCTGCTGGCCTTGCTTTAATTTACGCTTGTCTATAATTAAATTGGCTAATTTCTGGAGATTTTCATTTTTCGCATTACCCACAGGAGACGACGCTATTGCTGATGATGACATCGATGTCTTAGATTGCTCTCTGAAGTACGATCTGGTTAATGGCTTGTGGCTTTGGTTTTGGGGCAGGTCGCTGGATAAATGGAACGCTAATATTTGTCTGAACAGGTCGCCGTCCTTGGCTGCTGCTCCGCTTTTGAGGTTTTCGGGCTGCTGATCCAGAGTGTTAATTCCTAAAAGACTATATAACTCATTTGCATCAAACACCTCGCCCATTAGATTATGTGAATGAGTTTCTGGCTTTGCTGCTGCTGGCACGGGAGCTGCAGGAGCCGTCTTTCTGGGTCTTCCTCTGCCTCTTCTTTTTGGGGCAATTGAATTTCCCAGACCAGATCCTGCCAAACGCTCAAATTCGGAGGTGTTTATTGTCTCAATTTCCCCCTCGTAGTCGGAAAACTCCTCTAATGGCTCGTAGTCAATGTCTGATTCAGGCTCATAATCAGGAGAGTCATCGTCTTCCGATACCATAGGTCCCGATAATAATTTACTGTATTCGATTGTTTCCGACTGTTCGTTGTAGAAGCTGGTGGTGGTGTTTTGCTGCTCTTCAATTGGCCCCGATCTCAACGTCAAGCCCTTTCCGCAGAGAAGCTCCTCTTTTCTTGCTAAGGACTGCTGTTGACGTTTGATGGCGCCTCGTTTGAACACCAAACAAAACACTACTCTCGTAAAATACTGGAAGATTATGAAATACTTTCTCATCTTCCTGAAGATCACCCAATTACTGTTTACATTCAGATCTTTTCCTCCACTCACCATCTCTTCCCTGTCATCAGCTTCCTTCTCCATTATTTCTGTGAGTTCTGGAGGAAGTTCGAAGTAGTTATTGTAGTTAGATAAGTATCTTTTAACAAACGGTTTGGTGGTATTATGATCGTGATTGTGTAATTCGTGGCTGTTATGCAGTTCTTGTTCTAGTTGCTTCTTCTTGAGTTTCAACTGCTGTCTTTCAAACTTCTGTATCTCGTATTCAAGCCAGTTGGATTTGGGCAAATTTACATACGATAACTCTCTAATGAATGATTTCTTAGTTGCAGTGGTCACTGCCACCACTCCTATTTTAATCAATGCGCTGCTGAAATCCTCAGAAAGACTGAAATTGAGATTATCAACACTCAAATTGACAAACGTCATCGAATCCTCGTTGTCATCATTCAATAGTTTCGCTGAAAAATATATCAAGCAACATATAACAACTATAAGAAGCGTGGCTACAATGGGTACATACGTCAAAACCACAAATGCAGGGAAATATACCAAACGGCTGGTAAATGCAGCATTAATGTAGTAAGCAATAAACGTAAGCCCAATCACCGAGGAGAAAATAAGTCGGTATTTTATCATGTTGAACAACTTTAATATATGAATCGTGAGATGATTGAGCAATGAATTGAGACATACAACAAGAAGCTCGGGCGTAGGTTTCTCAAAGATCGAAAGGGGATCATTGAATTCGTAGAATGCCAACGAGAGCTCAAATAGAGTTAACGAAGACTCAATATTGATCTGAGCCCCAGAACTCACAGAACAGAACGTTTCGATAAATTGGCCGAAACACATCCCAAGATAGATGCTCCATAAGAAATCGTTGTTTGGCCCTATTAGTCCAAACAACTTGCTCGGAAAATTGGCATTTCCGTGAGTCCCAACACTAACAGAGCCATTGAAGTGCGTGTTCACAAACGTTTGGTTGAATCTCACAGGCGAAAGGATTGTTCCTTGGAACTCCGTGGTGTTGTAGTTGAAGGCAGAGTAATTTGAAAGTACTCTATTTACTGGTTTCGAGTAACAATTAAGACATATCAAAACTATGTAGAAATATCTGAGCAATAATGCAATCACAAGCACTCGTAGAAATGGTTTGGCTGTTCTGGTGAATCTTCTTCCGATTTTCAATTTCTTCCAATATCTTTCAGCTCTTTTTCTAATGCTCATAGTATCCAGATCTTCCTCGTCATCCGAATCACTGTCCTCCACCGGAAGGTGCCGAATCACTATAAACTCGCCCTCCATGCGCTCCTCCACACGTGCCTGAAGGTTCCTTGTTGTTGACGCAAAAACCGAGGTGCGGTTCAAAATGATGGCCATTAACATACATACCAAAGCATATGGAGAAACCAAATACCCTAACAAGGAACTGAGATTTCGCCGCGGAAGATTCGATTCATACGACTGTGTGATTGCAGCATTGATTAACGACGTCACCACATGTGGGACGAGCTTGGTGTCGGTACTGTTTAGGAGTAGAGGTTCTAAAGGAACCTGTCTTGTTACTTTACTCATTATATTAACAGGAATTTAGAATTTTGAGAAGCTATCTATGTAACATTTGCAGGACGCAACCAATCAGTCCTAGATGATGGTTTTGTATTTGCTATTGCGATTGCGATTTAGTTGTTGTAAGAATGAATTACTCGAACTTATTGTCTTGATGACATGACGTCTCTCGAGAAAGATCATTGATTGATTGATCTTTTTTTCTTCCTAATTATTCTCGATTTTATTTATATTTTTCCCCTATAAACGAGAATTAAAAAGAGAAGACAACAGTATTGGTGATACGACATCCAATCAATAATTATTCTTCTGTTGTTGTTTGTCTTCCCATATTAGCCCCAATAACTAGAAATGTTGCAACGTCCTGCCTTGGTGGGCATGATTGCAGCAAGCAGAAGAGCCCCCATAAAAACCGGAACTATGACTCTTTTTATAAGGCACTCGTCAACCGGAAATAGCAATAGCAAGGTCAATGATCCCCAGAAGAAGATCAAAGCTGCCACAAACACAGCTAAACAGAATACCTCGTCGTCGGAAGATTCGCATATTAAGGCAGTTGCTTCCGAACCTCAATCTAAAGATCAGCCTTTATCTCCTTGCGATCCAAATAATAGTACTTCCAAGGTTCTCGATTACTCATGGCTCCCAGAGGCTCCTAAAACAAAAAACATATCACCATCGAGGCTCAGAACCGAGGCTTTGTACAGCGGGTACAGACCCTTATTCATTGTGTCTAAGAAAAAACCACCTAAAGTAGAGAATCTGGACCTGGCTTTTAACGACCGGTTTACAAAATCTATAGTGACAGAATTAGACAGTGAAATCACATTGAAAATCATAATAGAGGAGCCTGTATCAGTTTGGTCGTACTCTGCAACAGGGCTGGAGTATTTCAATGAATGGGAGAATATTCCAAGAGAAATCACCAACACTTTAACTCCTTTCCACTATAAAGGACAATATTCAAAGAATAAGCCTGGATTTTTAAAGATCATGGAAGGAGGCGAGGCAAAAAATAAGGTGCCTAGCAAAGATAATAATGTGAAGACGGTTTATAATAACATAAGGCTGAAGTCTTCTAAGGTTAATGATGATTTCGCAGTCTTCACTAAAGGTAGAAAGAAGACTGGAGCTACTAAATATTCGCGGTTATTAAAATCCAAACAGAGCCAAAGAGACGAAGTCCAAAGAATACTTGGCAAACTTAGTAATAATGGCGATGATATTTGAGCAATTTATACAAAAGGCATAACTATATAATATATTTATCATATAATAAAATGACGATGCAAACTACAATTACGATTAGTTGTAATATTCAACAGTGGTTACAGCGATTTGAAAGTAACTACTTGTCTTTCTCGAGTATCTGCTTCGCAGCTCCTTTTGATATTATACTATAATTTCTTTATTCAAGCTTATGTAATTTTCTATTATCTATTATCTATTCTAATGCCAGCTGTCATCGCCTTATGGTGCTTAATTTGGCGAAAATACTTTTCCTGTTTTACCAACATTCTTGGTGACAGCTACAATGCTTTCATTACTAGAGAAGATGACTGGAGCAATAGCAGCACCTTTCTTGTCAAAATCAAAGTAAATGTAAGCGTATCTGATAAAAGGAATACCAAGTTGGTACACAGTTCCACCGTTGTTGACGAGAGTGTCAAACTTGCATCTTGTACCAGAGACAGTCCAAAGAGTTTTACTTGGAACACTGATACTTACACCACATCCAAGATTAATTGTAATATTTGGCATCGTCGAAGGACAGTTGAACCAGCCATCACTTTCCACGCTGAATTCGGTCTTCAATGCCGAGTAAATTGCGCTAGGAACTCCATAGTAAGTATATCCTGTATCAAACAAAGCAGAATATTCACCACTGTCTCCAATAGTTGTTGAGTTCACTGTCATGTTTGTAACTAAGAATGACCAAGAGTCCTGATTTTTTTCCTTGAAAGTACTTGATTTAATGGTTTTCATCGAAATCAAATCACCAGTGTATTTAGCTTGATCTACCCCACCGAAAATGAAAGATCCCACAGCACCATTACCAGTCTTACCTAAATAAAGTCCAAAACCATTCTTTTTAGTATGTGCTCGTTTCCTCAACTGTTTCATAATATTGTGTTTAGGATTATAAAAGTTGAGTCCAACAATTCCATTGGTACTTGGGTCAACGAGAGTGTCTGCTACTCCAAATTGGGTTTTTGGGAATTCAACACCACCAACCCAAACAGTATCATCAACTAGTTCACTGTAGATATTCATTCCACTTCCGTAGCCCAACTGTGACGTTTTATGAATATCTTTCAAAGTTGTTGACTCACTGGCATTAAAGGACCCAAGTTCGGAGCATAAACCAGAGTTGTTTGTGCAAGACGATGTGTTGGTGATCCAAAGATCTCCAGAACCGGTGTCTATTGTGACCCTAGCAGAATCATTTTCTGACCCAAACTTGAAAGGCATAACATACTGCCAGTCATAGTAGTTGTATATATCGACCACTACGTACTTTGCAGCAGATCTTTTTGATAATTCGGTATTCAAGACAGCGGAAGATGAGATGGATGTGAGACCTTCAGATGGAACCGGAACAGCATTAACAACTAGGTTGCTAAGAAAAATACTAGCTGTGATTAGCTGAATAATTGATGACAGTACCATTTTTAATTGTCTGGTTGTTTAGTTGATATTATTCATAGATTACAAGTGACATTTTTATCAATTTACGAGATAAAACCTACACGACCTCATCTATTTATATATTGATTTCACTCTCTCATACTAAGCTACGCATGTGCATTGTAGTCATCGTTTGGTAAATTCTACCTTTCCAAAAAGAGTGTTACCGTAATTGAGAACTAAGTGGAGGTGTCATTAATGAGGATCGCATAAGCATGCAAGTTTCAACATGATGGCTGAAAACCGTAAAAATGCAAGTTTATGACTAATCGCACCTCATATTTACATGCATCTCAAAATCCTCATTTATGGAATGCTGGGCACCGTTAAACGAAAAACTCAGCCTATGGCTAATCATTGAAATTTGTACTAATTGAAACTTGCTTTACAACTCGCTAATGGAATACTTAAAAGCATTCATAAAGATAAAAGTACTGGCCGAGGGTACAGATCGAGTTATGAGTTAGAACTACTGCCTCGAGGTCCAATATACTAATGAGCTGTCCATGGATGGACGGATGGTATGTACACTCTCCCTGGCTAAATTTCTCTGCTCAGGTTTAAAATTATGCATCGTTAGTTATTTCTTTTCTAATAAAGTAAAATGTATGAAATTTATTCTAGTTGTATTGTATAAATTATCTATAGTTCTAATGCAGTGACTGAGTATATCTTTTAAGTTGGAGAGAATATTGAACCCGTTTTTCCAACGTTCTTTGATACCAACACAATATCAGTACTGTCTGTTAGCTTAACCGGAGCAATAGCGGCAGCCTTTTTATCAAAATCAAAGTAGATGTAAGCATATCTAATAAAAGGGATTCCAAGTTGGAACTGGATACCTCCATTGTTGACTAGGTATTCGAATTTGCATCTCTCTCCAGAAATCATTAAAAGAGATTCCACAGGAACACTGATGCTGACTCCAGTAGGAAAGTTAATTGTAAAATTTGTATATGAATATGTAGACGGACAGTTGAACCAACCATCGCTTTCAATGCTGTATTCAGTCTCTAATGCCTCAAAAATAGTATTAGGAACTCCAAAGTAAGTGTACCCTGTATCAATCAATGTTGAATAACTACCATTATCCCCAACAGAAGAACCATTCATGGTCATATTATTGACTAAAAATGTCCATGATGTTTGGGATTTCTCTTCTTGAGAATCTGCATTGATGGTCTTCATTGCTATTAAGTCTCCATTGACCTTAGCCTGGTCAACTCCACCAAGAATCAAAGACCCAACAGAGTTATTTCCACTTTCCCCAAGATAGACTCCAAACCCGTTTTTCTTAGTATGGATGTTTTTCTTCAACTTCTTCATGAGATTGTTCCCACCATTATAGAAACTTAATCCGAAGATGCCGCTCATGGCTGAGTCACTTACAGAATGCGCTACTCCAAACTTTGTCTTTTTGAAATCAGCCCCAGCAAACAGAACTGTGTCTGTGACCAAATCATTAAAGACATTGGTTCCACCTCCATAAGAATCCTCAAACTGTGTAGATGATATCTTTACTGTGGTTGAGGCACTGGTATTGAAGGATCCAAGATCTTCACACCGTGCAGAGTTGTTTGTGCATGCAGATGTATTGGTGATCCAGAGATCTGTTGATCCCGTGTCCAAAATAAGACGAGCAGTTTCATTCTGAGATCCGAACCCAAGTTTCACATGATATTCCATGTCCTCGTAGTTATAAATATCAACCAGCGCATATTTTTTGCTTGATCTCTTCTCTTTGTTGGAGCTAGAAGAACCACTGTCTTCATTGTCATCGCCATAGTTTCCGAGCTTCGATGCGCTCGTATGAGATACATTATATGCCTTAGGAGACGACGAGGAAACATATCTTGCAAACAATGATGGCAAAGGAATAGCACTCACGTGTAGCTGAGAAATGAAAACACATGCTGTGATAGACTGAATGACTGATATCTTCACCATTTGAAACGAGTTTTGACGTAAGTAAGGGAAAATTATGCGATAAGTGGTTGCAGATGCAATATTATAGTCGTTAGACTAAATAATAAGCAAAATCCATGGCGCATTGTACTGTACTTATATGACTTCAAATGTCAGCCTCATTGCGGGTTCACTTCTAATTTCATAATGACACTAAGCATGCATGTTGAGTTACCATAGAATGCCCCCAAAAATTTATGCGAAAAAGTAAATAACTCCCAAAAAGTATGCATGTTTCAACATACAGATCTGGATTACCGGCCCTTGGAATCCTCGAAGAGGTGGCGTATTTGTAACAGTTACTGGTAACTTTCATCAATACCAGGATCTTACTGCCTTACCATAATCATGCAGAGGAATCTATTGGGAATAACCGATGGCATTCAAGGGCTTTTGCTATAAGCACTTGTAAAAGGAAATCAAGTCTTCGTTTCAGCGTTACCATACATTAGAAACAGTGTTGGTAACCGAAGATGAGTTTACACATAATGTGGCTTTCCGAAGACTTTTATTTACGGTGGTTGTATCTTATTTCGAGTATTTCTTGTTGAAAATGGTGCATTAATCGTTGAGTTTTTCCTTGTATGGTACCACTTAGAAAAGAAAAATAGATGAAATTTGGCAATCAAGCCTTGACTATAGATCAATTTCATCCTATGCTACTCTACTTTACTAGCTTCGGGAGAGAATTGAAGAAAGAAATGTCTTGAATTGAGTCTGGGATATTGATAATCATCATGTTTTCTATTTTGGGCAAGAAGTTAAACATGTAGCTAAACACATGCTAACTCAGAAGAGAATCATGACAGTTATTTAGAATAAAAAAAAAAAAAGAGAATACATATGATGAGATGTCACAGTGGAACAATTGTTAAAATCAAAGCACAAAAAAGAAACATAATCCCCTTCACTATTTTGATTAATCATGACTTCAGGCCCCTCCACAAAGATGACGTCTCGAAGACGGCTGTCCATTACGTATGTCCAGAAATTACTATAAACACGCGATGAGGTGAAAAATTTTTATGTAAGAAAAAAAAAATTTTATTCCAAAATTTTTTTAAACTATGATTCCATCTTAGGGACATTGATAATATATAGAGCCAAAAGCAACACCCTTAGATGCTTGTTGGTGTAAATAAAGCAAGAAACGAGGAATATACACAATGATTTCTGCAAATTGTTGGGTCCCAAGAGGATTTGCGTCGGAGTTTCCAAAAAAATATGAATTGGATGATGAAGAACTTGAGAGAATCAACAAGTTGGCACAATTAGAGCTTGACGATGCCCAAGAAGAGTATGAACAAGCCAAAGCCTTAGTGGAGGGAGAAAATGCTGAAAATGCTGAAAATGCTGAAAATGCTGAAAATACTGAAGAGAAACCAAAGGTTGATGTAAGTGCTTTGCAAAAACAAGAAGACATAGATGATGATCTCAAGGAATTCGATATGGAACACTATGATGATGACAATTCCGCCAGCGATGGCACTAAAGTCTCCTTCATGCCTGGTTTAAGAGGATCATATGCAAAATTCGTTGAAGAGGAAGAGGATACGTATTTAACCTTAAATAACGAGGAGGATGAAGAAGAAGAGAAGCAGGCATTACAGATCTATCCAAATGATAATCTCATCTTATCTGGGCGTACCGAAGATGAAGTGTCCTACTTAGATGTGTATATCTATGATGATGGTGCCGGTGCTCCAATGGGTGCTGAGGAAGAAGAGCTAGATAAAGCTGACCCTGATGTGCAAAAAGGTATGGTTAGAGAGAGTAATTTATACGTTCACCACGATATAATGTTGCCATCTTTTCCATTATGTGTTGAGTGGCTTAATTTTCAGCCTGGATTGGATAACGATGACAGCAATGTTGGAAGCTTTGCAGCAATTGGTACCTTTGATCCCCAAATAGAGATCTGGAATCTTGATTACATAGATAAGGCCTTCCCTGACACGATACTTGGAGAACCAATCTCATTGAAGAAATCTGGAAAAAACAAGAAGAAGAAGAAGAAGAACGTCCATGTTCTTGACCACCATACGGATGCCGTGCTTTCCTTGGCTCATAACAAGTTTCATAGATCGGTATTAGCCTCAGCCTCAGCCGATCATACTATTAAGCTCTGGGATCTCTCGGCTTTGAAAGCAGTGCGTAGTTTGAACCAAATACATAATGGCAAGTCTGTCAGTTCTATCCAGTGGCATCCAAGTTCTTCTGAAGGGTCTGGATCCATTCTTCTTTCTGGTGGGTATGATTCACATGTATGCATCAGTGATGTGAGAATAAGTAGCGATACTGATATGGTCAAGAGATGGTCCGTTAATCCAGGTGAAGATGTTGAGAATGTTTGTTGGGGTGACAGATCGAATGAGAATGTTTTCTATGCTGGTACTGACAATGGATCTATCTATGGATTCGATATCAGAAATGAGAGCAAGAAGCCATTGTGGAAGTTACAGGCCCATGAATCAGGTATTTCTTCTTTACAGGCCAATCCTTTCATTCCTGGTTTGATTGCGACCAGTGCCATGAGCGACAAACGTGTGAAATTATGGAAAGTTCCAGTGGAGAGTGTGGATAACGGTGGAAAACCAAGCATGATATTATCAAGAGATTTGGGTGTGGGTAATGTGCTATCCACGGCATTTGCACCTGAACTTGAAGTTGGTGGGTACTTGGTGGCTGGTGGTGTCAGTGGTCCATTAAAAATATGGGATGCATTCTCCAATAAGTCTATTAGAAAGGCTTTTAGTGAGCCTTTGAAACAATTACAAAAAGCTGCTAGAGAAGAGGCCAAAGCTAATGGAAAAGCTTCGAGACTCGCCAGAAAATATAACGAAGGATACAAAGAAGAAGAAATCATAGGTACCGACAACCGTAGTGATGAGGACGATGATAAGGACGATGACGATGACGATCAGGATGAGGACGACAATGAAAGCGATGATAGTGATGCTTCCATGGATTAAATATAGTACTTTTGTTTCACTTTCATATTAATATATTTTCTACTTTATCTTCTATGTTTCTTACACTACAAAACCTACCTAATAGACAATATATTAAACTGATCAAAGAACGATTTTCCTACCGTAATACAAAACTAAAATAATTACAGCTAATCACTATCTTCGTCCTGTTCGAGCAAGTCATTTGAAACACCCTTTGGATGATCTTTTTTCCAGTTGTCAAGCCACTGAACAATTCTAGTCACATTATCGTCAATCTGATCTACATCATCGCTTCTTAACTCAACCACAATCTCCTCTTTATAACTCTCCTTTGCTTCTTGAATTAAAATGTCCATAATTTCAACGTCCAAATTTTCCTGTATTTTGCTGTCCTTGTATCCTCTCTTGGATAATCTGTCATATAGCTGGGAGTTATCACATCTCAACACAATCACCAAATCAATCAATCTTTCTGGGAAGATTTCACACGCGTGCCAGTCGATCAAGGTACCGCCATTCAACATGTCTGGCTCAATAAAGTCAAGCAATTTGTCTTCATCAACAACACTCGTGTCTCTTGCTTCATCATAGGAATCTATAAGGTTGTTTTCCTTGGCTATTGTACTGACATTCAAATGCTTCAACTCTGGTATTTGTTGAAGAATGAAATCACAATGACTGGTTTTACCACAGCCTGGAGTTCCCGTGACGATAATGTTTGGAAGTTTTCTAAAGTTTGACATTTTGTGGCTGTTTGTGTCTGTTTGTGTCTGTTTCGTATGAAATGTTTTGATATTGCAAGCTATATAACCAGCGGCATCATTGTTAACAAGAATTGATAATTTTTCACTCAAAAAAAAAAAAATTTTTTTCCTCATCGCCCATCATTTCGGCTCCTCTCTCCCTTACATAGACCCAAGTAATGTTATTTAGATGCATTTTATTAGATATATCTATCTCTATCTATGAAATAAAATATGTAATGTCGTAAAATAGTGTTCAATCATGACGTAAGAAGCTGGAGCATACCTGTAATTTTGTTTGCTTCCTTACTTTTTTCGATCTCCACTGCAATTTTACGTTTCAACCCAATGAATAACTCTTCGAGTAATGCACTTTGTTCCACTAAGTTACCATAGAGATTCATTGTGATGATTAAATAATCGACAATAATGTCAACACATTTGATGTCATCTAGATTCTTGATGGACCAAGTCAAAAATGGCTCTAAAGTAGTGTCGTCTCTGTTGGAAAGAACAAGATTCACTTTACCTAGTCTCTTTAACTCTGTGAGAATTGTCAAAGAAACATCTTTAGGCACACCCAGTTGGAATGCAGCATCAAATGCTTCATACCATTTGAAATAATTCAACAACTTTTCGAATTTCTGCAACTTTTTAGTGTTGTTCTTTCCAGTGTCATTGATTATTCTATGTTCCGACTCACCGTGATATTCTGACCCTCTGAGCATTCTCGCATGCGCATTACTCTTCTTGGTCTTCAATTCGCCTCTTTTTGGAGGGGCTTTCTTGCCCATCTTCTTCGTTCTAATAGACAAAAGCCCGGAGGTTAATCCTGCGACGAAATGCTTGGAATCAGGAGAAACCCCACAGCTGAGAACTCCGCTTCCAAATTTCCAGCCGAATTTGACTTGCCAGTTGATCTCTGAAACATCGTATATTTTCACATGTCCATCTAAGGATCCTGCAATCATATTACGGTCATCTGAAGCCAAAGATAAACACGTTACGGTCTTGGTGAAGTTTGACAATTTCTTTGTAAGCTTGTTACTTGGTAAGTCCCACACTTTTATGTAATTGGATCCACTGGAAACAAGAGATGTTTGACTAATTGAAAGAATATCTTCCACAGGAGCCTGGTGATTGAATTTAAATATTGGTAAATCGCTGTCGATTCTCGAGTCAAATATACGCACATACCCATCATAACATCCCGTTGCAATCAAATTGGGTTGTTGTTTGATATATGTGGCGGATCTTATATAATCTGTATGATCATTGAGGGTAAGTAAAGGCTTCTCGCTTTGAGAAATGTCATATACTCTTACAATTTTATCATCGGAGGCTGTTAATAAATTAGTCTGGTTAGTTGGATGGAACTTCGTCACATGTGTAGGATATGTAGAAGCCTGAATTGTGACAAGCAAAGTTCTAGCACTATATGCATCAAATACCTGCACAAGACCACTCGAATCACCCGCCACAAAAAGTTTACCATCAGATCTATACTCTCCACTATAGGCGGTTTCTTTGAATCTTGAAAATGTCTGGGCCACTTTTCTGGTTTTAGACGAAAATACCTGGATTCTTGCGGATGAAGTTACTGCAAAATCGTGTGGCGAAACAGGATTGAAAGCTATATGTGTGATCGCATTATGTTCCTTGACCAACTGGGTATTTCCAAATGATCTCCAGTATTTCTGTTCTGGAGTTCTGCGATTCGAAAGTATCGGATTCCTTATCACTTGCACTCTCTGTTTTGAAGACGACATTTTCCACACTATTTACTATCGGAAAGCAACACACTGATTGATTATCTAGATACATTCGATGCCTTTACTACTGTTAGTGCTGTTGCATCATCTCTTTTGATGAAATTTTTTTTTGTAGAAAAAAAAATTTTTTTTTCTATATAATCAGAGGGTAAGCATTTTTTCCAAACCTCATCAACCGTTTTCCAATTGACATACCCATATCTGAGGGACTGAGGGACTGAGGGATTGAGGGAAGAGTCTCGGTGGACATCTGAAACTTGGGGCCAGGGCCAGACCATTTTTGTTCTACGAAAGAGAATTCTTGCGAATCAATTGTAGTTTGGAGCACACACACACACTACTTAGAGAGAGCGACGAATGGTAGGCCAGTGCTGCTTACATAATCATGCAAATAGGTCCTCTTTATGCACTAATGCCAACATACAGCAAAACAATTTTCCGATTATAGAAGTAAATTGCTCACTATTTCCATACTTCAAGCATACGGTTAAATACTCTACTATTTAACCCTACAATTACATATATATGTAGTGGCTCTATAAGCTATTTGACAATTCAACATTATGAGTAGTTGGAACGCAAACCTTTACTTTTACGAAAGCGAAGACAATAGCTTGTTCCATCATGGAAGGCTATTGGAGGGGCACAGTTTCTCAAATTTGAAAATATTGCAATTTATGCTGTTAGATCATCATGAATTTGGGTTCCCGTTTCTGGCACCTAAGTTGAGAAATTTTCCAATTTTGAATCGGCTTGAAGTTCAAAGTCGTATCTCTAATAACGATATTACTTTGCACAATAGAAAGTCGCTTCTCAAATACAAAATTAGAGTCATGAAAGGACAATTTAGGAGTCATAGTTGAGAGTATTTGATTTGATTAATTCTACCTGAGATACTATTGTTTCTGTGGCTGTTGCTATTCAATTTATGTGTATATACCTGTTTGATAGTACATATAATTTGCGAATTTCGTGGTATGTATTCCTACTATATATGATGATAGACACGAATAAGCATATGGAAACAAATTCTGCAGGATTGTTTGAAACTAGAGTAAATTATTTACAAGTAAACGCAAGTCATAGATGCAGAAAACAGGCATTAATTAGTGAAGCAGAATATTGAATATATATCAATAGCATAAGAAGAATCTAGAATACAATATAAGAGGTTTTTAAAGACCAAGGCTCTTCTCGAAGACAAGAAGAGATAGTGTTTTAGTTTGCCGAAGAATAAAATGACGACATGTCACCACCGGCACCCATATATAAAATAATGTTAGGGCTGTTGTTGTCGTTATTGGTTAGTAAGTTTTTAGTTCCGAAAGCTTTAAGAGCCTTTTTCATTTTTGATGGAGTGATTTCAGACGATGAGCTGAATGAAGAGCCAGAAGTTGGCTGAAGAGATAGAATGTATGTGACAGTACCAGTGACGTGAGGTGTGGACATAGAAGTCCCTTTCATGAAGGCAGTACTGTTTTTCAGTCCAATGTAGGCGGATTTGATGTGTTCACCAGGGGCGAAGATATCAACGCAAGATCCATAATTGGAAAAGCTTGAGATTGCTCCTCCTGCTTTATATGAACCGACAGTGATACCTGCCTTTGATCTTGCTGGGGAATAATCGCATGCATCTGCATTACTGTTGCCTGCTGATGTTATAAGGTGAATACCGGATGACACTGCAAGTTCGAATATTTGATCAGTTATAGACAGAGCAGCACCATGGATAGACATGTTCACCACGGATGCAATGAAGTCGGTCTGATTTTTTCTGGAGTTGTGTCTTTTGATAATGTATTGGATCCCTTTGATCAAGTTTGAGTTGGAACCTTCCTCATCCTTGTTCAAGACTTTAACTGCATATAGAGTAGCCTTTTTAGCAACCCCAAAGTCCTTGGACCCCACAGTACCAGCAACATGAGTTCCATGACCTGCTTTATCGTTCTTTCCTTCACCGGTATAGTCAACAAGAAAACTGGCTCTGTTTTCAAACTGTTCGTTGTCTACGTAAATGCCACTGTCCAAAATATAAGTGTCAATCTTTGCTCCTGCGTTGGAACTGTAAGTGTAGCTTGCACTAGCGGTGGAATTAGCCATCTTTTTAGAAGAAATGGCACCCAAGTTCCATATAGCGTTCTTTTGAGTGACAGAAGCTGATCTTATTTTGAAGTCTTCCTCGATAATTGCTACTTCGTCACATTTTTTGAGCTGTTCAACAATTTCTGGTAAGAAATAGCCATGATAGCCAACCATCTGGCCATTGCTGAGATCGAAGTCATATGTTATACCCCCAAAGTCATCCACTGTACTGAAAAATCCATGGTCAGGATTTTTCTGTTTCAATTCATTAGCCAATTGCACTTGCAAATTGTGAGTCCAGCTCTTATGTGCTTGTGTTTGTTCACTAGTGAGGTTGTTTTTTAACATCACATTATAACGATGCTGTATTCTATCGGGATTGGGCTGGAGAACCACCGTGGTAGTAGAGTTGTAAGAAAGCTTAAGAGCAGCTACTGCTTTCATGCAAAGCAATGTTATGATTATTATGAAATTCATTTCTAGTTTATATTAATAGTATTGATTGATAATTAATCGAGCGGGTTACTACATTTCTGACAGCTGTTATTCTGCATGTTAATCGAATGAGAGATTCATCTTGCTTATATACAAATATAGCTTATAGATTCTCTTCTAAGGTCTCCCTCGAAGCCATGCTGAGTGCAGGGGCATCCAAAGTGAACGCCTTGTACCCTCCCAAAGATACACTACTGTCTTGTGTATAGTGCGGCAGCCTAAGATCGGAAAATCTTCCGGAACTTTGTTACATCCAAATTTGGTGCATAAAAAATCCTAAAAAAGGGCACTATTTTCTGGTAACTGCCCTCAGCCCGCGAGTCGCTTATTAGATGATATAAAAATAAAATAACGGAGTTTCTTTGCTTAGGATTTGCAGCCTGGGTTTGTAAGTAAAAATACCACGTCCAGGGAGTAGTCTTTTGTCAAAAACTAAAAGAGATTCTTTCGGTGCAGCTAAGCGATTCTATAAATATCTACATTTTAGAGGATATACGTAAGGCTGGGTGCTTTTAGTGTTTGTAGTACAAAAACTTTCAATAGTATGTGCATTTATTTGGCATGCATGTTATTATCTATGTATATATTACTCTATACTTAACAGCTATTCGCTTTGAAATTTGACACCCTTTGGACGCTCGTCAACCGTCAATTGGAACACATCTGGACGTGTGTAATGTCCATTTGCATCAAGATCGTAACGGGCTTCAAGGAGCTGGTCCAAATCAACCTCGGCAGTAAGCAATCCCTCTGATCCGATCAATGGACCGGCTAAAACTTCACCATATGGATCGACAATCATAGATCCCCCGTTTATAGGCTGTTCACGTACATATTGAGGCAACTCTCTGGTAGCGTCGGCCCAGTTCACATACTGTACAGCAGTGATGGCGAATTGACGGTTTTCCACAGCAATAGTTTTGATCAATGCAGACCAAATAGGACGGTCGTCAACGGTAGGTGCCACGTAGATGCTCAAATTCTTGGCATACAAAGAAGCACGGTACAATGGCATGTAGTTTTCCCAGCAAATACCCCCTGAAATGTTTCCTAGGTCTTTGGATTTGGCCACATAAAGAGTCGACCCGTCTCCCTGGCCCCAGACAAGTCTTTCGGTAGCAGTTGGCATGAGTTTCCGATGTTTACCAATATATCCCTGACTTGGGTCGATGTAGATGATCGTACAGTACAATGTGCTGTTGTTCACATCTCTCTCAATGGCACCGGCTGCAATGATGGCCCCTGTTCTTTTACTGAGCCCTTCAAGAATTGAGATCTCCGGCCCTGGAATGCTAATAGCCTGCTTGTAGTACTCGGCAAACTCTTTTCTGCCTTCTGGGACCCTGTATCCCAAATAGGTCCCGAATGTACTACCTTTTGGATATCCTCCAATCGTAGCCTCTGGAATAACCACAAGCTTCACCTTTTTCTCTGCAATCTCTTTCTCGTAGCTGAGAATCTTCTCGATGGTTTTGGCAGTTCCCTCCTTCGAGGAGCCGATCTGCAACGCAGCAACTGTATGTTTTCCGGTGAGCATTTCTATATATATTTTTGAACGTGGATGTTTTGCAATTATGAATCGTAAATATCCTAAGTGGTATTAAAGGTCTTCGAGGAATCTGCGGCTATTTAAAGGGAAGAAAAGTGCGGGCTTTGGGCAGATCTAGGTACACACATTTATCGTCCCGGCTGCCGGTCCCTGCTAAAACGCGGGCTAGGCTTCCCGCAAAGCGCACGCAAGATCTACGCAGCCTAAAAGGTGCTATCTATTTTGATCAGGGACCATGGAAATATCACCTTTCCGGGGAGCCAGACTGGGTTTATCCTTTTGACTGTTCTGCGTGGCTGGATCAGCCCTACATATTCACTCATTTACTCAACTACATATTGTGGTGGTATCGGTGATATATTGTCTCCGCTTGTCTATCTATTTTTCAATAGCATTAAGCACTGCTAACATTCGGTTCTACATAAAATACTTTATCTAATTAGCCAGACAAAGCACTAACAGCACAAATAACACTGCATTCTCCTTTCATTTCCTTGATATTTACATGATATACGTACATCTCATTGAAACCCATCTCTTCTTGACATCCCATTATCTATCTCCCATGGTATACCTCAAGCCACAACTATATTACTCGCCGGGTAATATATTTCAAAAAATTCCAATCTGAAAATTGTAAATTTTAAATATACACGAAACCCGCACGTCCTATCAAACAACAATACGACTAACTATAACCATAACTCATCACCCAATAATCAACAACAATGGCCGTGGTAAAGCAGAGAAAACAAAGGTATAATAAAGGTCCATATCAACGGAATGTGCCTGTGGCTCACCCTGGGCTTCCTCATAATAGAATCCCACCACATCAACAGCCTCCTCCTCGGCCTATGAATCCACCGATCATTGCACATGATGAGGCCGATGTCATGAACTTCAGAGAGCTTACAGCGACCCGGTTTGCACGTAATCAGGAGCTTATGGAGATTCTTATGGAGAAAAACGTCCCTTTAAAGAATATTCTTTCGCCAGCTCTATATCCTGATGCAAAGCTTTGTATCCCCAATAACCCAATGAGCACATGGATAGGTAATCTAGACTATGTGAAAAAGTTGGTGGCTGCAAACCAGAAAGCCATAACGCAAATGAAAGAAAAGGGAGATCTCACAGCGTCATCTACCGAGAAAACACTAGGATCTGAGTATGTAATCAGAAAGGAGCTTCTAAAGAAAATCAAAAAGACGTATCTTGTTGCCCTTGATGGCACGCCTAATGCTGACGCAAAACTAGCGGAATGTATTGACGAATTTTCAAAAATAAACGAAAACTTGAAGGTAATCAAAGAAACAAGGTACGTGAAACGTGAATTGTCCGCTCTTAAGCCTGCAGATTACGCCGAGGCACCTCCAGGATGGTTTGAGAGACAGAAACAAATCGAAGAAGAGCTTAAACGGAAGAAACAGCAGGAAGAAGAAGAATTGCAACGTAAATTGGAGGAAGAACGCAAACAACAGGAGCTTTTACAGCAGCAGCAAGCACAGCAGCAAGCACAACAACAAGCACAGCAGCAAGCACAGCAGCGGGCTCAACAACAGCAACAACAGCAACAGCAACAACAACAGCAATTTTTACAGGGAACTCTCGGTCCCTCAGCTGTATCTCTTGGTTATGATCCCACGGTCCATAGTGACTTACCTCTTTCAACCCATGGAACGGACCTCAATTTGGCTGGAAATGGAGACCTAACGTTGCAGGCGAACATTCTAGCAAATAATAATGAACTTGGTCTTCCAAATACTGCTGATTTAGGGTTACAGGGTACGAATGACTTGGGAGTTCAGAATACCGGTGATTTGGGGTTGCAAGCTGGAGATATGTTTGGAAATGGATTTGCGCCTTTTATGGATGGTGACGGGTTTGATATGCAGTCATCTTTGGATGACCAGGACTTTTTGAGTCAGATCGATCATAGTATGGAGTGAATATGCCTTTGTATAGTTTCCATCTAATTCTAATGTATATTATTATTTTAATAACTTATGAACTAAGAAGTAAACAGGAATCAAGAATAGTACCAAGAAATGTGTCACCTAATATATTCACATATATGAAAGTCCACAGAGAGCCCTATTTGAGGGTTTAGGAGAGTCTACCGAAATATCTGGGTGTACTAGTATCGATAAGATGATAGACATCCTTTTTTGTAGCCTGCTAAATTTTATTAAGGCTTACTTAGATACTAAATAAGACGCGTTTCTATATAAGTAGCTTTGTGTGATTCTAAGTAGCCATAACATTCAATATCCCAACTTAAATGCTTAGACACCGCATTTCCTGCATGTTCAGAATATTGCCATTTAATGCATACATACGGCCGATCCATATTGTTTCCTTGTCTACTATATGGAGAACTAGTTTCATTTTAAAATATATTTGGGTATATAGGCAAAAATCATATAAGCGAATCGCGAATATAAAGAGATACTTAAATATCTAGAATTAAAGGTGAGAAGGGAATATCTTCACAGTCAATGCAAAGACGTAACGTTAAGGGCGGGGCAAACCAGTGAGCTGCTTAGAGGCCAAATGGGTCCATTTCAGCATACAAGTGGCTTTCCGCGCTGCTTTTTGTGGAGGTTTTGCTTGCATGAGTGGTGCTGTTTGCAGCCTTGGTTTCGTTATCGGAGATCGATTGACCGTAAGTAGAAGTAGAAGAAGCAGCCATAACTTCAATGTTAGTAGAGTCTGAGTATTTCACTTGGGCAATACCAATTTTAGCGTCATCCAAATCGTAGTAAACATAAGCTGATCTCAAGAATGCGTCACCAAGGATATAGTAGTCGCTTCCCGAAGACATGACACCAAGAATACATGGGGTTAAAAGACCAGCTTTCTTCTTACCATTAGCATGGTAAATCAAATCCTTAAATGGAACCTTAATTGTAGTAGAGCCAAATCCGAATTCGAAATCTTCACCAGTTGCACTACAGCTGATGAAATATTCACCTCCGATTTTCTTACCGTATTTAGAACCAAAAGCGGTAGCAACAGTTTCTGGAGCATAGATCAAAGTAGTACCGGAATCCAATAAAGCTGGGTAAGTCTTGTTGGCGAGAACATCACCATTGTTTTTGACTGAGTCTAAGTTGACAAAGAAGGCGGTAGCCTCCTTGGTGGCAGCACCAGAGTCATCTATATTAACAATGTCTAAAGTGGCCAATTCACCATCATACTTGGCATGGTCAATAGCTCCGAAAAGGATGGAACCAGCATCGGCATCTACAGAGTTCAAGTATAAAGAGTACGAAGTTCTGTTGATGATACCTTGCTTCTTTAATTGAAGTGGGAAGTTTGAGTATGTGAATGGACTGGATGCTTGAGCACTGGCTTCATTACCAATGAAACCCACCCCAAGAATAGATTGCTTAGCAGTCTGCTTAGTAGCGTAACCAAATTCAATACCTTTAATCGTGGATCCACCAATGGTGATATCATCAGTAGACCAGTTACCGGTAGCAGTAGAACCATCACCGTAACCGATTCTGAAACCATCTTTAACAATCTTAAAAGAGGAGGACTTGGATGAGTCGAAGGTACCACTATTACTGACAGTACCAACGGCAGGGACCCACAAATCTGAAGATCCTGTGTCGACATCGACTTTGATTTTTTGGGCAGGGGTACCGATTTCCATATCAGCTAAGTACAAAGCATATTGATTTTCCAATGGCAAGTTGACAGAACCAGCGGCTCTTCTTGTTCCATAGGCAGTACCAGTGCTGTTACCGGCGACTCTGACGACATTGAAGTCAAGCTTGAATGGGGCCTGGGTACGTTTTTCCACTGGGGCGGCAACCGAGAGGGAAGACAAGGTAGCGAGAACACTTAAGAGAACAGAGCTAGAGAATTGCATACTTTATGTAGAATATGTGTATGAAATAAAGGGAGTGACCTTATTGAAATGATAAGAAATAACTAAGAGGACTAAGAATACAATTTGGGGTTTAATGCCAGATATCAGAGAAGTCTCCACATATTTATACTCATCGGACTTACTGTTTGCCAACCCCATCGATGCATTGGCGCTGTTATCTGCAGAAAACACTAGCACTAGATATGTATGTTGATCGCATGCTATCGAAAGGCATTTCTCATTTCATTTCTCCCCTAAGAATTGTTTAGCCATTATTGCTGCCGGTGGAGGAACGATCTTAGACATATTGAAAATCGCACAGATTAGAGTTTTCTTGTGAAGGCTATTTTTAGTATAATCACTAACTACTAAAATGGTTCAATTTCACAGCCAAATAAAATATGGCTTAACCACACACGACCTTATCTATTGTGCGGATTCTTGAATTCAGGCTTATCGGAGTTGATATCACTAGATTTGAAGGTGTCTGAAACTTGTCGTAAGACAGTTCAAATATTAGAATCTTTGACATGAACTGACAAAAGAACAATTATATCACCTCCTAGCAGTACAAAAAGAATGTCGATATATTGAGATCCCATGAGCAAATAAACAGTAGGGAAACAGACGCATTGGTTGGCCGGATAGATCAAAGTATTCCGAAGAGGAAGTAGTGACAGCTAGGGATGCATTGAAGTCAAAAAGAGCACTAAGATCAGGTTTTGGCCAAAAAGTGCCTCATATTTGACTAGTAAACGTTCGTTAGCGCACTTTCATGCCGTCGTAGATTTCGTGCTTTTCCACACTTTAGTAGTTTTTCACACCTATAGCCGTTCAAGAAAGGCTCTACTTGTCACACTTATACCCTTGAAAACAAGTCACACTCGCACCCCTAATAAATAACGACAGTCTTGTGCCACTGATATTCTTTGGTATTGGGATGAGTGTACAAATAGTTTTTACATATCTTAAATAACAATATATACTTCATGTTGAAATCGGGGTCAAAAATACTTGCAGCCGAAAAACTGGCCGGATATTACCTAAACCGTCCATGCAATAATTACGGTAGAAGTTATCAATAAGCTGCTGGAAATATATTAACAATGTAGAAGAAAGAGAAGACAATAGCTGATGCCGCCAGGTATGCATGAAATAGTTTATACCTACTAGAAAGAAGAAAAGACAGAAAAGAATGCAAATAGAAGAATAACGCAAAGGAGCAATGCAAGAAATCATTTAAATGATGATTAAAGTCACGAGACACAAAAATACAGTGTAATTCAATATATTGTGTCTACCAAACGAAATATTGGAAGAATCTGAGCTTGAATTGGATCTGTTTTTGGATTTACTCGAGCTTGTTGAGTTTGTCGAAGTCGAGGTAGCGATGGCGATAGTTGATAAGGTGGAGTTACTCGAAGTTGAACCACCATATTGGAGAAGTGTCGTTGAGACACCATTATTGGATGATGATGATGAGTTAGAAGAGGTGGAATAGTTTCCTACTTCTGTTGAAGCAAGCAAAGTGAGACTAGTGCCAGAACTCAACAACGATAAACTGGTTGTAGTGCTGTTATCTGAAAGGGTATAGACAGTGTAGGAAGTTTCACAGCCATCACATCCTGACAGAGATACCTTTGTCTCTGTCGTCATAATATAAGAGGTTTCAACCGTAGTTTGACATATTGATGACGTTTGAATAGTAGAAACAATTAAAACCGTATCAGCGCCTTTAGTAGTTATAGTTGAGGTAACAGGCACGTTTACAGTACTGTAATATGTAGAAAGTTTATAACCAATGGAGAGGCTAATAACTGCATCGGTATTGGATTCATAGATGGTTGTAACTCCACCATTTCCGGATTTGGTGCCTCCAATAGTAGAGACTATCTCGTACACGGTGGTTTCATCATCATCAGTGCTGGTTTCATCACCCTCGACTGTGGTGGTGACGGTGGTTCCACTAGAAGTTATAGTGGTGACATAACTAACGTCTTCAGTAGCCGTGCCTGTTAAAATGTAGGAGATAGATGATCCCTTAGCAATAGCAACTCCCTGAGTGGTGTGTAAGATGGCCGGAATAAAGGCTGAGATAGCTCTGCTTGTTGTGGTTGAGATCGGTCTCAAATTGATCAAAACTCCGTTTGAGCATATTGACTTGTCGTTTCCGACATACATCTCGTAGCTGCTTGAGTCCGAGCTTTCTGGACATGCAACAAACACAAAATACTGGTCGAAATGCAAATGAGCACCGGTGATGTAGAAGATATGGGACTCATCGGCTTCCGAGGAGATGGAAAGTTTGTCGTTGTTTGAAGTATCGACCGAGATGTAGTTGCTTGTTCCGTGCACTTTAAGGAATCCATTAGCATCTATCAGCAATTTAAGCTGCAGGGCATCATTACTAAGAACAACGTTATTACTGCTATCATAACCCAATGGCAAAGAACTGAGATCATTGTTGGTGTTCAGGATATCATTGACATTATACAACTGGAAATAATCGGATATCACTGCCGAATACACAATGGTCCACTGGTAGACGAAAATCGCCAATTGAGATAACGTGAGTTTCATTCTGTAGTAATGGTGAGTGTATGTATACCAAAAGAATATGCTGAGATAGTGGATCTATATCAAAATAACTGTATACAACTACAAGGTTACAGCACGACTAACACCAGCAACTGGCTTCTTTATATAAAAATCAATATATAGCTACCTCCCTTAAAGGGCATATCCCTACACTAGCTTACCCATGTCTAGATGCATACACTGGATAATCTTCCAGCCAGCACATTGTCTCCTACAATTAATTTTCTGTCTCGTCTTGCTAATTACTGGCTATCCCTAAGGATCAGCACCCCGCGATGGCTACCAGAGTCAAAAAGATTCCAAGACATACGTCTCTAACAGCAAGCAAAGAAAGATAGACCAATGCTGAATTAGACGAGGTAGCAATTTAAACTACAATACACGTGACTGACGCCAAAATAAAATTTAAAAAAATTCGGTTTTTGAGGCACTAAACACGATTGGGTTCTGTAATAACTGGAAAAAGAATAAAACCACCAAAAGAAGATGTCCAAAAAGGTTGGGGCATCTGAGATCATCCAATAGTTGCAGCATACGGACATTAAGGACCAGACCGACATATATGCTTCATTCCATGCTATTAGCCGTTAGCCCAATCAACAGTTCAAATAATAATCCTAAGAATAACAATAATGAATAGACTGTATCAATGATCAGCACCGCGACTAATAGGCAATAGGTAACTCTGGAAATGAATAGCAATGACAACCGAATAAAAAAGAAGACAAGCAGGGTACAGCTTTTGATCAAGAAGTTCTCGGACCCCAATTTCAAGACTCCTCCGGCCTCTGAGCTGGAAGAAGCAGACTCGATTCAGGAAGTGGATGATGGTCGTCATGATGGGGAGAGATCAGGCGGTGATTTTGTGTACGAGACGACCACACGACTTTTGTCTTTGGCACACAGCTATAATCAAAACCTTGCGCAGCCCAGAGGGGAAAAGGTGTCTTCTTATTCAAATCATAGTGAGGTGGATCTGCTCTCTCCCGAGAGCACAGATTATCATCAGGATGATGATGCCGCGAAGATTGAAGGCGGAGGAACGCTTGATGTCTATGATCACGTACATACCGTTGAGGACGTGAACGATTCGTTTTCAATGCTTAAGATCGATCCAGATACGCAACATCCCATTGACAGCAGTGATATTGAAAGCTATAACGACAATAATAACGACTATAATAACGACCATAATAACGAGATTGTGGATGTGTTTCAGAGGAAACTGTCCAATGCGCACAGCATCAGCATTGAAGCCGCTAAACAGCCTGCTATACAGAACGTGTATGTTGATTCGAGAAACTTGAAGGTGTTGAACCAGGCATTCATCACACATAAACTCCTTCCTTTCCGAGAGAAAGACTTCAAATGCAAATTCTCATTTATTTCTGAGTTCAGCAACGACAGTAAATCCCTGATGAAGCGGATATTTATTGCTCAGCCAGACGACGAGGTGTTTTACAAAG
This sequence comes from Saccharomycopsis sp. yHQL182, assembly GCA_030490795.1. Classification (NCBI taxonomy): domain Eukaryota; kingdom Fungi; phylum Ascomycota; class Saccharomycetes; order Ascoideales; family Saccharomycopsidaceae; genus Saccharomycopsis; species Saccharomycopsis sp. yHQL182. The sequence goes on along the minus strand of JAKVQV010000011.1, from coordinate 154,024 downwards.
ACGTCTCGCTTTTAATTGAGGGGATCTTAGAGTCATATAACTATTCAAGATTCAGAGAGTTTCCGAAAGTGTTCTTTTATTATTGTAAGACATTGATGGCTAGTGGATTTGACCCTATTCAGGACTTGATTGTTTCCTATGTATTACACTTCTTGAAGAGAATCAAAGATCGTAAGCTCAGTTCTTCCTCTCGAATTCCCTTCAAAATCAACATGATTGCCCGGGTCTTTGCCTTGAAGAACTTGAAGGCCAATAACTACTACTCAAACGAGGATGTCTATGACTCAGAAGACCCCGAAATGTACGAAGAAGATTTAGTTAAGAAGAGCGATTTAATGGAAGCTTCGTCGTTCTCGCTGTATCAGCTCAACAATAACTGGTTGATGGAAAGTAGGGCTTCGTTATCAGAGTTTCGCAATTTGAACTTCAATCTCCTTATTTCCAGAGGTATTCGGTACTCAATATTCTGCTACTGGCGAGATAGAAAGCTAACCAGACGATATTTTCTTCACAAATGGGTCAAAAAGCTACAGTCCTCCCTAAGAGAGAAGTTTCTTCTCGAAACATGGCGAAAATTCATGCTCAAAAGGTACTTTGTTGATAAGTTATACTACAATTATCTAAAGTATTCCAAGCTTGAGAAAATGGCAATGACTTTACGCAGAAGACTGGTCAAGAGAAATGTTTTATCATTGTGGAAGGAACGATTGAATGCTGTTCGTGATGTCCAAGAGGTACCTAACAGCTTTCAGCGTGCTAAATATTTCAGCAAGATGATCGATCGGTATCATAGAGCTCGAGAGATGGAACAGAAGGCTATTGAACTCTCAAACACTTTCTGTTTGCGTCATTTTCTCAAGATATGGAGACTAAATCATCGGTGTATTTTTGTGCAACTAATAGTATCAGGTCATCATGATAACACAGTTATAAGATCTACTTATGCTGCTATTCGCGAAAGAAGTATCAAATTGGCCCGAATGTCTGCTGAGGCCACGCTAGTGTCTGAAGCAGTCCTATGTGGTCCGATATTGGTCAAATGGCGACTGATGATCCACAATGAAAGAAATGAATTGGAAACAAAGTCATACGGTGTTAATTTGATTGTGAAACGGAGGATGTTTAACACCTGGCGTAGAATGACGCAAATCAAGTCGGTGTATTATGTTTTCAAAGAAAACCAGCGTCAGATCATGGTCAAATGGGTGTTTCAGCAAATGATGCAACGAAAGTACAATTTGGCGATGCTTGCTCAAAGGTTTCAGGCAGAAAACGACCGTAAAACATTGAGACTTCATTTTACTCATTGGAAACAGCTTGCTCAGATGAAAGTCAAAGCTGCTTCATATAATGTCACGCGAATCAAAATAGCAGGGTTTAAACAACTCACGCTTGCCTATGAAGGAAGAATCACCGATAAATACAGAGATTACAAGCTTTTAGTCAAATATTATGAGTTTTGGCAGCGCCAGAAAGTGTTGACACGCAGATCAAGAAAGATAAACAACCATGTATTGAAGGTTTATTTTGATCTATGGCGTGAAAAACAATCTCGGGTTCAGGAAATAGAAAAGCAGGCTGAAGAAGCTGGTAATGTAATGGTAAGCTACAGATGTCTCAAAATATGGTACGTTAAAACAGAAAACTACCGAGGTTTGACTGAATATGCCGATCTTATATTCTTGAAGAACTTCACCAGCACTACATTCAGTCCTTGTTATAGGCAGTTGCTCGAAAGCATAAGCAGAAACGAAGAGTACTTTCACGAGCGGAAAGAAATGGCAGATAAGCGAAAGTATTTTACGGTTTGGAAAATCGAACATGATAAGCGAATGCAGACAAAACTAGACAGCCAATTGAAAATGCTTGTTGATAAATCAGCAGTTCATTTGAAACGGAGAGTGTTCTCGAAATGGGTTGATAAGTTGCAATTAGTCAATGAGTTGACGTTGAAAAGTGACAATCTCTTAAAAGAAAAGTTCTTCCCAATATGGATCGGCAGGTTCATCGAGGTGAAGAACTATGAGCTTGATGCCGGCCGCTATTATGAAACTAATCTACTTAGAAAGATGTTTGTTAAGTTGGTTATTGTTTCTAATAAATTTGCCGAATTGAGTGCTATGGCTGATGAGATCTCTGATCAGAAGAACTTTCAGATAACCGAAGAAGTTTTCCGAGTATGGTCGATGAAAGCCATGAAGATGAAACAACGAGAAGAAACATTGAAGCTTTTTAACTCTCGATGGGATAAAATCAAATTGAAGAATCTTTTCTTACTATGGAGACAGAATCTTAATGACCGTAAGATTGGAGAAAGTTCTAATATTCTTAATAGTCTAGAGAATCACTCACCAATAAGCTTGTATAGTAGGTCTCCTAGAAGATCACTACTCAGGGAATCACCATTCAGTAAGTCTCGAATGTTAGCCCAAGCTGAATATCAACGTGAATTGAATGAACGGTCCGAGAATGTCTCGCCAGATCACTATTCAATGATGCCCGAATCACCGCTTCTAGGTAAGCAGAAACGAATCATCACTACTGCTGGTGCTTCTTCTGTAATATCGCCTATACGAAGATCAGCGAAACTAACTTCAATTCCTAACTTGAATCCTATGTCCTCGTCGACTCCATTCGTACGTAATCATGGCCTTGAGACAAACCATTTCGACACTTCTCTCCCTAAAATGGCTTCTCTCGCCGAGGCAGAAAGATCAAACAACCGTGATGTCTCGTTTCATTATGACTATAACACGCCTTCTAAATCCAGGATATTAAACGCCTCGGCGTTGATATCGAGATCAGAGGTGGTGAAAAGTCAGCGAATTGAGAGCTTGAAGCGGTATTACAATAGCGGGGGTAAAAGGCCTCCTAATTAGGCAGATCAACTATCCGAGCGACAGCGAGGTTATGTATACTATATTTTGTTTTATTGCCATTGTTTTATGGCAATTGTCAGTATTTTTATTTGGGTATATTCAGAGTTACAATAAATGTGTATATTATTATTCTATGAAACGACCAAATTGTAAAGATGGCGTGCTACAAGGAGAAAATCCTACAGTTAATAAAGTAGTATTAAACGTTTAGCTCAATGGCTATAGAAAATCAAAAACAAGACATAATAGAATCACAGACAAGAAATCAGGAAAGTAAACAAGAACAGTGTTCTAAGGACCGAATATTCTATTGATTTGATTCACTAGCTTCACAACTCCGAAGCCAAAACAAACGAAGATAAGAAACACATTAACCACGATCAAGATTAATGAGTTGAATAAAAAGCTAGGAACAAAGATCTTCCAGACCATCAAATGACGTTTGAAAAAATTGGTGAAGATCAAGCTACTGAGGGTTATCAAGGTCTGGAACATCAATAAAGTGAGACATGTGACGATGGTCTTGGAAACCAATGAAATTGGCTTTGGATCAGGTGGGATTTTCCATATCTTGATCAATATCACTGCGAGGGAAGTGATTATGAATGGACCAAAAGAGTTCAAGATTATAGGGATTTGGGACAAAGGAAATATAATTGAGTCGGTCAATTGGAAAGCCAAATCCCATTTAATGGAGTTGATTGTGATTTGGTGATCCGTAGAGTAGAAATAAGAGTATCCTAGGAGTGTGAAGATCACAGGACCAATCATATTATCGCGAAGCTTCAATATATCGATGATTTCAACCATAGTGAGAAGTTGATACACTAAAAGCATCAACGAGACTCCTGAATATGGCTTGTTGGTGAGAAGTATTGCTCCAAAGAAGTTAAGTAACAAAAGGAAATATGAAGATCCGTATATATTCTTGAACCCAACAATCTTTGTTCTGCCAGTCTTGTTAGCCTCTTCTTGGTCACTAGCGAACTGAGCTGTAGTCGCAGATCCGTTAGCATTGAGTCCTTCAAAGCTTTCATTGGTATTATCTTCGCTATCTGCCGATAAGGCATCATGATCAGCGTCGTCGTCATTAGGAGTGGAATTTTCAGTTCTTTCAGGGAACAACAATTTAATACAAAGTGGTCCTTTCGACCAGGCAAAATTGCCCACAATCAAGCAGATGGAAATTCCGCATCTCACCAACGTGAATTTTAATGATTTATTCACCAGCGAACCGATGTTGAAAAATCTTGCATTAACATCCTGGTTCACTTCCAAGTAATCAAAAAGCCAATAAAACCAGTTAGTGGCAAGGATAACTTTTAGAGCGAACGAGACCCATATATAGGCAGAGTTTTGAAACGAATTGACTCCATTCAAGTTGTAGAAGTTTTTAATGGTTGAAGGAAAGATCAAACTAACAATTGCCAATAGAACTAGAGACAAAAAGGTGAAGTTGTTACTTGTCTTGCAATTTGACAACCCACCGGTTTTGGTAATCATTTTAGGACAATGATTCTTCTGCTCTTCTCTACAAGTAACAAGCATTGAGTTCAACTTCTGAATCACAATGAATGATACCGAATGAATCAATCCGGAAACAGCAATCGATTTCCCGCTAGCAGCAGCCACGAGATCTTTATTCTTTGATTGGATGAGAAACTTCTTGACGAATTTGTAGACAAGAAAGAGTCCGAAATTGAGAAGGAGGAAATTGATCATAGAGTCCTGGAAAATAATAAAACTGTTAGAACTGAAGCTGATAAACATGAAGAACATCAATACATTAGCAATTGCCGACCACTGGACATCAGAGTCGTTGGAGAAGAACTTGAATTGCTTAAAAAACCATGCGAAATTGTATCGGTCAAAGATAATTATGAAGAAACCGAACACGATCCCAAGGGCAACTCCGAGTAACGAACTGCTAAACAAGCTGAACCCAAACGGTCTAAGGATAAGATAGGTAGCATCGAGGATTATGACCCAGAAGAAGACCATCATGATAATTATGGTCAAAAACTCTGTCATTAGCTGGTTCACAACCACAGACGGGATGATTTTTGCCAATAAAATGAGAATGAAAAACGAAAGCGTAAGTAATCCAATGCCAATGTATATGAACAAGTTGTTGAATTTGGCCCAGATGTTTCTGTAGAGTTCAAGCGATTTATTCTGGTAGAAGTCCATAAGTGAAAGTAAGGCTAATAGCTCTTGTTCAGAAACATCCGATTCCGATTCCGCTGTTGTTTCAGCTTCTGCTGCTGCTTCGAGTTTGAGATTGAGTTGATGATATTTTCTAGTAATTTCATTAAAACTCGAGAAGAGCTCTTCGTTTCTTAGCAGATTATCGTTGGTTTTCTCTAGAAGAACAAGCTTGTATCTCTGCATGTTCAAGAGATTCAAGTAATTTACCCTTATCAATTGAAGCAAATTGTCGTGATTTGACTGCTCGGGGTCCACAAACACCTGGTTGATCGGTTTACCTAGATTGTTGAACGGAATAGGAATTCCCATCAACAAAGCATAGGAAGAAACAAAATCAATCTGGGTAACACCCTGGTAATTGTGGCCCAAATTGACAGTATCATAGCTGTTTTGGAACTGCAGCAGCAGCTGGAGATTATTAAAGAATTGCGAGTCAAAAACGTCTCTTTTAGAATACAAAAACAAGGTGCTATCAAGTTCGTCTTGAGAATCACCTCCGTGATTTCCAGACTCATCCATACCATGGTCGCCCATGATAACAAGCAACGTGTCATCATCAATGGACGCCATCAATTTGGCCATTTCAGCGTCCATTTGCGTGAGTTTCTTCGTCATTTCTGAGTTTCTAGGACCATATCGATGGCCAGCATGATCCACGCCTAGAAAATGACCAATTATTGTCTGCCATTCGTCCTTTTCCAAGAGAGGGAATATCGAGTCTATAACTCCCTCGTCAACTGTGTACAAGTCCCAGACGTTTAACGACTCAAAAGGACGCGATAAGTTCATATTCAAGTGTGGCTCGAACAAATTAACCCAGGTATCGTCACCAAGAAGAACGGTATTGCTGACATTATTGGAGTGGAACGCATTAAATAGCTGGAAAAGAAGATTGTCCTCGTTGACCTCATCGCCATCAAAATTGGATCCAGCATCAATGAACGTAGGCAACGATCCGGTGGTCAATGCCTTCAATCTCTGAAGCGTGGTTGTAGGCGGGTCAGCCAAGAACTTCAAGAGAAGAGAGCCCTGTGGCCGGCTCTTGAAGGTTTCGAATAGCACTGGAAAATTATTATGATAGAAGGAATTGTATTCTTTTTCCGACTCTGAATCGATGGGTATCACGAAATCAAAGCGAAGGGCATCTATAACGATCCACACGGATTTTTTGAATTTAGGAACTATCCAGCTTTTGGATCTGCTGCTGCTGCTGCTGTCAAACATGAAGTTCGATAACTTCTCTGTAGTAACAGCATTGTCGTCCGAAAAGTACTTGTAACTAAGCAATGGGACATCAGTAAGCAAGGAATTGACATCGTCAGGCCCGGAAACGTTGGGAAGGACCTGGCGAGACAAAAGGAACCCCTCCTTAAAGAAGAAGATGGCAATTCCCTGTAATACGAAGATAGCCAACAAGTTGAAGAAATAAAGAAAGTTGGACCGCTTCAACTTTATCATGCGTGCGTTTCGTCTCATGATTCGTTGCTTTTTAAGTCTATTCTTTTTCTCTTGGAGGGCCTTCAAGCTTGCGAAATAGTCATGAGAAGTGGTGCTAATAACGTCACTGTCCATCGTCGATGTGTTGTGTAGCAGAGAAATAAGAGAATTTTTTCAGTGATGATTTATTTTCTCTTTTCCCTTGCGAATTTTGCTTCGCTTTTCCAGATACGGGTTGTTAGTGAAGCTGTTGTTGTTGTTGAGGTATATGCGGTTACGGCTATCTTGCAATGAGTATCATAATAGGTAAGTTGTGCAGTGAGTTATCAGCAAAACGCGATCGGTACTAAAGGTGTATGATAGATCAAGCACTAGGCATGAAGCAACTTGCGGCTGGGATCAAAGCAAAGCAGAAACCGGAACGAGGACGCGAAACCGAAATGTGTCTTGAATATACAAACCACAGCCTGGGGTTATGTCTTTGATTGAGATATGTATGTGGCCAAGGACAGGTATAAAAGTCTTTCTCTGGCTAAACAGCGAGGTTTATTTTTGGATTTCTTGATAAATTTTAGTTTTTTTCGATCCAAACTTTTTTTTTTGTCAAAGGTTTTTGGTATCTAAGAGGGCACGTGAATATAGATATCTACTACTACTATAAGAGATGGCATTACTACAGCCTTAGGAGAACATGAATATAATGACGATATCTATTAACGGACCGTGATGCACAGATGACAAAAAAAATAACAAAAATAACGAAAATATGTAACAAAGTAACTAACAACTAAATAATGACACTAAACACCATTAAAACGTGGATGTGGTGGTGGCTGCGGTTGAGGTAATGGTCGACCCTTTTTTATGATGTGTAGTTGCAGTGGTGGAAGCAGTGGTAATGGTGGTAGAAGCAGCTGTAGCTGAAGCCGTTGCTTCAGTACTATAGTCCTCATCGTCTTCTTCACCGTCAGCCTCTCCAGTAGCATCGGCACTTTCTGAGGTAGTAGTAGTGGTGGCTTTCTTGTGCTTGGATGTGGTTGTTGTCTCGCCAGCATCGACGTAAGAAGAAACTAAAGCACCAACATTGACCTCGGTCACTGTGATTGCAATGCTCAGTCCCTTGATTTTTTTGTAGGAAATGTATTCTTCAAAAGCCTCACCGCCAAAGATACCTGGCATAATATAGGCGTAGACTCTCTTTAAAAGAGTGTCATCCGAAGCAGCGACCTGAGCAGCTTCAGGTGCCGCAGTAGGTGCTGCCGATGCGATCTTGGCAAAGATGATAAGACATAACGCAAAAGATTTATGGAAAGAAGAAGATAACATTATGAAAGTAGTTGTAGATATGCTGCTGTTTTATTTAGTATTCTAAAGGCTTAGCTATCAGATACAGCTATTATACACAGAAACAGAAAAACACAAAACACAGAGACACATCCACCTTTATATACCCAGAGTCTTTCAATCCTTTTCTAGTGTTTATGTGTCATCGCACCTACGGATCCATAGTAACTGATATCTTGGGGAACAACTTGGGGATGCGCCATTTCCACTAGGCTGTCCATGTTGTAACCAGTCTCAAGGAACTTTGCAGTACCAGAAAAATGCATGCACACGTGACCGTAAAACCGGTCTAAAATGGCCCAGCTTTCCATGGGTTTCGAGTGACAATTGGAGCTACATCTCCTACAGAGAGCCAAGAATGGTCTCATACGAGGATCCGCAGACCAGCTATCCGTATCCTCGGGGTGTGTCCATTGAGTTTCAAAACCTATTTGCAACTTCTTATGGTACGTGAAAAGAAACTTGGGTCTTTTTGACTCTACACTTTAGGATACAAGTTTCGTTGTGCACAATCATGGCATCGGGGTGACTGGTATCGGGTACGTGGATCTATGATATCCCAGGAGTTCTTATTTTGTTTCTGTTGACAAATTATGCCAGCAGTATATTTCAGCTGTCAATACAGGGTCTGCCAGAGATCCTGTTTTGAGTCCTCTTCTGGGGATTTAGGTAAAACCATATATCCGCTTGTATGGTATCTGCATACACTACTGAAAATGATCATCCAGTCAGTCATCTATGGCCCCCTACAATCATGGTGCTCCTTGCTAATACCAATAAGAGTAAGCAATTCTTCACTCATGCTCTTGCTGTATGCCACTTCCTAACAAGCGTACAATGCTGTACATGGAACACTCAATTATTGTCAGGCGTAATATTACAGAAACTGTGGTCACGTGGATGTGCCACACCTGCGGGCCCAAATAAAACAGACCTCCAACTCACGTGACACTCACAAATAACCTCGAAAAATTCACTTTCTCCAAATTGGAAAATCTGATTAATAATGGAATAATGGAAGAATCGCCACCATCAGACACTCCATAGGCCCTTTTCAGCTTCCAATTTGCTAAACAACGTGCCGATACATTGAAACCCCCGATCAATAGATATATTTTTTGGATTATCGATACTCGGAAATGTTTGGTGTGTATTCCAAAAGATCGGTCTCCAAGAAACTCTCGGGGTGCTCGAGTACCGACTTAAACTTGAAGAATGTGCTCAGAATCAATAACTATAGAAGTGCTTCTTCGATATCGTTGAAGCAATTGCCTAATAATGCTGCTCTGTTTGAAATGGACGAGAACAAAAGAAAGTTTCAGTTGTTTATTGACAGAAGTAAGAAGATGGAGAGAATGAGAAACACTGTTCAGGAAACGATGAACTTTTTGAACGGACCACAGTCTATTCAGGTCGATAAGAAGCTCATGCAACGTTTGAACGCCCAGCTTAACGGATTGAGCATGGACAGTAAGAAATCGGACGTTGATTCCACCAGCGAACCGGTGGCCGAAGATCAAAAGCCTGAGGAAAAGAAGGAGAATGATGATGATGCGACCGAAAAGAAAGATATCGGCAAGAAACAGCCTGAAGAGACTGAGACCAATGAAAACAACATTGTCACAAGCAATTCTGCCGGTAATTTTGCCCCTGCTGCTGCTGGAAGCGGTGGAAACAGCTCTGGAGGCAGTTCGGATGGAGGAAATGGGGGTGGAATTAAGAAGAAGAAGTCGAAATTCGACAATTCAATCCCTAAAATCTACCCACAAATCATGGCTCTTCCAATATCTCGTCGTCCTTTGTTTCCGGGCTTCTACAAGGCCGTGGTAGTGTCGGATCCGGCTGCTATGAAGGCCATCAAGGAGATGATGGACAAATCACAGCCATATGTGGCTGCGTTTTTGTTTAAGGATGAAAATGCCGACTCGGATGTCATTACTAACCCCGATGAGGTGTATCCTATTGGTGTTTTTGGCCAAATAACGAGTGTGTTCCCTTCTAAAGACGAGAAGACCGGAATTGAGACTATGACTGCCTTGATCTACCCTCATAAAAGAATCAAAGTCGATAAGCTTTTCCCACCTAAATCAGATGCTGAAATCGAGACCTACAAGGTTGACAGAATAAACAAGCTCGAGAAGGAGGTGGTTGCTGAATTGAACAGCAAAGGAAAGAAGTTTGTTCCTATTGAAGAGCCTGAAAAGGCTGGAGAAGAAGAAGAAGCTGTTGCTGAAACTGCCCCTGCAGCTAAGGAAGAAGCCGCAGAAAAAGCCGCGGTTGTAGATCCTAAAACTACACAGCTCAGAGAACGTAACGATCTTTTCGTCAAGGAGAAGGAGATGCTTATTCTCGAGAAGATGGAAAACGAAGAAATAGCCAACCCTACTTTATTCTTGAAGAACCACGCCGTATCGCTTGTAGATGTTAGTCCTCTTGAAGACGAAAGCTTTGACAAGAAATCCCCGGTGATTACCGCCTTAACCTCAGAGATTCTCAAGGTTTTCAAAGAGATTTCTCAACTAAATACGATGTTTAGAGAGCAAATCGCCACATTTTCTGCTTCTATTCAGTCTGCAACCACTAATATCTTTGAAGAACCAGCCAGACTTGCTGATTTTGCTGCTGCTGTGTCTGCCGGTGAAGAGAAGGAGTTACAGGAGATTTTGGACTCGTTGAACATCCAACAGAGATTGGAAAAGTCGTTGATTGTGCTCAAAAAGGAGCTTATGAACGCAGAATTGCAGAACAAGATCTCTAAAGACGTTGAGTCGAAGATCCAGAAGAGACAGCGTGAATACTACCTTATGGAGCAGTTGAAAGGAATCAAACGTGAATTGGGAATTGATGATGGGCGTGACAAGTTGATAGAAACATTCAAGAAAAGAGTAGAGAAATTGAAGTTGCCTGAGAACGTTCAAAAGATCTTCAACGAAGAGGTCACGAAGCTTTCGACCTTGGAGACAGCAATGTCTGAATTTGTAGTTGTAAGAAACTATTTAGATTGGATCACCCAATTGCCATGGGGAATCAAGACGAAAGAACAGTATAATATCGCAAAAGCCCTCAAAATTCTTGACGAAGACCATTATGGGTTGAAAGACGTCAAAGACCGTATTCTTGAGTTCATTGCTGTTGGTAAGTTGTTAGGAAAAGTTGACGGGAAAATCTTGTGTTTTGTAGGTCCTCCTGGTGTAGGTAAGACGTCTATTGCCAAGTCTATTGCCAGATCTTTGAATAGAAAGTACTTCCGGTTCTCTGTTGGAGGTATGACCGATGTTGCGGAGATCAAAGGACATAGAAGAACCTATATTGGTGCCTTACCTGGTAGAATCGTTCAAGGTTTGAAGAAGGCACAATCTGAAAACCCATTGATTCTTATTGATGAGATCGATAAGATTGGGTTTGCTGGAGTTCATGGTGATCCATCAGCTGCTCTTTTGGAGTTGTTGGATCCAGAACAAAACAACGCTTTCTCGGATAATTATTTAGACTTCCCTGTAGATATGTCCAAGGTGTTATTTGTTTGTACTGCCAACACTCTTGATACCATTCCTAGACCGTTATTAGATAGAATGGAGGTTATTGAGCTTTCTGGATATGTTGCTGACGAGAAGGTCAAGATTGCCGAGAACTATTTGGTTCCTCAGGCCAAAGAAAAAAGCGGATTGAAGAATGCTCATGTTGACATCACTGAGGACGGTATTGAGGCATTGATCAAGCAATATTGTCGTGAAAGTGGTGTCAGAAACTTGAAGAAGCAGATCGAGAAGGTGTATCGTAAGGCTGCTCTTAAAGTAGTTAAGGAAGTCGATGCTGAAGAACAGGTTGATTCTGAGGAGTCCAAGGAATCTTCGCTGCCAGAGTCTGATGATGCTGTTGTTTCTACTGAAGATGTTGAAAAGAACGAGTCAGATGAAAGTTCTATTTCCAGCGACAAAACAGCAGTGGATTCAGAGAACAGTTCAGAATCAGCAACGACATCTACTACTGAGTCATCATCGTCATCAGACGGTGATTCTGCCTCTGATGTTGCTGCTACTACCGAAGAATCAAGCAAATCCGAAGACACTTCTGAAGTAGTTGTTGCAGACGAAGAGTACGAGCCAGTCAAACAGTTAGAGATCCCTGAGTCGTTGGAAATCACTATCAATGCTGACAATTTGAAGGATTATATTGGTCCAGCTATTTTCACCTCCGATCGTCTTTATGAAACCACACCTCCAGGTGTGGTTATGGGATTGGCCTGGACCAGCATGGGAGGAACAGCTCTTTATATCGAGTCTGTTCTTAACCATCCAATCGACGTTCATTCTCATAGTCATTTAGAAAGAACTGGGCAATTGGGAGATGTTATGAAAGAATCTTCGACGATTGCTTACTCTTTTGCTAAAATGTTCGTTGCTAAACACTTCCCAAAAAACAGATTCTTCGAGAGGGCTTCCATCCATTTACATTGTCCAGAAGGTGCTGTTCCGAAAGACGGGCCTAGTGCCGGTGTTACTATGGCCAGTAGTTTCCTCAGTTTGGCTTTGAACACTCCTTTAGCACCAACCGTTGCCATGACAGGCGAGATTACCTTGACTGGTAAGGTATTGAAGATTGGTGGGTTGAGAGAGAAGACTGTTGCTGCTAAACGGTCAGGTGCTAAGACTATCATTTTCCCTAAAGAGAACTTGGCAGATTGGATCGAATTGCCAGAGCAAATCAAAGAAGGTTTAGAATTCTTACCAGCTGAATGGTACGATGAGATCTTCAAGGCATTGTTCCCATCCGTTACAGAAGAAGCGGGCAATAAGGTATGGAGTAAAGAGTTTGAGCAGATTGACAAGAAAGAAAAAGACAAGGGCAAAGAAAACGACGAGTGATCTATTTACAATCATGTATATACAATAAAATTGGCAATAAAATTGGCATATTTGACAATAAATATTTAACAATAGAATAGATATTGACATTATGGCCATAGTAATATGAGGTACGGTAATTTTAGGAACCACAATAATGGTAGTAATGATATATGTAATCGATATCAAATATATAGTGCTGAAAATACAAACCAGAAAAAAGCCGTATTATCTGAGTCATTGATGGCATAATGAGAGAATCGCTAAGAGATGGGTCCTCTGCCCAATGTCTTATGACTGATTACTGTCTTCCCTCCCTTCCATACCCTTCCCTTATCTTCTTAAAAACCCACCAAAAATCCCACAATTAGTCATCGCGGGTAACGCCATAAAAAAAATATTTGAAAAAAAAAGTTTCTGACTTTTCAGTGGAAATTTCTCATCTTTATCTTACAACCATCACTGTACAAACATTCGATCCCTACAGCATTATAGACAAAATAAAGTGTAGGATAGTACAAACCGACGTCTCTATTCACCATGTCCGACATAGCCAGTCTTACCGAATTGTTCAGCAAGGTTGGGTTTGCTGAACCTAAGATCAAAGAAATCACTAAGAATGCCAAAGTGTCCAACGCCTTATCTCAGGTGATTGCTTCAATATCCCCTCAGACCACCCCATTGGAAAACTCCAAGCTTGTCTTGATGCACTCATTGGCCTCATCGACCAAAAATGGCGATGCTGTCAACCCAGTGGAAGGATTGTCATTGATTACCAGTGCTATTGCTGATGGAAGACTCAAGAACAGTATCCAGTTAGCTGCCGCATTGAACTATGTGAAGACCGAGAAAGCCAATGCCACAGAAGCCGGATTGAACGAAAACTCGGGTGTGGGCATTGAACTCTCAAGAGAAGAAGTCAAGGCGGAAATCTCCAAGTATCTTGAACTGCGTAGAGAGGAAATCGAAACCCAGAGATACAAACTCGTCACAACCCTCATGAATGAGGTCAAAAGACTTCCCAGCTTGAAATGGGCCATGCCTGGCTTGTTTAAGCCGCTTATTGACGAGCTTGTGCTTGCAATGATCGGACCTAAAGACGAAAGAGATGTGGTCAAAAAAGAAAAGAAGAAGAAGCCTGCTGCTGCTGCCAAAGTGACTAAAGACGCATCTGAAGCTCCAGAAAAGAAGAGATCCATGTTCTCTGAAGGGTTCCTTGGTGCCTTGCACAAGGTTGGTGGAAACCCTCAAGCATACCCGGAGTTAATGGATGAGCATTTGAAAGTCACAGGAGGTAAAGTACGTACCCGGTTTCCTCCGGAACCAAACGGATTTCTTCATATTGGACACTCCAAGGCCATTATGGTGAACTTCGGATATGCAAAGTACAACGGCGGTGTGTGTTACTTACGTTTTGATGACACTAATCCAGAGGCCGAAGAGGACGTATATTTCAAGTCTATCCGTAATATGGTTGATTGGTTAGGGTTTTCTCCTTGGAAAGTGACCTATTCGTCCGACTACTTCGACCAATTGTATGCTCTTGCTGAGAAGTTGATTGAGGTTGGCAAGGCCTATGTAGACCACTCTACAGGCGAAGAAATCCAGGCTCAAAGAGGAATTGTGGACGGAAAAGCCGGGAATCAAAGACATGAGTCGCCTTGGGCCAAGCAAACAATTGCTGAGAACTTGAAGAAGTTCAGAGACATGCGTGACGGCAAGTATAAGCCGGGTGAGGCCACATTACGGATGAAGCAGGATCTTCTTGGATCCAATAGTCCACAGATGTGGGACTTAATTGCCTATAGAGTTCTTAATGCACCACATCCTCGTACTGGAACCAAATGGAAGATCTATCCAACCTATGACTTCACTCATTGTTTGGTAGACAGTTTTGAGAACATTACTCATTCTCTTTGTACTACGGAGTTCTATCTTTCGCGTGAGAGTTACGAGTGGCTTTGTGATGCTGTGCATGTATTCAGACCTGCCCAAAGAGAATACGGCAGATTGAACATCACCGGAACTGTGTTATCTAAGAGAAAGATTGCTAAGCTTGTGAATGAACATCACGTCAGAGGCTGGGATGATCCAAGATTGTTCACCTTGGAGGCCATCAAAAGACGTGGGGTTCCGCCAGGAGCCATTTTGTCGTTCATTTCCACTTTGGGTGTCACCAGAAACGACTCCAACATCCAATTGGTGCGGTTCGAATCGTCCATCAGAAAATACTTGGAAGACATCACGCCACGTCTTTTCTTCATTTTGGACCCAGTGGAAGTTGTTTTGGAGAACGTGGCTGACGATTTCGAAGAGTTTGTGGAGATTCCATACAAAGCCGGCAAGAACCAAGAGCATTTTGGCAAGAACAGAAAGGTTCCTTTCACCAAATCGATTTTTATCGACAGATCCGATTATAAAGACACCGATTCCAAGGACTTCTTCAGATTGTCTCCTAACCAGCCGGTTGGTTTGATCAAGGTTCCATACCCTATCAAGGTCAACCGTACTGTCAAGGATTCCGATGGTAATGTGGTCAAGATCTTCTGTACCTATTTGAATGACCCAGCAGTTGCTAAGAAACCTAAGACTTACATCCATTGGTTGGCTAACTCCCCTAAACACAACTCGCCTTTAAAGATCCACGAAACTAGAATCCACAATTCGTTGTTCAAGTCCGAAAACCCATCAGCTAATCCTGATGGATTCTTGGCCGATATTAATCCAGACTCGGAAATTGTCATCAAAAACTCTATTATTGAGCCAAACTTCTTGGAGATCAAGAAGAACTCACCGTACAACATTCCAAACGAGAACGACGAGTTTAATGTGAAGGAAAAGGCTGGTAGCGTTGAAAGCACCCGATTCCAAGGAATGAGAGTGGGATATTTTGCTTTGGATAAGGATAGTAGTGACGATAAGCTTATATTGAATAGAATTGTTTCCTTGAAGGAAGACAATGCGAAGAATTAATCATGTCCTACAAATATCAGTATAGAGGGTATTATGGATAGTATTGGCTCTTAATTATTATATATAAATACATTTCGACTTTGTTCATTGTTATTTGTTAGAATTATTGTAGAATAGATATTTGTAAAGCTGATACTTATAGAATAGATAGATATTTTGTTCCATGCAGAAGAAAACAGTGGTTAATAAGGGACCATAAGAAGCAAGGGTAGCTTACATCAATTTCGCTGTCCCAAGGAAGCTCTTCTCCTCCATACGGTTCCCTCTTCTTCTTATTTAGACCTCTCAAAGGTTCGGTTGCTCGCTTCGCTCGAGGTTTAGTGCTTATAAATGAATCCTCGAGCGAAGCGAGGCTCAAACAAAAGGAAGACGAAAGAGAGTATTTGATATTTGACAGTCGTCAAAAGTGTCAGAGTCTACAACTCTACCTCACACAATCAATCAATTAGAAAAAACCATATACTTAAAATACATAACATTACTTCCACATTTACATCACCGACGACGAGGGTATCTCGGTCTATCGGGCCTCTCTGCTCTTTGTGGCCGGTCAGGTCTATCCCTATAATCTCTTTTGTACCCTCCACGACCTACATCTCTGTCTCTTGAATCCCTTTCTCTGTCTCTTACATCCCGTTCTCTATCTCTTACATCTCTGCCTCTGTATCCACCTCTTCTGTCATCATCGTCGTATCTTGAGTTCCTATCTCTCGAACTACCACGATCTCTTGAATATCTATCGTTTGAGGACGCATACATCAGCTCATTAGATCTGTTTTCAGCCAATGCTTCTTCTTGTTTTCTTAACGTCGGCATTTTTGGTAAGTTAGGATTCTCCGTGAGTTTCTTCGTAGCTTCAGTTTCTGCTTGGCTTCCTCCTTCATCATCATTACTGCTGCTATTAATGTTACTATTATTAATGTTTTCGTTGCTGTTGTTGTTGTTTTTATTATTGTCTAAGTCGTTATTCATGCCCGGAAGACCTAAGTTCGGGAGCCCCATGCTTGGCCCCATGTTTGGAAGTCCCATGTTTGGAAGCCCTAGACCGTCACCTGCGTTTAGGAACGGGTTAGGAGGAAGATTGGGGAGTCCAGGCACTCCTTTCATACCGTTTAAAAACGGCAACGGAGGCATCATTCCCACCGGTGGAAATCCACCCATTTGGCCTGGAGCCGCCGGTAACGATGGCATCCCAGGAATTCCCGGATTGAATGTGCCCGGATTGAAGTCGTTTCTGAGTTTATCCTGTTTGTTACAATACGCTATCCACGTGACTTCATTGAACCCGTAATTGAAATAATCCGTGATATCTGCCCCCGGAAGTCTCCACGGTTTGTCTTTCAAAGCCTCGAGATCTAACTGTGTCAAGGGCTTCCCTTCAAACTCGGCCACCTTATTGATATCGATTCCTGCCGTTGTTCCACCTAAACCTGTACCTGTCGCTGCTAACAGTCCCAGTTTAGTGGCATTTTCTTCTGAAGAATCGCCTCTTGCATTGGAATCCACTTGAACCACTTGAGAAATCGATGCTGTGGCCTTCTTGGCCTCCTCCTCTTCGTCTTTGGGGGCGTCAATTATGAACTCGAAATCAGAGTCGCTATCTTCTTCTTCGTCATCATCGTCGTCGTTATCTTCGTCATCATCGTCGTCGTTATCTTCGTCATCGTCTTCTCCGTTATCTTCTTCTTCTTCTACAGCCTTTTTATCCTCGCTCTTCGTCTTTGAACTCGATTCTTCATCTTTCATTTCTTCGTCATGGCTGCTGGCCGGTTTCTTGACCAGTTGCTTCTGTTCTTCTTCATCTTCACTTGACCCATAAAGGAATTCGTCCTCATCATCCACGTTTTTTGACATTTTAAAGCGCGATTTTCCAGCAATTCGCAAAACTGCCGTTGGTTATCGTGATTACGTTGGCGTTTGCGATCCTGTTTCCTGTTAGGACGGCAATTGGGTGACTGTTTAGTGCAGCTTCCCGATAATTATTATCATCATCATATTAATTCATTAATTTTTCAGATACTAAAAAATTTTCTACGTAGATCACGTGACGGCATGTCCCGGTCCTGGTTTCCTACACAGGTGGCCTGAAGGAAACTGTTGAAGGAACATCATTAGGGCCATTCCTAGTAGGTCACTCTAGCAAACATGTGGCAGACCAGATGGCGATAACACATTGGCAATATTCCCAGTTTCCCCAGGAAACCTCCCATGCTGATGCCTGGAAGGTAAGCTACCACCCCTGTGTAAGGATGTCCCTAATATGTGTCCCTACCACTTTTTCCGTCTAAATAAATTTATTTTCCTTGCGGTGGTTTTTGGCTATAATGAAAGAAATAATAAATCAGATAAAACAACTGAAATTTGTGAAGTGTCTTATTGGATTTGAAATAGATTTACAGCAGAGCAGCCCAGCCAGAATACCAGGGCAGAAATCGTACGCAGCTAAGCGAATTCGCGACCTAGGACCGTTTTATATCGATCTCTTCACGTTTGTATGTGTGGAACATCCATTCTGTCATACAAATACAGATACAGATAGGACCCTTATAACATTCGCTACAACCACCACAACTACGCTAGAACAACACGATTGGCATCTAAACTCTGCTATTCAAACATCCAGTGAAACATTGTCTAACTGTTTACGTCCATCCTTCATTCGTTTCGTATAACTATACGACCACGGCCTCTCCTACATTCTATTGATCTCCACCATAAGATCGTCTTTATGTCCATCCAATTGCACGCCTAATAAAAATACAAAATACACAATAATACACACACACCAAAATGGAGGAGCCCGAAAACAACGCCATGTTGTTGCGTTTGATTGAATCGCAACACTTCTCATTGTACTTGTGCGTGTCATACTTGAAGAAATACGCCGACAACATAGGCATCTTCTCGTTTCTCTGCTCAAAGATCAAGGAGTTCAAATACGAAGAGATCGAGTTCTTTGTGCCGCAGCTCTGTCAGATTCTTGTCACTGTCGAAACAGAATGCATGGCTCTTGAGGACTTGCTTATTGATTTGGCATCACAGCATCCCCACTTCACCTTGCTTGTATTCTGGTACCTTCAAGCGCACGTGACTGATCTCAGTGACGACCCTGAATGTAATGGGTTCCAGGTGGCGCGCAGGGTGTTGAATTCGTTACAATACTTCCTATTCAATGCCGGGTCTCCGCCTTCAAAGCTGTTTAGAGAGAACATTCCACCGGCCATCATTCTTTCTTCGGGTATAGCCGGAGTATTTGGCATGCCGCAACTCAAGGACTATGTTGCTCCTTTGGCTATCTCTCAGGGTCGCAAACAGCGGTCTTTTGTGTTTGAACTTGCTAAGAATTATACCTCACAATTGGCTAAGAACATTACAGCAAAGAACACAAAGCTTAATGCTATCAGAGTGCCTAGTTCGTCCTCGTCCAAATACGACACTATTCAGTCGCCTGTCAACGAGGACCGTTCATTCCGTAAGGAGCTTCCTCATGAGGATAACTTGAACGCTGCGATAGATAAGATATCCGATTCGATGCCTATTGTATTTAATAAGAAGAAGAACTCGAAAAACCCGAACAATCTCACTGCTAAAAGCATAACCAATGCTTTACGCATATATACCTCCGGAAACAGAGGCAATGGCACCAGTAACAGCAGTCTTGAAGACGCCACAAAGACCGATCCGGATGGATTCGACTTATCCTCATCACAGGTGGGGTTCGAACACAATCCAAACCTGTATTCGTTGCCTGATTTGCGTGATAATTTCAGCGAAAGCGACGACCATGCCGAGATTCGGTCGGAGGGTAACAACAGCATTCCTTCGTCGCCTGCCAGCACTTATTCTGCTAATAATTTGGAGAGGTCCTTAAGTGTTTCGTCTGATAAGAGACATAACGCACGTACGCGTCTTCCCCGCTCAAGCCATCATGCGCATCACACACGCAGAACGGTGTCACCGTCGCTAATGACCACAACAACAAAGATAAAGCTCTTGAAATCGAACTATTTCAAGTGTGAGACGCAATTTGCCATTGCGTTGCAGCTGATATCGATGCGGTTGTCGCAGGTGCCGAAAGAGGCGCGTCTTACTACTCTTAAAGCGGAGTTGTCACTTCTTAATCGTGACCTCCCTGCAGAAGTGGACATTCCTACGCTTTTACCACCGGCAAAACGGCTCAAATTGCACAAAATTGTGCGTATTACGCCTAATGAGGCTGCCGTATTGAACTCCGCTGAAAAGGTCCCGTTCCTCCTTCTTATTGAGTATCTTTCAGACGAGATCGACTTCGATCCGTTGAGTGCGCAGAACATGCAGATTTTGCGTGAAAGAGCCAATAAAAAGTACATTTTTGATATAGGCACGCAGACGACCACGCGGTTGGTCAACGACGCAAACGCACGCAAACTACGCTCGCCTACGTCTGAAAACAGCCAGCATTCTAACAGTGAGGACAG
The DNA here is from genome assembly GCA_030490795.1 of Saccharomycopsis sp. yHQL182. NCBI lineage: Eukaryota > Fungi > Ascomycota > Saccharomycetes > Ascoideales > Saccharomycopsidaceae > Saccharomycopsis > Saccharomycopsis sp. yHQL182. Next base: position 133,882 of record JAKVQV010000011.1, on the reverse strand, counting down.
AACTCGTCTTAATGGCGGCGCACTTGGCGATACCGACGTCATAATGGTGCCCCAGACGCCTGAGTCGATGAATGGGTTCTATGACCAACACAATCTCGACGAGGAGGATCTTGGCGACCTTTCGGTGGTGAAATTGTCGAATCTCAGCGAATATGACGGTTTAAAGAAGGAATTATTCATTGCTAATGCCAGTGTGATCCCAAATCTTGATGCTGAGAAAGACAGAGATAAAGATGCTGCTGGTAATGCTGCTGGTAGTGAAGCTGCTTATGATCCTGATAATTTCGATGCTGAGCACAAAGACTCGGTTCTGGACTCATCGGGAAATATCAAAAGGGGCCTGAGTTTGGCTTTCAGCTCGCATTATTCGTTTGAGAGCCCGCTTCTTGAACGGCCAGGAAGCAAAGCTACTGCAGACAAGGTAGATCGTGAAGATTTGGCCACACACATGAAGATAGCAGCAGTGATGTTAACTCAATTAGATAACCCATCAAATACATTACAACAGGACCAAAGTGCGGCTATCAAGGCTCGGATCATCGAGTCTATGCAGGCATTACAGGATAACTTCGGGTACAATGATGTTCAGATGGTTCATGGCCAGGCAGGTGACCGTAAATTAGAAAACGACTTGAAGCTCGGAGGGCTTAATAACAGCAACGAAACGACGTATCTTGGTGAAGACTGGGACACTAAGAAAGCCAGAGTTCGTAAGGAATCGCCATTTGGACACAACGATAACTGGGAGTTATTCTCGGTAATCAGTAAAACCGGAGACGACTTAAGACAAGAGGCGTTTGCCTGTCAATTAATTCAGGCCATGCAGCTGATATGGAGACAAGAAAACGTCGATGTTTGGGTGAAAAAGATGAGAATATTGATCACGAGTGCTAACACAGGGCTTGTTGAGACGATCACCAACGCTCTTTCTGTGCATTCGATCAAAAAAGCCCTCACAAAGATCACTATTGAAGAAGGCGACAATCCTAAAGGTACTTTTGCCTCGTTGTCGCTACATTTTGCCAAGGTGTTTGGTGAACCAAACTCTGCAAAGTACCGTAAAGCCCAGGATAATTTTGCAGCCTCTTTGGCCGCCTATTCGTTGATCTGTTACTTATTACAGATCAAAGATAGACATAATGGTAACGTTATGTTGGACAATGAGGGTCATATAGTTCATATTGACTTTGGGTTCTTCTTGTCTAATTCTCCTGGATCTGTTGGGTTTGAGGCCGCGCCTTTCAAGTTTACTACTGAGTATATAGAAATCTTGGGAGGGCTTGAAAGTGAGTGTTTTGCCCGGTTCAAAACGTTGATGAAGCAGGCATTCCTTGCTGTAAGAAGACACTCTGAACATATTGTGCAGATGGTAGAGTTGATGCAGCGGGATTCCTTGTTGCCGTGCTTCAAGGCAGGTGACCAAACTGCCAACCAACTCAAGCAACGGTTCCAGCTCCATTTATCTGAGGCCGAGGCTGAGGATTTCGTTGAAACTGTGTTGATTCAAAAGTCCATGAACAGTCTTTATACTAGACTTTATGATCAGTTCCAGCTCTTAACCCAAGGTATATACAGTTGATTTCTTTCTTTATCTATTTTCTTTGTGTGCAAGCATATACATATAATTAGTAATATTATTCATCTACAGTTTCATAGTTAATGGATGTATTTATTCTGTAGGGGCTACACTACTAGCATGTCATCGATATGTTTGTTCCATATTCTAAGCTGGGAAAGAAAGTGATAACACTATCTTCATGTCATATCGTAAAGTAATAATATTTTCTTCTGTTCCTGCAACACTTCATATACTCATTATTACTATATCACATCCCTACATCCCTTCGTATAGCCACTACTACTATCATGCTTCTCTTTCTACATCACTCATATCATGTATCATTCTCAGTTACTACCATCATGCCATATACATCTACACCCCTCACATGAATATCTATATTTCGCCTATCAATAATATCTATCTAACAACTAATAATCGCCCACATTATACAACCCTATGTCGGTATCCGCGGCAACATTATTGATCATTTCCGTAGCAGAAGCCACATCCTGAGCTTGCTGTAACTTTCTCTTGGCAGTAAACGCCTTGATTCTTTGGTTCTGTGCTCTGATCTTCTCTAACTCTTGTAAATACCCGTCCTCGGCACCTGTGATGTAATCACCAGTGAAAACACCCACCTCGAAGTCCTTGATCTCCTCAGTCGAACAACAGGCCTTCAAGTCCTCGAGTTTTTGGTAGATGACACTGTCAGCACCAATGGCCTCGCTGATTTCGTCCTCACTACGGTCGTAGGCCACAAGGGCTCTTGTGTCGGCCAAATCAATTCCATAAATATGGTTGAATCTGATGGCAGGAGCGCAGGAAGCGAAAAACACCTTCTTGGCCCCAGCTTCTCTGGCCATGGCAACGATTTCCTTGGATGTGGTTCCTCTCACTATAGAGTCATCCACAAGAAGCACATTACGGCCAGTGAATTCCAAAGACATGGCATTCAACTTCTTTCTGACAGAAGACACTCTTTCCTTCTGGTTAGGCATGATGAACGTCCGACCAATGTATCTGTTCTTTATGAAGCCCTCTCTGTAAGGCACATTCAATGAAACGGCACATGCTAAGGCCGAATGTCTTGCTGTATCTGGAACAGGAATCACCACATCAATGGTTTCTCCTTGGAGTTTCTCCTTGATGGTTGCTGCAAGCTTCTCCCCCATAGCAATACGCGACCGATACACGGAAATCCCATCAAGAATCGAGTCTGTACGGGCAAAATAGACGTATTCGAAGATATCCGGAGTGTATGTCTTGGCTGGAACTATCTGTCTGAATTCCGGCACCATTGTGTCTAATGGGATCACCACCCCTTCACCAGGCTTGAAATCACGCAAGTTGGTGAAGCCCTGAGCCTCAAGAGCAATGGACTCTGAGGCGATCATGTAGTCCAATTCACCAGGTCTGTCAGCAGATGGTCTTTCGCCATATAATAACGGTCTTATTCCATTAGGATCACGGAATCCGAATAAACAGAAACCTGCAACCATCCCCGTACAGGCGTAGGCTCCACGACACTCCTCGTAAACGCCCTTCAAGGCACTGAAGATATCCTCGCTGTTGACTCTGGCCTTGTTGTAGGTGTCGAGTTTAGCTGCAAAGATGTTTAGCAACAACTCAGAATCACTGTCTGTGTTGATGTGTCTATGGACATCCTTGTCCAAATACTGTCTAAGATGATCAGCATTGACCAAGTTACCGTTATGCGACAACGCAATTCCGTACGGCGAGTTCACATAGAACGGCTGGGCCTCGCTGTTGGCACTGGTTCCGGCAGTAGGGTACCGGAGATGGGCGATCCCCATGTTCCCTACAAGCCCGGTCATACGCTTCTCAGTGAAGACGTCCTTGGCCATACCATTACCTTTACATTGGTAGAACCGTCCCCTTGGCCCGTTGGTCACCATTCCGGCGGCATCTTGGCCTCTATGCTGCAAATACATAGTGGCCTCCAAGAGTTCCGGGGAAACTGATTGTTTCTTGTTGGCAACGACTAATCCGATGACTCCACACATGACGTACTGATGAATATAATGAAAAACGTGGTGTTCTACGAACGAAAATACCTGGATACGGCCTCAAATAAGCTGAGATAGATGGGTATCAGGGAGAGATGCCCTACCTCAACTTCCATCTTTATGTAGGACTACTAGCCTGGAAAATTTTTTCTGTAGTATTTTTCACTATATAGAATTACTCATCTGGGACCAAAAGGCCTATCGAGAAGCTGCAAAAAAAATTTTCAGGCTTATTCCCCGAAGACTCGGATCAGTAATGTAGCACGATCTGCGGGGGGATGTCCGCAACTAGCAAGGCAATTGACGCTTGTGGATTGTCGGTAGGTGTTAATTATGTAATTAGGCGAGAGTAGGCGAGAGTAGGCGAGGGTAGGCGAGGGCTCAGTTAGGCGAAAACGGGGTAGTTTGAGGCTGTCGGGTTTTAGACCAGCGAGTAAGAAACGGGCTGATTTGATTTTTGGGGGGATAAGTTATTGGATTATTGAATGAGACGTGACCTGCCTATAGGCGGATCAGGGAACTCTGCGCGATGACGTGGGAGAATGCGTGGGGCGCGTGGGGATAAGTCACGTGCATTTACTAATACTATAGCAGATAGGGGTGGATCAGCTTCGTTATATACTGTGGATCCTGCGGATGATACGGAATGCAGATCAGATGGCAGTGCAATTGCGTTATTCCTTTTCGTACCATCGTAATTGCTCTTAGTACCTCGTTCCTTTTTGCAATTAATTAATCCATTGAGTACCTCCTCTAAGCGAAGAATATCTACAGATGCAACCGCAATATAACGGATTTCGCTGACGCCTATAGACGTTAATGTTTGTAAGAATATGAAGACAATTTATAAGTATGTCGTGTATGTATATTTGTATCAATTAGTAGTAATAAATAAGAAGAAGACAGAAATAAAGGTAGCCTATGATTTAGAATTTGAAAGAATGAACACAAAAGAAAAGATAAGATATCAATAGTTCTTTGTATGATGGAGTAGACAAATAGGAGGGGGAGAGGGTATTGTATTACAAAGAGATCTAGATCTAAGTCTTTCTCTTGTTGTTACCTTTTGGCACTCTGGCAAGCCAGTAGAACAAAACAGTACCGATGATGTTAACAGCAATGAAACAGATGAAGATACCGATGTTTCTTCCGGTTTCAGAGTTCTTAATACTGAACTCAGACAAGAAAACATTGGTGTTCTTGATGGAACAGAAGTGACATTCAGTGGTGGAGTTTTTGGAGTCATCCAACAAGTAACCACCGGCCTTACTGATATACTTGTCCATGTATTGGGCGCAAGTCTGGCCAGAAGCTGGTGGGAACACAGAGTATTCGCTCAGAGAACAAGTGACCGAGGAGTCGGCAACTGCGGTGGACATAATACCGGCAATCAAATAAGTGAAAGGATTACATCTGTACATGAAGATCCAGAACCCTGGCAAAGCTTCCTTGGAGGCAAGAACACCACAGAAGGTCAAGCACATCGAGAACAACAAACTACACAAGTTAGCAGCGTTATCAGCGAGTTCCATGAAAGAAATAGCAGCCTGAGCCATGGACGAGGTGTAGATGAAGAAAAGAATAACAAGAACCCACATAATAGCTCCACGTCCATGCACATCACCAGCCTCAGCAGCATTGTTGTAAAGACCAATAGGATAGTACCAGCAGAAGAAGGCTAAGGTACCCGAAAGGATTTGCCAAGGAATTTCAGAAGTGATTTGCGCAGTGATAAAAGCAACCCAGGAGAAGGTCTTGGAAGGTCTTTCTCTGACCTCGTAAAGATCACGCTGGAACACGAAATTAGGCAAGTATTGATGGACTAAAGTGTTGAAGATAACCAAGAACATGAACACCGAGAACAACTGGGACTGAAGACCGGCCAAGGACTTGTTGGCCTTGAAGAACGAGAAACCGTTGAAAAGAGACGAGGAAACGGCAAGGAGAAGCTTCGAGTAGATGTAGGAAGGAGTTCTCCATGTTTGCTGGAAAACACGCTTTGTGACCAAGAAGTACTGTTTGATCAAAGGAGAAGCAAACGTCTTGAACTTTTCAGGATTGTCATTGACTGGCAATTTAACCAACTCTCTTTCCATGGTGGCCAATTCTTCCATCAAGTCAGAATGTTGTTGCGAGTTCATCCAGACATCGTAGTAGTTTTGATTAGCATGAGAACCAGGAGCAGCACCAATAACTTCAAGCATCCATTCGGCAGGATTGGCCTGAGGAGGACATTTAGGAGCTCCGTGACTTTCGAAATAATCAATCATAGTCTGACAACCTTCACCCAATTTACCAAAGTAGACGGTTTGACCACCTCTTTGCAAGAAAAGCAAGGCATCGAACTCCTGCATCAAGATAGCCGAAGGCTGATGGATGGTACAAAGAATAGCCTGGCCGTGGTTAGCCAACTTTCTGATCAATTTACAGATAGACCAAGCGGTTTGGGAGTCCAAACCAGAGGTAGGTTCATCCAAAAAGATCAATAATTCAGGTTTACCGGCCAATTCAACACCAATAGTCAATCTCTTTCTCTGCTCAACGTTAAGACCTTCACCAGGAACACCGACAACGGCATCGGCATACGGCTTCATCTCCAACAAGTCAATAACATAGTCAACATAGGCAATCTTTTCGTCTCTAGGAACACTTTGTGGTTGACGCAACTCGGCAGAGAAGATCAAGGCCTCACGAACAGTAGAAGTTTGCAAATGCAAGTCCTGTTGCTGGACGTAACCGATGGATCTTTGGAAGGAGTTGTCCAATGGATGACCATTAACCATTCTAGTACCATTGGTGATAACACCAGAAGTCAAACGTTCAGATAAGGCGTTCAAAAGTGTGGTTTTACCAGCACCAGAAGCACCCATCAAGGCAGTAACAGTTCCAGGCTTAACGAAACCAGAAACCTCGTTCAAAATAACACGATCGCCCTCACCTTTGATGGTGACTTGGTAGGTAATGTCTTTCCAGTGGAAAATAGGCTTCTTAGCGATTTCCTCAGGACTCATTCCGTCAGAATCGCTGCCACTTCCACCCTCGTCGCTGGCCGAGATCTTTTCATTACCAACAGCAGAAGCCTCGATGTCGTCGTCACCTGCGAGAATCTTGCTCTCCTTGACCTTTTTAAGCGATTTCTTTTGGAAAAGAAGTATCTCACCCTTTTGCATGGCACCTTTGTTGAATTCACAGGTTGTAACGTAAGTAAACAAGAAGAAAATAGCATAGGCAACAAGAATACCCCAATTTCTCCATCTGTGCGAGAACTTGTACTTGTATGAGACCTCAATGTAGGCATCACCGTTGACATAGATGTCACCGGCAGAAGCAGACACGACAGAGCAAATACGGTTGTTACCGGAAGTAGCATAGCCAGTACCGCTAGGAATAAAGCTTCCGCACTCGAACTCACGGCCATGGAACTCATTGGACACAAGAGCCTCAAAAGCGTAGGCAACAGGGTCCAAGTAGTTGATCCAACGACACCATCCGTGCATAAGCGGGGTAGGAATGACAAAACCAGTGAAGATAGTCAATGCCAACAACAAAATCGAGGCCGGAGTCATGGCCTGCGAAACAGTCTTGGTTGCAGCACCAATCGTTCTGAAGATATGGGACATGGCAAGCGTGGCGGTGAAGTTGACAAGCATATAGAAGAAAAAGTGGCCAGCATTACGTCTCAAGTTGATCATGAAGTAGAAGATCAAGTTGAAGGCGATACATTGAGCCAATTTAGGAGGCAATTCAGTCACAATAGAGGCAAAGGCGTCAGCGGCTGGGTGGTACAAAGCATATGTCTTATGCTTCTCGACAATAGGACGCGATTCGTAAAGAGAAAAGATCTCCAAAAGAGATCCAAAGGCATTGAACAAAACAGCAAAAAAAAGACCAGCTGTTCTCATGTAGAAAGAACCGGTGGTTGGACGCAAATTGTAGAACACAGAGGCACAAATAAGACCCATCAACGTGTTACCAAGCACAGAGAAAAGAGTGATCGAAGGATCACCCTTTGTTCTGAGAATGTTTCTTTGCATAAGGTACTTGACTTGCATTCCAAAGGTCACAGTGAATGGCGATTTAGGGTTGGCATGCTTAGCCTGCTTAGCAACATGAGACTCCTTAAACTCAGCAGCCTTGTTCTCGCTAAGCTTGCTGTTGTAGTCGTCAATCTCCTGCAAAACCTCCTCGTGTTCCGGCGAGTTCATCCAGTAGTCATAGAACTCCTTAGGAGTTCTGGCAACCTTGTTCTCGAAACCCTCGCGGACGACACGCTCCGCTGGCGATGTTAACGAAGTCAAGAAATCGGCATCTGTCTGTCTTTGTGGACAATGGTATCCCATTCTGACGAAGAAGTCCTTGGCCTTCTTAGCATCACCAAAGTAAATTTGGTACCCTTCGTAAAGCAATTGGACCTTGTCGAACAAGTCGTAGGCGTCTTGAGAACATTGGTAGATGGCAATCAACGAGGCCGTGCGCTCAACAACGGCCGACGTCTTAAGGGCCTTGATGAACTCCAAAGCAGTGGCAGAATCCAAACCACGAGTGGAGTTATCCCAACATTGGATCTTGGCTCCAGAAAGCGCAACCTCGCAAATGGAAACACGCTTACGTTCACCTCCAGAAACACCACGCACAAAATCATTGCCCACCTTGGTGTGCTTGGTGTGCGAAAGACCGTACGTGGCCATGATGACCGAAGTCACATGTTCGGCAAATGCCTCACGAGAGACACCTTCAGGTCTGTTTTCCGGGGTACGCAACTTGGCTGCAAAGCCGAGGGTGTCACCGACCGACAAGTGTGGGAAATGGATTTCGGTTTCGGCACAGTAAGCAACCTCACCACGGTAATGTTTGGAGATCTGCTTAGGGGTGATTCCATCGTAGGAGATGACGGACTGAGAATCGACGTGATAACCGTGGGTGTGTGTAGCAATTGTCTTCAAGAAAGTAGAACAACCTGCACCAGGCTTACCCAAGACAACACAGACTTCGCCGGGCTTGGTGATACCGTCCATAGGCTTCAAGATATCGAAGGTAGGCTGTTTCTTGCCTCTGAGGTAGTCGATACCCAACTTGAGGTATTTTGGAAAAATGTTGTCCACGGTGACTTGGTAGTCGGCATCAGTAGCAGTTCCGTAAGCTCTAAGGTCCTTGAAAGTGACTCCGAGAGTAGCATGTTTGTAGTAATCAGGATCAGAGTTCATCAACTTCTTGAGATTCATGACCCAGTACTTGGAGTCAAACTTGTCAGACTCGGGATCGAGCTTTGGGTCCTCGATCTCAGGACCAAATGGAACCACACCGGGAACCTTGGAAAAGCTTGCTACAGACCCATTTGAGGCGACAGAGTGCAAACTAGAACGCGAGAAGGTTCTGGCGAGCTGCTTGACTTGCTCAGCAACGCCTTTGTCGAAACCCTCGTATGGAGCGGCCTCGTGGTCGTCCGAAAAGCTATCGCTGTCCTTGCTGATTTTTTCAGGCGTTTCCTTGCTCATAGTGGATAGTGATTATGTTCCGAGCCGGAGTTAGATAATGCCAGAAGGAAAGATCCAGAGATTGCAAAGCAAGAGTATCACAAACAAGAGATATAATGCAACGCAAAAGGAAGAACAGTGAAAGTGTGAGTGTTAATTGATTATGACTACGACGATAAATGTGCAAATGAATCCGGGCACCAAGTGTATTTATATAGATTTTCTTGTTTATCGAGAACCATATTTACTTTAATTATGTTTGCGTTAGTATGAATTTTGTTTTCGACGACAAACAAAACAATCTTTGCTGTTTTGTTTTCCATGGATTTCCTTCCCGCAACTCAGGGAACATGGCACTACGCAACGATTGCTGGGCCTCAACCCTATCTATCTGGCCCAAGCCACACCTTATTGTTGTGTACTGCTATTGTTAATGAAGGAAGATCCATGCCTTAATGAAAAATTCGTAAAGAGGAAAAAAAGTACGGGCTGCAGCAGATGCTGCGGGACTCCCCCGGATATGGGATGCTAAATAGTATCCGGGAAGATTGTAAGTTTTTGATCTCCGCTTCCGAGAGGTTTTTTTGTATGGTCGGGAACGGAAACAGCGATATTTCGTGTCCCCTTTCTTTTTTCTCTCTGAAATTGCCCGATTAGGCCACTCTGCTTCTGTCAGTGCGAGGCTGAAGCGGTTGAAATAAGGTAATCAAGTAATAAAGTCCGGCGTGGTGTATTAATCCGACAGCAATCATGGGTTTTACCGGAAAGTTTGTGAGATCATTTAGCCAAGTGCGAGACTCGCCGCTAAGGGCGATAAAAGCGATAAAATCAACACTGTGCTGTGCCTACCTACAGATCGACATAGCACGAGGAGCAATCGTGCTAGGTGTGGACGTAGATTGTAATCCCGATACATTCACATGCTGATTAATGTCTCGTATTGTTATCGCAAAAATTATATACATTGTAAGCTATTTTTACAGCATGCATGTACATACTATTATCTACAACGCCGGTGTCGCTGGTTTCCCCTCCACAGGCATCCCTAAAAGCCGTTTTATCTTCTTGTTCTTGTAGTCCTTGTAGTTTTCAATCACCCGTTCCGGATTAATAAGAATCTCCCCTTCCGCATTTACCTGTACAGCCGTTTTGGACCCTATCACAATCGCCATCTTTCCCCTAGGAGCTCGCGGTTTTCTTACCGTCGTCTGGTCACGACCGTCATTGTAAATGAGGTCCAAGATATTATTAGCTGCCAAAACTCCTGTCTTCAACGCCAAGGATGCCTTTTTGATCTCCCCTGGAATGTTTACCAAATCTCCTATCGCAAAAATATTCTGCATGTCGCGGTCCTCAAAACTCAATTGTAAATGGTCGTTTACTCGTACTTCTCCTGATTTGGGTATGCAGAATTCCTGCAAGCTGCTACTGTTTTTTATGTAGTCTATATTTCCCTTGTGGAAATTGCACCACAAGTTCAAGTCACTGGACACTTTCAGGCCATCCTTCATTACGATATCAGTGCCATCCACCTCTTTCTCCACCCGCTTTTCCATCAAAAGATTGATCCCCGCCCCAGTTATCGTTTCCATCGTTTTTTCTTTAAACTCCTGCGATAAGAGTGGCTCGGGAGGAAGGTGCATATGCGGATGCACGATTGTAACATCTTTCTGCGGGTGCTGCTGCTTCAATTCTCCCGCGATTTCAATTCCGAGGGCCCCGCCACCAATTATATGTGTCTTCCGGACATGCAGGCCTGTAATTATCTCCTTTGATAGTTCCATTTCTTTAACGAACGATTCCTTGGTGGTTCCAATTGGGTCAAAGGGCCAATTCCGGGTCCTTCCTGTAGCAAGCACGCAGTAATCAAACTCTTCGGCTACAGTTGGCTTCCAGGCCGGATTTTCGTTGCTAGGCGACTGCTGCCCTAACGGGAACCGCTCCCTCCTAGCTTCCCTTCTTGAAACTTCGGCCGAGTTAGTGCCCAAATTTATTACCACGCCCTGGAGGAATTTCAACCTTAAATTTTTCAAATGGGATCTCGGAATCTCTTCGCCTAGCGGCCCAGTGATTTTTTCACTAGTTCCGCTATTGGCAGCACTGCCTCCATTTTGTAATAGAGCAACTTCGTTCCAAGGAACACCGTATTTGTCCCATGAAACATAGCAGTCCTTGGCAAACTGTGGATCTATGACATACCTTGGGGCACCCATAATGTTGAGAAACCCGGCCCGAGGGTCCACCAAGGTGACGTCTACTTTCATGTCCCCAGTCTTTGGGTTACCTGCTCGCTTGGCAACACCGCTCACAAAAGCTTTAAGGGCTGCGACCCCTCCATACGAGCCTCCCACGATTAAAATTTTTACCATTGTTACTTTTTTCTAATCTCGTTCCGGGATGGTACCGTGCAGAGTTAAATCTTTACGTGATTGCAGGATCTACGTGTTTTTCATGAGGAAGATTCTGGTATATTTATAGAGAAATTAACACCCACCAGATTATCTTTCGAAAAGCGGACAAATATCCCGATACGGTAATTTTGCATCCGAGTGATGATGCTTATCGATTTCATCTCCGAAAGCACACCGAGCGGGCGGTATGGTAATAAACACCACTCTTTTGCTGGTATAAACCAAGCCGACTACGCAAATCTACTCCGCAAAGTCGGAAATAGCATTTCTTTGGCTATGCATCAGCTATTAACTATTAACTATTAACTATTACCCCAGTAACTCTCTCTTTGAAATACCGTATTCACGTAACCATCTTTTGATCGACCCGATCTCGTCGGCACTCTCCACACGGAGCTTGTTGACAGCATTACTGATCCAACTCAATTCGTACTGCTCTAGCAATTCGGGATAGTTCTGGCAGTAGAAATCTATAAGTGTTTTCCTTTTGCTTATCGATTCATCAACGCAAAACGAGAACCATGCGGCTTCGCCTTTGCTTCGGATAGACTCTACCGTAGGTATTTTAGCCATCAAATTTTCCCTGACGTACTTAAACACCTCCTTGGCAGGTTTTCCCCGCGGAAACTTCCCTGAAGATAGACAGTTTGGATTGGTGCAGTAAACATTTCCACATCCTCTGATCAATTGAATCATATATTTTCGCTCAAAACGCGAATATAGTTTGACGTAGGCCGGATCATAATCAGTAGAGTATACTTGACTGTAGCATTGGTCACAAAGGTGAAGAATTTTATTGATATCTTGTTCCACCGCCACAGAACGAACCAACAATGTGTTGCAACAGTTTATATTGCTACATGTCACCAATTTCTGTTTGCCGTTCATAAAGCTTTCGACCTTTTTGATGTCGTGGATCTTGAGATGTGAGGCAAGGTTCTTGTACTTTACGATTTTCTGGCATTTATAGCACTCTGTAGTTTTTGACCCGCACACAGTGTTTTCATGGTGAGAAAGATTTAATAGCAGATCCTCTGGTGTTGATTTCCCTCTGTGAAGAATTAAATGGCAAAATTGGCATTCATGGCGCTTGAATTCACAAAAGAGTGCCCTATGTTGGGCCAATTCTATCACATTTGAAAAAGGACCTTCATGACACTCTCTACACGTTATCGGGCCAGAATCAGCAGCATGAATAAAATTTTTATGTTTGGTGAACGAATCTTCTGTGTTTCCGTAGCACGAATCGCAATGCCAATGAGTTTCTGGTATCTTTTTCAAGTAAATCTGGCCGCAACCTTTAGGACATTTGATGTTGTTTCTTAAGCAGAACGTTTCGTGCATAAAAAACTTGTCTTTATGGACTAAACTGCTGCAATTTCCACATTTTATCTTGTCAGGATGTGCTTCTTCTTCCTGACTATCACCAACATTCTGTTCTTGGAAGATTTTTACACTAGGATGATAATTAGCCATTGGTTCCCACAAAAATCCCGCAAGATAAATAGCCTCCTTGTTAATTAGACGTGGATCATCGCTCTTTATCACCAATTCACGTTCATTGCTCATCAGTATACTGCTATTGATGCTTGACCATATGAAACATGTGTCCGATATGAATTGATCGTTGGACAACAAGATATCAAACTTCACAGTTTCAGTCTCAGATCCATTGGCGCCACTGATAATGAAATGATACTCTCCTTTCGATGCGTCTACGGGTATCTTGTATATAGTTTCTACAAGTCTCGGTGTAAGAGAATTGAACTCCAAAGTAAGTCCATCCTTGGCAGAAACGTCCAAGTCCTTTATAACTGAAGAATGAGATACATTCTTGGTCACTAATACATGTTCTTTGTCTTTGAATTTTTCAGTATCTTCATCCTTCAAAATACTATGTTTATACTCCATGAACTTCTTGGCCTCTTCGTCATTCATCGGCTCCAAATCAAAGTTCAAATCTGTGTTTATAATGCATATGGTTTCAGCAGGTGAAGTCTCTGAGATGTAAAATTCATGAGTGGTTCCACCATGCGTTACTATTAATGTATCGCCTTTCGATAACGTGGTATAATAGTTAGTTAAATATGCCTCAAGGAAGAACTTCAAGCTGATGATATTTGAATTATTGATATCCTGAGACTTCAACGTAAGTGCCTCGCCCTTGGGTATCGAATCTGCCAATTCTATGCTCAAAAACTGCTCAGATAACTGCTCTTCTTTTAGGTCTAGTTTATCTCTGATCATCCCAGGTAAAACCACGTCATCGTCATCAGCCGTGAACTCTTTAACGCCAACATATGCTACCTTCCAGTTGCTTAAGCTTCTTATTCTGAATATCAATGGGGTTGGAAGCTCTTGTGTGTGATTTGCTAATAGTTCCTCCAAGATCAGCGGAGATAAAACAACCTTATCAGAATAATACGGGAGATCCCTTGATAATCCCTTATATCTAGAATTAAACATTTTCCTCGGAGATATTCAGTTGATCTGTTAAAATGAACAGTTTCTGATCAGTTTTGTCTTCTTAATTATGTAAATGGATATCTTGATTCAATATAATAAATAAATCATTGGAGTGAGATTTGCCTCCATAATTTTTCATTAATGCTTTGCTCATAATACATCTTTATAGTGAGAGAGAAAAAAAAAAAAAAATAAAAAGAAAAAAAATCAATGATCCCCAGAAGTGGAATATACCGTCGATGCGGATATTTGATTTACTTTTTTTTCAACATGAGTCTGTGTAAGGGGTTGTATGAATTATTGGCAATGTTTCTTGAAATGTTGCTTGAATCGACATGATGATTCAATGTTATATATATTTGTATTGGTTGATTATTCGGTGAGAAAAGAATTTGAACTTCTTCAGTTTTTTTTTTTTAATTTTTTTTTTTAAGAGCTTTAGTAAAAATTTCACCATCAAGAACCTCCGGGAGAAGAAAATAAATTGTTGAGCCAAGGATAAATATAAATTAACAAATATACGTTATCCAAATATTACATCTATGGATAGAAAAATCTGAAGCTTAACATTCCATTGTATTACTGCTAACAATTGACCAGATATCCATATCCATATTGTATACAATGGTCATGATTGAGAAGTATGTATAGAAAAGGCATCCAGAGTTCTCATTGATAATATCTCAATGTCTATTTCGGAAAGCAGGGACACATGACCCTACCCTGTAAATCTTTCTCACATAGAAAAAGCCGACATTGTATGTCTATTCAAAGCCCATATCTGTACACCAACTACATCCAGGGTGTTGCTACAATGTGTCAACATGTCTTGGATACCAATCAATCTGACATATGTAATACAGAAATTTAATATACAATTTGAAAGGTGTTGTACTCAAATATCAATATGGACTATACGATACAGAAGTTACAGGGATTATTATTCCATGCTTCATCACCTTCAGGGCCCTTTGACCCGATCAGTCACTTCATTTAGTCAGATGATGTCCCGATTTCTGAAAGAGAAGGCAAGACAAACAAACGTCTACATGTTTTCCTTTAGTCTAGGTCTCTGGGTTTTTAAAGTTAAGGGCTCTCCAGGGGTAATGTTTATCATGTCTGTTACCAGTAGCTACCAGCGTTTCCAATCTACAACAATGTGTTATTACAGGCCTTTTCTGGACAATGACAGCTGGGTGTTCAGAGAGACTAATTTAATTAATGTGAATAGGACTACAGAGACCCATTTGTTACAAAACAGTCGAACCACGAGATATTTGTTGAGGTGTCTGAGACCACAAATTATAGAGATCCAGCCCGCCCTCCTTACTGACTACTTTAAGGGTACTGGAAACCGATTTTCTCCAATTATTTGTATTCTGTTTTCGCTCAGGTCCTAATAAACTGTTTGCTAACTTTTTTTTCTTTCGTGTGCTATTGTCGATGAAATCCGCATGTCTCAGGTACACAATCAGTTTCATCGTTAGTAATACATGAAAATGCTGTATTCTCTTTTACCATATGGCGGAAAATTTTCTTCTCACACAGGCCCAGTTTTTTTTCGCGAACAAAGCCCAGGCCGATGCCATAAGGGAGGAGAAAAACTTACAAGCCCCCAAAATGTCTTATTTACAACGCTGTGACTGGACCTGTTTATTAATTAGCTGAAGACATAACAATAGCAACAAAAGCTACAATAGCGAGCAGAGTCGTGTTTACTTGATTACCTGTGCCACCATGGTTTGGCAATAAAGGAGGCAAAAGTCAAAACACCGTCCGTCCTCCAATAGGCTTTCTTTCTCGTCCAGTTTTGCACTGCTATGTGGATCCCCGATTTTGTTTTTCCAAAGTATGCTGCTCCCTTGCGAAGATCTATCAGCCTGACTCTTTGATTAAATCGGTAACGAATAGAGTGAGAATGTGCATAAAACGATCGGTCACAACCACCACTAAACATTGCTGATCATTTTCTCTGTTAGAAGAGTTTCCCAATACATGAAAGGGTTCCTCGTCATTTCCCTATGAATCTAGACTAATGCACAACTGGACTGTGGGTTTAAATGCTTACAAGAAACGAGCTGCATAAAAGAAGGTTTTTTAAAGGGCGATGAAATGGTTTTATGTAACGATTAAACTTTGGTTTGGGTTTATTCTACCACTATTGACAGATTATAATCGGAAGTCTATATCTCACTGTGCTCCTTCTAATTTTTTTCAGTGCTTATTTGGGGGACATGGCGACAGTATTTTTAGCAACAAAGGGTGTCTTGGTACTTCTATTATATGCATCCCTCCAGGAACAGATATACACCGAAAACGCTTAGAGAATCATTAAGTATGTACTTGTATATAAAGGAACAGATTCCTAAACTTTGCTTTCAATATCAGGGGTAATATTTTCAGCTTGCTCCATCAAAGACTGTACATTTTTTGAACCTCTGAATCCTGACAATGAGTAAATTCAATGCCGAAGCTGATCCTGTGTTGGTAAGAGAACACTTTTTTTACGACACAGGAGCCAAAGCAGCAATACTCAAATCCACAAAAGATGGGGCATTTTCTCCTAGTTCTGAGATCGGTCTTGGTCTCTTTGATTACAGTATCGATCTGGGGAACAAGCTTTTCGAGGAGTCGTCTCAATACATCGATGAATACAGATCGTTGAAAAATTTGATCATATTCATGCTAGTAATAACTTTTGTGATGGCCATACTGAAGAAAAACTATATCTATAACTCAATAAGATCACTCGTTCTTAGAAAAACTGCGTACAAAATCAGAAGTTTGCCTACGGTTGAGAAATTTCCTGACGCAAAGTACTTCAGAACAAGAGCTATTAAGGTTCCTAAAAGAAGAGCTACCAACCCAGGTGCCTTCAATCCTCACAAGAGACCACTTGACTCTGCCGATCACGGTCACATCAATGACAATTCAAGTAACGACACCACATCTCGCAAATGCCACAAATCTCTTCATTCATTACAAACAAACTTTTCATTCTCCTTCAACCCAAGCTTTCCTTCATCAGTATCATCATTAACTACATCAAATGCATCATCTTCCAAGGTATCTGAAAATCCGTTTTCAACCATCATTGCAGCTGTTGCTCCTGCTGTTGTCACGCCCAATGGATCCGAGATCTCTAGTGAATGTAGCTCGGTGTTTTCTCCAGACAGAGCTCCTAGAGATTTCGAAAGTGACGTCGAGAACTCTCCAATTATTGACAACGATCCCGTATTCACCAAATTCTAACCATTTCATTTACGCCAAATTACGACTTTTTCTTATTTATTAGCATACCATTCATTCGTTACTTCTTTACTTTCATTTCATACTCTTGCATTATAATGGTTTTCATAGATCCATTTTCTAAGTTCACACATGTTATACAGCTTAAAATACATACAATAATCGCATTTCTTACTGTTAGTAAGTCTTCTAGTATTCATTTTCGCTGCTAGTAAGCATACTGGTGTTGACTGTACAATAGCTATCTTGTATGCTTCATAACGGCATCTGATCCCTTTGATACGTTCCTGGATGTACCAATATCATGGGCCACATATACAAGCCAAGAAAAACCAAATCAAACTTTCAGCCACACATATCGCTCCGCAAAGCATTTTACCAAAACGACCTGAGTTCTGGTAATATAATAATGGTTGGTATAAAACATTATCCTTGGGTAATAGGCAAAATTGATCTATATTTAGATATCTGTGTACCATGACATTTTGACCCTCCAATCTTTATGAAAGTCCCCGAGTAAACTGATCTTTTTTTTTGCTTTGAGGAAACTTTGGGGAAAGGCTTGGTCGCAGTCTACGCGGATGTATAAGCCTTCTTTTTGGCATACTTTTTGATGACAGCTTCAACAGTCGATCACTGGAAAGCAACATGCCAATTATTACATAGACGTAGTCAAATATTTGCATCATTGAACACTAGTAAGCCAATTTTTGAACCTGGACGGACCGTGCCACTATCTGCAATACTATTGGGACGATAATAAAAATAGAAACTTATTTTCTAAGGGCTAATACAACCACAGTACCATGGCAACAGACTGTAAACTATGGCCACATTGAGATATATTACACACGTTTAAACTCAAATCGCTATCAAATGACTTCTTTTCAATTTTCTGACTCGGTTTTGCGTTTCTGTTTGGAAGATACAGGGGAGCTTGAGTGGGTATAAAACCTAGGGAGATCCTGTACAAATCCTCGAGGAGCTCAGGAGCAGCATATAGAGAAGCATATAGAGAAACCTACAAGTAAAGATATCTTGCTAAACAATCACCGACAATAGCATTCAAAATGAGCTACAACAGAGACAGTTACGGCGATTCGTACGGGAACAACGACTCCTATGGAAACAACAGCAGTTCTTATGGAAACAACGACTCTTACGGGGACAGAAACAATTCTTACGGGAACAATGACTCGTATGGAAACAACAACAGTTCCTACGGAAACAATAACAATTCTTACGGGAACAATGACTCGTATGGAAACAGCAACAGTTCCTACGGAAACAATAACAATTCTTATGGCAACAATAACGACTCCTACGGGAACAACAACTCATATGGAAACAATACCTCTAAAAGTTCTAACACATCTACTTATGTTAAAGCTGGTCTCGCTGCTGTTGGAGGAATCGCTCTTGGTGCTTTTGCTGCCCACGAATACGATGAAAACTCAGATAAGATTTCCAATGCTTTCAACTCGGTCGGTAACAGCATCAGCAATGCCGGAAACGATGTCAAAAACGACTTTTCGGAAGCCACAAACGATGTTGAGAACTTTGGAAGTGATGTGAAACAAGGATTTGACAATGTTGGTGATAACATTCAAAATGGTATTGGAGAAGAAGTCTCCGATGTTGGTAATTCCATATCGGGCTGGGGAAACGATATCAGAGAGGATTAATTAGAATATTATTTATGGCGGTAGTATATAAATAGAACTATTAAGCTGCAATTGTTTACTATTATCATTGGTTGTAAGTCGTGCAGTGAACGTACTCGTATGATGAAGAATGCTATTCGGCAAGGGAAGCACAGTCACGTGTACATATGATTCGCTCACTGATCCCTGATTTCTTGACACAAGGCGGAGCACACATTCCTTTAGAGAAGCTTATACACTATAGTGTATAAACGACCAATAGCCTGGGATCTACAAAGAGCTCCAGGCATTCCAATATACCTCTACGCATATTATCGGATAGCAATCCGAGATAATTCAAGAATTTCTTCGGATGTCACATAATCGCTTCTCCACACGGAAACAGAATGAGGCAAAAACGACTCAAAAAAAAGTACCATCAGGGTTTCCATTGGATACCGGAAGGGTTTACATAGATGAGCCAGACCGCCATAAACCAATATATAAGGACCAGGATCCATAACAGGTTGATAATCTAATATCCTCCAGTTACTATCATCCACATACCTCATTCAGAAGTATCACCATGCCAGACTACGAAAAACTTAGAGACTTGAACGAGTCGGCATTCAATAGACATAAATCATACACCTACGATAAGCAAGCGGAAGCTCTTGCAGCTTTAATCACCAATGCCATCTTAAGAACCGGAATTCCTTATCCCGAAGGGTTGGATATCTTTGCGCCTGAAAATGTCATTGATACTTCACTTGATAATTATTCGGACAAAACCCTTAATCGTCATGTTGACTTCGATGCATTGCCTTTGTTTCCTAGACTGAAGCCTTTGAAGGTTCTAGATTTTGCTTGTGGTTCCGGTAATATTCCGGTTTCGTTGATCCGGCATCTAGCCGATGGGTCTGAGTACGTTGGTGTTGACATTTCCGCGGATCAATTGGGCAGATTCAAAGAGAAGCTTCCTAAGTTGCATGAGATCAACAATAAGATTGATGTTTCCTGCTATCACTATGACATTATTGACAATGCATTTAATGTTAAGAATGGACTTGAAAAGCCTAAACAATTGATTGATGGATATTTTGATATCGTATTTTGTTCCCTTTCGTATCATCATTTCGCATTGCCCCAGCAAATGACCGATGTTCTTTGCAAACATCTAGCAAAAGGGGGTCACTTGATTGTTATCGACTTCGATGTTGATCCTGGACACCATGGACACCATGGACACGATAATGGGCACGGTCATGATCATAAGGAGACTGTAGGAGCGTCTGATCTTGCATTGGGCGTTGCAACTCTTGAATTGACTCCACTGGTTGCTGGCGAAATTTTCAAAAAATCAGGACTACATGAGGTTCAGAGTGAAATCGATTTTGTATGCAAGGTCTGGTTGCCCGAATCGTCTATTAGATCACATTTTGATGACGTTTCTGCCGAGAAGATCATCCAATCCTTTCCAAGTAAAGACTCCTATTGTGGAGTTAAGGGGAAGTTTTATCTTGTTCCACGGAAGGTATTTGTCACTGTTGGTAAGAAGTAGGTGATCTAGAGATAACGTATTGGCTGATACTTGCTACTTTGTTGCTAGATATATGTAGAGATAATATATTCGATGATATATCAACTAAAGAGATACTATTGCCATGTAGGCTTGTAGACTTGCCAGGGTCTAGGTCACGTGATAATACAGAAATCCTGCTGAGATGAAATTTAGGCTCTAAAATTTTTCAATATGATGCTGATATGCTGTATCATCCATTAAAATGCGTGGTCAATTAAGTTGTTATTATCACCCCTCCAGCAACCTCTAACCGCATCCCCAACAATGTCCCTAAAATTAGATCTGATTTTGGACGTTGAAAAGGTCTCGAAACTCTCAGAACAAGAGATCGAGTTCCTATGGATAGCTAAGTTCCAATCGTCTGACAAGACATTATTGTCAGCAGCTGTTCCCAGCGACAAGTTCGCAATAATGTTCGACAATGCAAAGAAATACTACCAATTTGTGCTTCCTGTGCCGAACTCCAAGACAAAACAGGCTGACATGCAGTACATTCAATGGATATTCCCCTCTGAGGATGTAGTACAATGTATAATAACGAAACTAGCCAAATTCCAAAGAATGGGACAGTTTGCCAAACCCCACACAGTGTTTATTTTCTACAAAGAACTAGAACAGAAGTTTGACAAGAAGTTGGTGTTAATGAAGGGACAGATAATGGAGCCAGAAGAGGCCTCAACTAACGATGCACAAAATCTACTAATGAACATCCAGAAATTCTATGGGGTGTTGGACACAGATAAACCGGATCTCTTAAACAAACGGCTACAAATACTCCACAATTTCAACAAGAACACGGCCGCCTTTGATTTCAATGAGCTCATCAAGCTTTCTCTTAACCATAACTAAGTACTTTAATACCAATGCTAATGCCATCATGCCAATAGTAATTATACCTCGTAGCAATTTGTCCGTTATGAGCTGTGTTCCGAAGCTCATCTCTGCGAAAACACAAACAAAAAGAAAGGAGAAACTAGCCCATATAAAATACCCCATATAAAACGTACCTTTTACCCTATGTATTGATTGGACGTAAAGATAGATGTTAGTTTGGATATCAGTTATCAGTTATCAGTTATCAGTTATCTATAATTTCTCTTTATTTCTATTTCTACTTATATAGTGAAGGCGTTGAAAACAGTTTATTGTTGTATTGTTTGACAGATTAAATAGGCTGGAAGGCAAAGAAGGAAGATCAGAAGAGCTGCTGAGCACGCTACAGAACACAAAAGGAGCCGAATACCTGCGACGTCACCATAAGATCAATATACTGACCGGATATCATTCATATATTAAGAGAGAGCATGGGATTATCTAATAACGTGGCAAACTCCAACGCTGAAGGAGATACGAATCAAGAGCCAAGTGATAACGTCACCTTACTTGCAAATACCATTCTGACTGTGTCTCATATTGATCTCTATGATGATATCGACAAGGTGGAGCTTTTGAATTTGATTATCCAGGCATTAAATGATCTAGGACTCCATCAGTCTGCTCGTTCAGTCAAAACTGAGGCTCTACAATTCGTACACAGCAACAGCAATGACGTTGATGACCAGAAGAAGGCATTGGCAGGCTCTCCTGCTGCTGCTCCAGAATCCTGGGGAAAAGCCAACAATGTCCAGAAGTTTTTAGGGTCAATTAAGACTGGTGATTTTGAAGCTGCTATTGCATTGATCCCGGAGATTTCTTTAAAGCCCAAAAAATCTATATATTCCGGCGAAGATCCAGCCGTTATTCAGGATTCTGTGAACACCGAATCGTCTACGACCGAAACCAGCGAAAGCACTAAGAGGGCAGTGCAAACCCAGGTGGAATTCTTGATCAAAAAGCACACGTTCTTAGAAACTCTTCTTGCCAAGAAGGACTTGAAGAAAGCCCTCCAGTTTCTAAGGGAGGAGCTTTCCGAGGAGAATTTTGGGGGACAAATCCCTGGAATCAGCGAGGAAATCGAGTTGTTGGCATCGCTTATGATGGATGATTCGCAGCATTTAAAGTATTTAAGGTTGAACGGATTCCCGAGAAGCGAATCCAAAGATGCCGATGTAGATCGTATTGTAGTTTATGCTAGAAACAATTTGATTAACAGGATCTCCAAATTTATTGCTGCTGAGCAACTATTGCCTCCTCACAGGCTTTTGACCTTACTTAAACAGGCCAGAACTTATCAGCAGTCGCAGAACCTCATCACTTTGGGCGATACATTAAGTAAACGTCAATATCCGTCGCCTGTCGCAAGATATGGAAGTGGAACTGGAACTTCTGGAGCCCATCGGCATGCTAAAGCCATTTCTCGTAAAGAGAACGCCACTAATGGTTCCGAAACGGCTATTAGTAGCAAGAATGCCAAGTATAAAGTGTCGAAACCTCTTAAAACATTAACACGAGGAAACGAACAGCGCTATAAAGGTGACGACTGGACTCTTTATAACGACTATCAGTTCCCAATCCAGAAGTTTCCTAACAAGGTGCTTCAAACCATCGAAAATATCGACAAGGAGATCTGGTGCGTCAAGTTTTCCAACAACGGAAAGTATTTGGCGGCCACAAATCAAGGCGTAGATGTATATGTGTATAGTGTAGGCGATTTTGGGTACCAACACTCCAAAGCATCCAAGGTTCCAGCCTCAAACTTCCACGTAGTACACGTTTTGAAAGCCCATACGAAGTCTGTGCTTTGCTGTGCATGGTCTCCTGACGATACAAAATTAATAACTGCGAGCTACGACTCTACAGCCCTGATATGGGATATGGCAACTGGTGAGTGCCTGCAAACGGTGAATATCATGCTGGATCATGCCCATAAAGGAGTCATGAATATGCCTTCGCCTTCTAATAACAAAGACCCTCCTATAAGTCTGTGTTTATGGCTTCCAAACAGCGAAGGGTTTCTTTTAGGAACCACTGACAGACAATTGGTATACTATTCTTCTCCAGAAGGAAGAGAATTATTCAGATGGAGCGGTGCAAGAGTATATGATCTTTGTGTGACTCCTGACTCCTCAACACTCATCATTTTAGGAGAGGAAAAGATGGAAGTATGGGATTTACCTACTCGTATGAAAGTCAGTACTGTATATGTAGGCCAGAGATTGACGACAATAGTGATGTCAAAGAAGAATCCTAATCATGTTCTCGTAAATGCAATCCCTGACTCCATCCAGCTTTGGAACTGGAAGGAAGGGATTTTGTTGAAGAAATTTATTGGTTTGAAGCAAAACGACAATGTTATCAGACTGTGTTTTGGTGGTATAAATGAAGCATTAGTAGCGTCTGGATCTGAAGATAATAGAATCTTCTTCTGGAACGTGAAATTTGGAGCCCTTGCTTTCGCCCTAAGAGGACATAAAAAGGTTGTCAATTGTGTTGATTTTAATCCTCGACTTCCTTGGATGTTTGCAAGTGCTAGTGATGATAATACCATCAAGATCTGGGGACCAAATGAGGCTCTTGGTACGATGAAAAAGTTACGAATTGATGGATCAAAGCCGGTGCGAAAACTATTGAAAGGGAGTGACAGTCTTAAGTACTTTAAGGAGATAGCTTCGATCAATAAGTTGGAGGTGGATAATGGTGAGGAAGAGGAACTGCAGGAGGAGAATGCCAATGATGCCGATATAAGTAACCAAGACGGGGATTCGAATTACTATTTTGAGAGTGATGAGGAGCTTTACGAGTTTTGATATAAGTATCTAGAAAATAAATGAAAATGAAAATGGAAATGAATTGTATATGAATAGTTGTGATATGTAGGAATATCTCTCGCGAATCAATACTGGTTAAGGAGAATAGATGCCTTGAGAGGGAATATATATATCGCAAAAAGGTGTCTTAAGAGAATACAAACAGCATGAGTAAGGATACAAGCTTCGTACGAAGTTAAATGGTTTCTGGAGAGAGTTGTTGTAGGTCTGAGTATTATTTGTCCAACACTGCCGAATGACTATAGTGTGGTATTCGCCTTTGGGGTATCAACCAACACTTTAAGTAAGAAGATCGGTGATTCTTGATCTAGAGACATACAATTGGCAAGAACTATAAGTAGTGCATAAATGGCGCCAGCGGCCAGAAAAGTGAAGGTTGGGGGTATTATGACCTTATGAGAGAATACAAATGGAATATGTATATCAAGAAAAGATGTATTGTCTAGATGATATATTTACTTTAATACTATAGTTTCACTTCTTTTTCAAGTTCCCCGTATTGGCAAACAACTGCTTGAACGAGTCCCAACTATATGTACCATATATAAGGTCCATAGAGCTCCGCACTGAGTAGCTCAATTTAGAGTCGTCATATTCATAAATAGCCATTATAGCACCCCAAAAGAAGGCCGCAAACACACTCCACGAGTACTTCTTGATATCATGATTCAACTTCATGAATCTGTCGCTTTTGACTATCTCGCGAACCAACTCAGCATTCAGTACAGCATCTGTGGCCCGGAGATTATAGCTATTTTCGCATAATTTAATGGCTAGCTGTTCGCTGAGAATTCTAGCCAAACCTATAAGCACCCTCGACATCATATATAGTGTCATCTGGTAGCTGATAGCGTTGGAAAAGTACGGTATATGGCCGCCAAATATCACATAACTCGAGGCAAAACCGGAAATAAAGTGGTCCTTTAATTTGAAGTCCTGTTGACCCGGTTTACCACGATTTGTTAGCCGTGATGCCTTGAGGACCAATAATATCGTTTTATAAAGCGTTGCAAAAGCCGCTAGCGAAGCACCATGTTTAGTAGCATTTTTCACTACATGTCTGAGTTTGGCTTTAAGTTGTTGCAAAGACCCTGGCCTATTAAGAAAGATGGTGATCGCAATGGCATGCACAAAACGTAACTTGAAGCCGTAGAAAAATCCATTACGACCTGCCTGGATTATATCAAGAAGAAACTTGATGAGTCCATTATTGCTATTGGATATCTGTTTAAATAAAGCCTTGCTATTCAATAGCCTGTTCCAGGCAGCAAGATCAAGCATGGTGGTTGCGAAGCAGCTTTATAATTGGATATGTTGGATATGTTGGATATTATTACTATTCCAACAGTCAGCAGTCAATCAATATGTATCATTGCTTCCTGCTTTAATTATAGTAAATCATTGTTATTATTAAAATATACCCCGGCATCGGTTCGAACTTAACCCATACAGCAATCACTTTTTTACGAAATCAAATTTTCTCCTCAATGTTTTTGACATGTGCACATGATCGGCTAAATTTCCGGGGACGTTTTTGGCAGCGTCTTCAACCTGTTATGTCCACGGCCACTGCCAGGCCTACTAACAATCCCCAATCAAAGATATATTTAATAGTATATAAATGACAATGTATGTAATTTTGATAAAGAGATAAGAGCCATTACGAGACTACCAGAGTCTGTATATGCTCGGATTTCTCTAACTGTGAAAGAATTTCAAGACCCTCAAAACGCTCTTCAAACAATTGAGCCAACTTGTTGACTCTACCATTCTGAATTCCCGCGTATTTCTTCTTGTCAGCCAAGAAATATTCTCCATCGGTAGTCGGCTTAATTGGCTTGGATTTCTTAGGACTGGAAGCCACCGGTGGAAGTAAAGGCGGTGATTGAATCACTGGTTTCTTTAACGTATATATCAGCAGACTTTCGGTAAGAACTGTAGATGCTATAGATTCGTTATTAACACTCGAAAACGAGGTTTTCTTACTGACCTGACTATGTAGACTCTCCTGGGAGCTGTTGTTGCTGCTAGCATTGCTTGCATTGCTGGCAGTGTAAGTGGCTGCAGATCTTGGAGGAGGCGGAGGAGGAGCTGCAGAAACAATCTTCTTAGCTGGTTTAAGAGAATCACGGCTTTCAGTACTGGAATTCGAGCCTTTTCTCTTCGGTAACGGTGGAGGAACCGGAGGACGATTGAGTATCGAGAGCTTATTTTTCTCATGAGGTAGAGGAGGTTTAGGTTTTTTCTTGAAGCTTTTCTTAGCGTCATTGATGATGCTGCTGCTGTTATTATTATTTGGCTGTCTATCAGATAGAGGCATGAAGTAATTTTTAAAGTTTGTCTTCTTTAAAAGTCCAAAGTTTAATGGGCTGATGTCGGTATTATCGTTATTGAAGCTGTCGTTCTTGTTGCCAGCTTTTGAGGTGTCTAATGAGTCTAAATACTGAAACGTGACAATGTTTTCCTGTTTGGAAAGCTTATATTCCGGATCAGATTCAGGAATAACGTTAAAGTTATTAAGATGCTTGTCATCGCCAAGCTTGTAGAAGATCATTTTCTTAGAGTTCAAGAAAATCAAGTTATGGGTGATCAATTCGGACTGATTGATGTAATTTATGAGGGTCATGATAGAAGGAGAGACTGATTTGGTCGTGAGATTCAAGCTGGTTGAAGTGTAGTCTAGTCTTTCGTTGTTGTTCGTTGTTTTCCTCAACGGAGGAATAGGAGGCATATTTTTTCTGAGGCCAATATAGGGAATTTTATGGATGTTTATGTCCAAATAAGGCCACCATTTGATGATATTGCGTACAAGTTGGCCGCATTTCTGCTGGTCTTCGTCAGTCATGACCTGGATGTTCCCGCAGAAGAACTTGACACAGAAATGACCAACCTCTGTTATATAGCTGTCAGCAATTCGTTCAGGGTCAGAACTTGATGAACGTATGTCGTTTTCCTTGTTCTCCTTGGCCTTTTCAGAGTTTTTCTTGTAGATGTTATTGATATCGTTGGTCACCATTGGAATCAAGAAGAGGTTCATGATATCGTTGAAAATCTCCTTGTATTTGTTGGTTGCAATGATGATATTAAGATTGGTGTTAGTATTTTCCTTGATTTTCATCGCATTTGAGTCGGAGTCATCAAGAACCGTCATGCTTTGCACGAGATTTGCGGGTATAAGTGCATCGGATCTCATCAAGTTTTTAAGGAAATATTTCCAAAGGTTTACGAGAGTGAATATGTCGTAGTCGTTTAAGGCTACGACCTGGTCTCTGAGGATACAGTCCTCAAGAATGTTACTTTTATATATCAATTTCGAAGAATTGTTGTGGAAAAGAATGAGATTATAATGCGTTGACGGATTGTGGTACTCCTGGCAGATCTTAATAAAGACCAATTGATAGTAGTACCACGATAAGGTTCCCTTAGAGAGATTCAAGCCAAATATCTGTGGCAAATGAATGGGTATTATGATCTTTGGTGGCTGGAGTTTTGCTTCCAGAGAGCTGATGCTGCTGGTATTATCGTTGTTTTTTTCTATCATGATTGAGGACGAGCTGCTGTTGTTGCTGTCCATCGCAAGTCTATGGAACTCGTAGTAATAGTTCGGAAGACTTATATTTAATTTGGTGATATCGACGCTTTTTGAGAGCTCCGACAAGTTAGAGATGTGGATGAGCTTTTTCTGGGAGGGGCTGAGGAACTTCAGACTGACTATACTTTTTAACACCTCAGTCAAAGCCCTGATCCACCAGGACTCGTGGACAATGTAGAGTTTCCGTAAGAACTTCCGTTTTCTCTTGGATATAAGGCTGAATATCTTGACTCCCCAGACCCAGCTTAAGGAGAACGAGTCTGTATCGTTGTCAGAACTATTATGACGTCTCTGGGACGTTATTGAAAACTCTGGATCATTGGAAAGCCCTGCAGTGAAAAATACTAACACATAGTTGTAATCAGGAATCCTGGCAACCAAGAGCTTAATGAGAGCCAAAAAGTTCGTCTGGTTCGGGTTTGGAAGTGCCGTGGAATCGAGCACAAATATTGGGTATTTAGTTGATGGATCGTACGTATCTGATTTGAAGAAAATCCTATTCAAATCTACTGACATTTTTTATTATTTTCTTGTCGTGATTAGCAGAGTGGATATCGATATAGCAGCAGCGAGGACGGTGTCACAATATAGCAGCAGCAATGACTTAATGACTTGGTTTTGGCCTGGAGTTAACTGGTGATTGTTTTAAAGACTGAAATAGAATTATAAATTTCTACTATGATGTTTATTTGTCTTTTTCTCTTCTCGGTAATTTTCCCTTCCCGTTTTCGTCCTTTCGCACTATCAAGGTTTTTCTATTTGTAGTGTGTGATTTGCTAAACAACAACGATTTGATGTGTGATGGTCTCATAGGGGCTATCAGAACTAGAAGCAAAAGAGGCTATTCTCGAAGATATATCTGGGAATTGATGTGTAATTATAGGTGAAACATAAGTTTGAAAGATTTTTTTTTTTATTTTTATTTCATCAGGGTTTCTGTACACTGGTTATCCAATCAAAGGTTGCGTCTGGGTTTATTGTATTTATGTTTATCCTGTTTGGGAAAATGTCAATAAAACATGTCAATAAAAGATCACGTGATCATAAATAACGCATATAAGATTGATGAGTATCGTATTTGATGCCATGGAACTCTGCTTTGGCGCAAAGGACGAGAAGATAAAAGCAGTGGATTACAGGGTGAATATAATTGATAGGCATATATATTCGTTCGTATATTATTGGATATTTTTTTTGTTTTTTGTTTTTTGTTTTCAGCTATATAATTGTCACTATAAGGGTGTGACCAAGACCTGCAAGAGACCTGCAAAAAGCTTAAGCTACTGAGCTATTGAGCTAGGCAATCAAGCTACAACGTTAAACCCAACAAGATTGCTCTTGTAGACTGAGTCCAACAATTGTTGGTACCGTGGGATACCCTCACAGAAGTTCAACATCTCAACCTTCTTTCCTGGAATGTTGGCTCCCATGTACCACGATTTAGCCTTAGGGAATAAGGTAGTGTTGGTGAATGTATGGATTCTATCAGAATACTTCTCTTGAGCATCCTTAGTAGCCTCGATGTATTTGACATTGTTGTTGAAACAATCGTCAATAACCTTGAAGATGAACTGTAACTGTAGTTCAACACAACTAGGACCGTTTGAGAAGGCAGTTGGAGCCTGTGGACCATAAGTGTAGAAGAGATTAGGATATCCGTTCAAAGACAAGCCCAAATAGGTCTTGCATCCTTCTTCCCAAACATCTCTAAGAATGGTCTTAGTGTCACTATGGATCATGTCGATGTTCTTGAAAGAACCAGTGACAGCATCAAAACCGGTGGCCAAAACCAAGAGGTCAACCTCGACCTTAGAACCGTCTTCAAGAATAATTCCTTTCTCGTAGAACTCCTTGATTGGATTCTTCTTGATGTTAACAAGATGAACGTTTTCCTTGTTGAATTGCTCAAAGTAGTTTTGTTCCAATGAAGGACGCTTGGTTCCGAAAGGATGAGGTTGGACTTTAGGAGCCAAGTCTTCAGCAACTTTAGGATCCTTCACTCTGGCGTGAACAGATTCACGCCAGAAAGCATAGGCTTCATCGTTAGCGGCTTGGTTGAACAAGTAGTCTCTGTAGTTGCCAACCCAGAATGCAAAGCCTCCAAAATCGAACAACGATTGATAGAAAGCTCTTCTAACCTCTGGAGGATCGTCAAAAGTGTCCTTGTCAACAAAGGTGAAAGTAAACCCTCCAAAAGATTTAAAACGGTCGTCCAAAATTTTCTTGTAGTTGCTCTTATCTCTTTGGTCAGGAGACTTCTTTTGTTGCATTGGCAAAGACAAGTTAGGAGTTCTTTGTAAAACGTACAACTCCTTAGCAACAGCACCAGCCTCTTGAGCAATCTGAACACCTGTAGATCCAGTTCCAATTATAGCAACTTTTCTGTTAGTCATGTCAATGTCCTCTTCAGGCCATTCGTTGGAATGAACGACTTGACCAGTATACTTATCGAAGTTCTTGAAATCAGGCTTGTAATTTCTAGAAGCAAAGCCAATACAAGGCAAGAAGAATTTAGCATGACACTTCTTCTTACCATCCTTGGACTCCAAGTACCATAAACCGGTCTCTTTGTTAAACTCGGCCTTTTGGATAAAGGTATTGAAATCAATATCTTTTTTCAAATGCAAGACTTTCTCGGCATGATCAAAGTAAGCTCTGAGCTCACTCCAATCAGGGAATCTTTCGCCCCAAGTCCAGGAGTTGTACAACTCAGGAATGTTGAGTTCATAGACTGGAATGTCACTATCAACTCTAGCACCTGGGTATCTGTTGAGTCTCCAGGTTCCTCCCAAGTCACCAGCACCCTCATAGACGTGACAGGAATAGCCACGTTTACGGGCTTCATAAAGGACTTTAACACCACTGAAACCGGCACCTAAGACAGCAACATCGTAATAAGGAATTTCTTGAGTTTTTTGGTTAATAGCAACTGGCATTTCGAGTGAAACAGAAGTAGGTAGATAATTGAAAGAGATTTAAAGAAAAAGAGTAAAAGAGTAAAAGAGTAAAAGAGTAACAACTATAAGTGTTTTGATGATATAGATCAGTATAAGGAGATATAAGATAAGATAACTACAACTTCGATCAAGAATTGAGGCTCTTTGACCAGATATTTATACATATATCATAAAGTTGCAAGAAGAATACATTTGGAGGGGATTAAAACGCGCCGATGTTCGGATTCTTAGCTATGTGTCACAACATATAGTTTTCGGATTTCGATAACTGAAATCGAGAAAATCTGGGGTAAAATCTGGGGTTAGAGGATCACGAAGAGTGGAAATATGGCAACAGGGTATATCTGATCCGGGATTTTAATTGGTACAAAGGACTGAAAGCAAGGAGTGCGAGCTAGAATTCTATTCGTCTTCCCGGAATTATTATCAATAACCATCCGATGGACCTATGGACTCGATAGCAAAGTTGATGGAGCCCGATATCCAGGGGGCCGGTATTACTAATGACACATTATGGGGTAATTGCTCTCATATTAAAGTAAGGAACCAATAAACGCTTAACACCGATGGAGATTAGATTAACGGAGTCCTTAGAATCTTAACAATACACGTAGACAATGGATCTTTTACCCCGATGGCCTGGGTTTTACGTGTACAGAGCATTATGTAATGGTTAGCTAATACAAATCAACCAGGGGATGTTGAAACTCGTGCATATACCGCATCTGTGTTTTTCCGCTTTTCTTTTTTCTCATATTCCTTAACCTCAGAGGAGAAGAAACCAGCAACAAAAAAGAAAGTAGAAATTAAGAGGGTAAGAGATCGCCGCGGCCAATCAACGTATACCCTGCCCTCCCCAAGCTCCAACAAATAGCAATAATGTCAACAACAACAACGCCAGTAACAATAGAGGAGGGAGGAGAACAGAGGGAATTGTTGAGTATGATCACGACTGTGGCAATGGCACTCTTTTCTTTTATTGACAGTGTTTCTTTTACTCGTATCCTAGACTGCGGAATATGGTCGGATGAGATGGAGTCAAGGCTGGCATAGAATGGTGGATTGGTTCAACACAAACGGCTGTCGGGTAATAATTATTTGACATCCATCCACTCCCTCCACACTCTTTTTTTTTTCTATGGGGTTTTTCTACTATTTACACCTCATGACACTCACCTACACAAGGTGGATGGGTAATTGAACAATTACAATTTTACTAGGGTCCGGCCACATGGTACTCGCCAAAACATTCCTTATACTAAAAGTAAACTAATAGCAAGCTAATAGTACACAACTAGTGGTAACATTAGTAATGAACCAGTGTGGTTACCTTTGTGTTTTGGATGTTTCGGATTTCCGGATTAATCACAATCAAGACAATCTGTGTTAATCAATGATTAGCGGCCGATTTACAAGAGCAAGGCAATGCGAGAGAAAATTTTGATTTATTAAAGAGGAACCAAAAAGCAACACAAAAAAAAACCCATCAGAGACGTAGTCCGATATACACCATACATGCTTACCAATTAACTGTACTAGATTTGTGGGATTATTCATACACTAAAATGCAATTGAGCCAATGAGAAGCAGTTCCGGTTTGCCAGATGCCCGAGGATGCTGCCTATAGATGTATTTTAGCTTATGTCCATAATTCGAGAGCAGGTATTTTTTGGTACTTATTTCAAAATATCCCCGCCTTGAACACCATTTTTTTTCCGCGATCTTTTAGTGCTTTTTTTTCTGACAGGTTTGGATGTTGCATCGCCCGCCCTCGTGGCAGTGGAGGTTTAGCTTTATCGGTCAATCGGTAGCTGCCAATTTGTCAATAGAGTGGCAGAATGGAGAAGATGCCCTCATTTGACACTCCCCCGGACTCTCCGTCCCCAGTCACTCTTTTTTATGATTATTAATCTCTACAATGGACGCCAACAATCGCTGTATTGCTAGCAATTGCTCAAACAGTGAGAAAAATGAGCCCGAGACACTGACACTTTCTTTTGAAATTCGCTTTAATTAATGCTGAGTTTATTTATTTTTTCTTTATTATGGGCAAGTGTGCAGTTGCCCCTCTTTTTTCTACTCTGCATGCAGGAATTTTATTTAGCGCCATAAGATTACGTATTTCCAGAAACCATGCATACTATTGGTCAGGGAACCGGTAGATGTTGTCACAACGGCAGATTTTTGTCGTCATAGCATAATGTATCTGTGCATCGGTGTCCTCGTCCCGATTATGCGCATTCAGCACTCTGCACGGATTTATTCCCGGATATATTATGAATGTTACCCCAGATACCGTATAAATATGGTGGTGTTTCTCGGTTTGTAGAATGAACCATCTTCTTCTCTTTCCCTCTTCTTCTCTGTTATTTTCTTCTTATCCATCATCATCCATTGCTTCTGCCTTTGCCTTTGCCTTTGCCTCAATTTTTTTTTAATTCTTTGATTGTTTGACACACTCTTCTATAACTCTCTAATATACTCCAATGACTGCTGCTAATATTGCTAAAATTATTGATCCTGTTTTGGACAAATACACCAGCTTGAAAGACGACCCAGTCCCTATGATCGTTGCTGGTGTGGTGGACAAAAAGGATGGAATCATTTACTTGAGTGCCTCAGGAGTCAAAAACACTGACAAGCCTGAAGATAAGGCCGATGTTAATACCACATTTGCTCTTTACTCTACAACTAAAAACATCACTGCCACTGCTGTTCTTCAATTGCTTGAAAAGGGCTTGATCAAGTCGATTGACGATCCTGCCGAATTGTACATCCCAGAGATCGCTAAAGTCAAGGTCTTCCAGGGCGTTGACAAGGACGGAAAGAAAATCTTGACAGACGCAAAAACCAAGCCTACTATCAGAAACTTGTTGACCCACACTGCTGGGTTCTCATACTCTTTCTTCAGCGAGAAGTACAAGTATCTCTTTGAGAAGGAAAATACCGCTAATATCTTGACTTCCGAATGGGAACAGTTCAACACTCCATTCATTTTCGAGCCAAACACTACCTGGCATTATGGTGTCAACATTGATTGGTTAGGAAAGATTGTCCAAAACGTTAGTGGCTTGACCTTGAACGACTATTGTCAAAAGAATATTTTTGAGCCTTTGGACATCAAATCATTCTCTTTCATTAGAAACGACAAACATTACGCCAATGCTGCTGTTATCCATCAACGTGACCCTGAAGGCAAAAAGCCCCTCGCTCCATTGCCTGAGCTTCATCCAAAAGTTCCACCTTTCCATGCCGGAGGTCACGGATTGTTCGGTACAGTCGAGGACTACTTGAAGTTCTTGGGAACTTTGTTGAACGAGGGAACTTCTCCAATAACCGGAAAGAGCATTTTAAAGCCGGAAACCGTCAAAAACTACGTCTTCAAAAACTTGGTGCCTGAACATATACAGGTGGCAAACACCTTGGAAAAGAGTATTCCTACCTTGTCGAATAACGTTGACCTTTTGGATGAACTTCCAAGTGACAAATTGGGCTGGACTTCCAATTTCCTTGAAATCGGAATTCCATTGCCTACAGGACGTTCCGCCCCATCGTACCTTTGGGCTGGTTTACCTAATTTGTACTACTGGATTGATCCTACAAAGGGTATTGCTGGATATTTTGCCACCCAAGTGTTCCCATTCTACGACAAGAGTTGTGTTGAGGCCTTCGGAGCTTTCGAGACTGCTGTTTATGATGCTTTGGGAAAGTAATTAGCCACTAGTTAGCCTCTAATATATAATAATGTCTATTTGATCAATATGTGTAAAAATATTACTAATAAAACTCACATTTTTCCCATCTTTTTATTTAGCCAAAAAACCATTTGCATTATTATAATATATTAGGTATATTCTAACTGTTGGACTGTCTGATTCTCTCCACAATTACCTCTTACAGTCTTGTCATATCGCCATGAAAGAGGACCATGTCCATGTTGATATTCAAAATACCCATAGATGCCTCCTTTAACTTCTTGTGCTATTCGTTGTTGGACATCGGTTTAATCAGCTACATATACGTGCGATGTCTTCAAGATACACTACGGCCAAACAGACCACTACAAATGCCCGTGACCGCATTCACCCTGAACATTCATTTTCTCCATACTTTTTGGTGTGTCTTGTATGGGTTGCAGATATTGGTTCTGGTGCAATATAAGTTCAACAAAGAAGGACTTTACCATAATCTTATCAAACCCTTTGACCAGATTGCTTTCTTCTCGGCAATTATCCTGGACGTAGATATCCTGAATGAAGATCATCGTCGAAGTTACACCATGATGGTCGAGTTTTTACAGGCAGGCTTCTATCATCTAAGCAATTTTAATTTCTTGTTAACCGCATGGATCTCGTTTTTCATTAGAAGATCTATAGGATTATCGCTAACAATCTCAACTTTAATACTAGTCCACACTTACGCATTAATCGGGTATCTCTTGAGTAGTGGGCCCAATATACCGCGATTGATCCACCTCGCTTTTATTAGTTTTCCGGCAGCCGCATCCGCTTTTTTCTTTGCTTGGAATGTCTCAATATACATGTACTACACAGATTCCATCAGCAGCTCCATATTCGTTGATCAGTTGTCATTGATGTTATTTGGTTTGATTCCGGTGGGGCTTTTAGGCCTCTATTCCGATGGAATGAGCTGTTTGCCTTTTGGTTTTATCTTTCTCGGATTATCTTATTGCAAATTCTCATCGTCATTCTCATCGTCATCGGCACTAGAATCTGCAGATAAAGCTGGCGATATGGATGGTGATTCTCAACGGTCCGGAAGAAATACGGACACCAAAGTTGCCGCAGTTTTAGCCTTGATTATCGCAATAGTATTGTTCAGCGTATTTGCAAGGTATGAGCTCAATAATACTTCCCTGTACATTATCTCTCTGAAAAGAACCATAATGAAAACCATAATGACATTCTAGATCTTAAATTTCCCTTTTTAGTCTTTTTTTTTTTTATTTTTATATTTTAGCTTTACATTTCAATTCTCTTTGTTATTCTATCTCTTGTAACAATCCCAGTAATGTTCGCTTTTTTTGGTCCGCTGGTACCTTGCCGATGAAGATCAGCAGACATTTATAGACTAACGTATATCAAATTGATGACCATAAAGAGAAAGCCTCTGATCAAGGAGTCGGAAATAATATACGAATCCCACCACCACATGTTTCTGGATGTCTGCTAACTATTTAAAAATTGTGAGATGGATCGGAGTTGAGAAACACAATCTAGAGATTGTCTTCATCAACGAAGAATACCTGTCTGGAATGTTGAAACATGAATGTATCACTTAAATCGGATTTCCGTCTTCGACGACTCGTCAAAGACTCGTCTGGAGCGACTCTATACGCATAATGTGGCTTGCAAGAAATCTCCAGTTCATCGTGATTGTCGGAAGATCGTAACAAAACATTTACTATATCATACGTGAGTGATTAATTTTTCTTTTCTTTTTTAATTCCTCCTATCAAGTTCAGATGATGTTTTAAAAATAAGCTCAAAGTTCAGATCTCTTAGAAACTCAATAATTGTAATTCAGTCTCTCTACACTTGATTTATTCATTTATAGGAGACTATATAGATTCAGGCAATTATCCCTGTTCCTATTATTTAGCTAACTGCACCTCCTAAATCTTCGTCTGCAACAATGTTGCAGCCTCTAGAACGAATGTACGACTACAATATCCAAGAGGGGCATGAATTTCATTTTCGATACCTGCTAGGTGTACTTTGGTACATCATTCTGCCATTGTTATAATTACACAGGTTCAATGACTAGAATCTGACCGTTATTGTATATGTTAGCGTTATTTTCATCTGTAAGCTTTATCGCGTATCGCAGTATTTTTTTGTTTTGTTTTGAATCGTCTCGCCTTTGTGGAATGATTCGAGAAGAACCACCCCTTCCATATCTGTACGACGATTTGTCAGCGGATGCTCTGCCCAGACGGGGCTCTCTTTGAAAGCTGGGGTCTGGCCAGAGAGATTACGTAACAAGGTAGTTTATGGTACTAAAAAGAAACGTCGCCTAATATAAATTCCCTTGCATTAACAGCTCTACAAGAGCAAATGCTATTTATTTAGCTTTCTTTGCCTTGCATGCCATATAAGTTTTATTTTTTTATCTTTTCATTTTATTAATATTAATTTTGTTCAGAATAAATTACCTCCAATAACTGATCAGTCATTGCTTTTGGTATGAAGTATAGGGGATAGTTTATGATTCTGACTGAAGAAGGGTTTTGTTTCTAACTAATGCCAGGAATGTATGCAGGAGTCAGCAGTCTGTCTTCAAGATTAGAGCTTGTTCCTCTAGGAATGGTCGGCTGTAAAAGCCAAAAATCCAATGGTAAAAACAGAATTTCTTTTTCGGTAGAGATGCTGGAATTTCATCTAACAGTCAATTATATTATTATAGGAAATCAGAAATTGTGGAATCAGAAATTAAACCATCCCACACTAAAAACGGAAATGCACAATTGCATCACAAAGCAGAAAGCAAGACCAGAGACAAAAAATTTTATTTGTCGCGTTAAGCCAAGAAACAAAGTCAAACCAAAAATCCCAACATGTAGCTGCATTTATATCCGCATGAAACAGCATAACTTTACCTTTTAACTTCGTTATTAATGATCTACAGCTCAAAATTGCTCTTAGTGCTGTGGCAACACCGAGACAATTGTGTAATTTTTCTCAATAACTATGTTTAGATCTAAAAAAAAAAAAAAAAAATAAATAAAGGGTGAGTTAATGTTTGTACTGACTATGCGTATCTTCTGCAAGGTCTACATACATGAGACATAATCAAGCAATTTAAAGAGCACATATAAACAAGGTTCTTGCACTGATTGTTTATATTTTACGAGCTTTGAAAAATGATGAACTCTATTTACTCAAAACGAGTGACGAGTATTCTACCGGACTGAGTACTACTGAGTTGGCTCCGACAATTGAGACGAGCCTGTGAAGAAAAGCTCTAATTAACACATCCAGAGTCATACGAGATGTTGCAGCTACAATCTTCAGCAAAATCACATAATGGGAAATAGTAACAGCCTGCTAAGACAGAACAGAGTAGATGTCTTCAATTGACATCAACATCCAAAAGAAAATTGTAAAATATAGACTTCCGAATTTAATCTTTTGAACCAGTCTCTTTTTGGTTCTCGTTCGGCAGTTATACTCAAACGTATGTCAGAAGCAGGGTTTCATAAAACTCTGAGGTCGCTCTGATTAGAAAAAAGCGAAGTGTATACAGTGAAAATGAATTTCGAGATTATATGGGGCAATTCCAATAACCCAAGGATATGTCGCATTAGTCCGTTTTTATTATGCAACGTCTTGACTAAGTAAGAAACAGGAATTTACAGACTTAGAGAGAGACATAGCTCAGACCAAGCAAACATGCTTGAAATCCAATATTTAATGAAATATTGTCTTGAACTGATCATTGGTAAAAA
The DNA here is from genome assembly GCA_030490795.1 of Saccharomycopsis sp. yHQL182. NCBI lineage: Eukaryota > Fungi > Ascomycota > Saccharomycetes > Ascoideales > Saccharomycopsidaceae > Saccharomycopsis > Saccharomycopsis sp. yHQL182. The sequence goes on along the minus strand of JAKVQV010000011.1, from coordinate 95,745 downwards.
TGCATACCCCATACTACCCCGTGATAATTAATAATTAATATAATTATCTATATATAACGTGAATAGATTGTGAGCTGCAGTACGGTTAAAATATCAAAGATACCCACAAAAAAATTAAGGAAGGAAAAAACGGTTTTGATAATTAACATCATTTCTCCGTGACATTTACGAATTATCAGTAATTTAATTTCTAGATAGGGATATCGGAACATTGAGCATGAAATTACAGAATTTTTTAAAATAGGTAACTGGTAGGATATTATTCTATAGATAAGAGCGGAAATTCCAGCAATAGAGGGATTTAATTACAATTTGTAAGTAGCACCTTTCAGCAAAACTGTTTGAAAGCGCCTTTCAGAATGATAAAGATGATGATGAAAAATACTAGGGTTTAAAGTTTTAATCAGAACGGCTTTCTTTTGAGCTTTTTTCTGAAAACTCAAAAGAGGTATCTTATCTGAGATTAAATGTGGCCATTTATCTCTGTTGTGAACAATGCACATGTGCTAACGTCGAGCTCTGAGTCTCTACGTGAATGGATACTTCGGCTACCAGTTGTTCCGAAAGTCCAAGACTTCAAGTATCGGATCGACCAACACAGAGAACGAAACAGTTAAGGCGAGAGTCCCCAGTTATTCAGTGACTGGATCATCACGGTTCTGTCATCCATCTCTTTCCATTAACTTTTGTTTATTGTCATTTTTGTCATTTATTTTTTTCTGATTGATTTTCAAGAACTCATCATCTTCTCTTACTTGATGATACCGCAGAAAGACGAAATTAACACAATGTTTAGTGAGATTGTCGATCATGTAATGGCTACACTAGCTATTATCAGTTGAAAAAACCGGGAAAAACAAACACTAAATGGTTAGGTATCTGTGACATTGAAACTTGGGGTAGCTAGTCACCTTTCCTGCTATTTATTCCATTAGTTAGCCGATTAATTGTTACTTGATTGCATTGCATGAGGGAAATGCTCAAGGTCCTGCCGGCAAGACTTGCAGACAATCCAGCGGACCTCTATTGAAGGAACTCGTGGTGATATAAAAAATGAAGGAAGTATTAAGGTAAAAAAAAAAAAAAAGTAAAAAAAAATCAAATGATACATCAGACCATAATAATGAAAGGTGCTGTAAGGTGCTGTACTTGACAACATATCGACAATTGAACCACAATTTATTAGTGGATTATGGTAATATCAATCAATTAATATGTTTCTGTGAAGTAAATATTTTGACTGGTAAACGAGCCTAACGTGTTATCATTTGCATCAAGCAGAAACATATCATGTAATGTAACTCGTAAATATGCGTCATCCGAACAATACGATTTCAAACGAAAGCCAAAAAGACTTTGAATACTACACAGTTCGTATTGCTAATCATCTTATCATGACATGAAAGCAACAGTCAAAATGACATGACAATAAAAATATTAACTTGTAAGTGACCATTCTGGAACATTTGGATCTACGTTCTTGCTCATAAAGTAAGAGCAGCTTGCTAGCTGTGGGGTTTTCTAACAGGATTGGGCTTTGGTCATCGTTGAACAACACCAAACCACTGGATTTCTATTGTTTCGGTACTATTATATTATGCTATGAACGGCGCACAAACGAAGATAGCTGCATTAAGACAGCCTGCTTGATATGCCATACTTAAATCCTTCAACTCCTTATTGGTAAAAATGTAGCGCTACATTGAGAAATGGCAAAGACTAGTAAGTTTCAGAGGACTAGCTTTGTTTTCTCAAGAAACTAACATACATATGAAGGGGTGTGCCTCGCAGTTGTCATTTCATCTAACGTTGCAGTTCTAAAGCCATAACAAGAATTAGAATTCAATTTCGAGCTCTTAATTAGCGTTTATTAACAGCCCCTCGAAGACTATAGTAATTACAGTCATCGGAAGAATCAACCAATACTATAAGTAACGTATTAATAATGATGAATAAGGAATACTCCCCCAGAAAACAAAAATAAAAAAGTGTGGAAATTTCAAGGGATCCATTTTTGGATTAACTTTACTGATTTCCAATTTGATTTCCAATCACAAATTTTTTCTCTACCTCGATCTTACTTGGTCTCATCTTGTTTTTGGGAATCAACAAAATCAATTAGTTGTAATGGCCAAGCAACGATCATGGGGGAAGATAGAAATAGAAAAACAAAATATCAGGAATATATTGTAGAAGAGGAAGAGGAAGAGGAAGAGGAAGAGGAAGAAGAGGGGGAAGAAGGAAAAAAAGGATCTACCGCATATTCTATTATATTAATACATACATGTATGTATACAAGAACAGACATATTTCTGCATACAGAAAGAGTTATTTGGATATGAGTACCTGCACATTAAAACCTTAAGTGGTATTATGTAAAAGATACCACTTTATGTAACGTTGTAACATAAATGCACGCTAATTGGATGTTTAACGTATTGTTGAGAGGATAATGCATGCAAACTATATGCAAGTATGATTCAGATTAGATACATGCATATACTGCACCACCGAATGCATGTATAGGATCACCCACCCACACAAACTTATAGTGTTTTTGATGCAATATTTATTTTCCATTAACAACAAAGACACAAATACATGTTACTATTTAGAATGCCATTATCTTATTATTATCATTTAGAATTGTTTACTTACTCTCAGTGTTGACTATTGCTATGTAAGAATGAATGTTTCACTCCCTGTGTATCTTCTTTATAAAGTTACACCAGCACTATAAAATGTTGCCTTCTTTGGCTGTAAGGCTATAATAATGGAGAGACCCGCACGGGTTATTGGGTTACTTCCTATTTGCATTTTCATTCTCCACCTACGAGTCTACTTGAGCTCCGTTCGTGGAGAGCAAATATTTTGTTGAGACATTTGAAAACAGTTACTTCACTTCCTCTGGTATAGCACCACATAAACGTATCATAATAGGCTGCAGCCGCCTACTCGGAAACAGTAAGTTATTATTGCCAATATATTGCTTGATTGTAAACTAAAAAAAAAATTTTATAGCAGAATTTATTCATAGGGTAAAATGTATAAGCAGGTGTATGTATAAGCATGTGTATGTATGCTGATGCATGCAAGCTGTAGGGTTTAATGTCCAACCTTATCACACTTACATAAGATGATCATATTTAAATGTCAGTTTAGCCATTCTACTTATTTCTCTTCTATCATCTGCCTGGTTCAACTTCTCCATATACCGGTGCTTGATATATTGTTATGACTGTGGGCAAGATCTGGAGTAACTTACAATCATCATACTGGCCAGTTATACCGCTCCTCAATCACAACTCAAGCAGCGCCGAGAAAAAAAGAACTGTGTTCACATGTGCATTGTTTTGCGTTTGTTTGTACTTCTGATTTCTTGCCCTTTACATCAGCTGCTTCGGTCTGCTTCTCTCCAATATCACCATTGACGGTAACTCTTTCTCTTCTCTTTTTTGTCTTAAGATTATTGCTTTTATTTATACTTTATGAGTTTTTTGTCTCTGATGTTTGTCATCTCTTGATCTCTCCTTTTTATATTTTTGTTCGTTAGATTGATTCTCATGAGATACTGACATTCGTCAGCTAATCAATCTCATTTCTATTGCTAGATCGTAATCCTTAACCAATCTTTCTCAAGCATACTTTTGTTTTTTCCTTTGAGAGTGTCCATCCTGTACTCCGTGGCTGCGGTTGATTTTCTTTTTTAATGAAGCAACTCTTTGAGATTTTTCTTCTTTTAGTCCGGTGATTTCCACAAGAATCGTCTCAACACCTGAACTGGAAACTAAGCGGGATGCTTCTCTATTTCTACGGTTATGTGCTTTCCTAATCTTGGTCTATTTGATTTGTCTTATTTGATTTGATTTGATTTTTAAATGCTTTTGAACTCTTTCAATTTAAGTTTCTTTTGAAGTTTATTTGGATTTTTCAAAGTCTATTTTATAGTTTCTATACCTTGCTGCTGTTGTTATTAATAAAAATCATAATTTCTTATTTTTTTCTTATTTTCATTTTATTTTTTTTTTTTTTTTTTTTTTTTTTTTTTTTTTTTTTTTTTTTTTTTTTTTTTTTTTTTTTTTTTTTTTTTTTTTTTTTTTTTTTTTTTTTTTTTTTTACATTTTTTTTTTTTTTATCTCCCTAAATCTTCCAGAAAACTAAAACTGTGCCTTCATATTTTTTTTCCTTCAGTTCTCTTTATAAGTCACCTAGTTCTCTTTCAAGGCATTTTCCTCTCAGTTTCTCGTTTATGACTCTAATCTAGAACTAATCGTTGCTTTTCATTGCATAGATTATGTCCATAGTGTCAATTGGCTTGTAAACTCTGTCTATTTATCCTGTATTCTCAATTGTGAGATATTTTGTGCGGCTTCTGGTATTGTCGCCTTCGCTCCTTTGAAAATCTATCTATCTCTGCCTGTGGTTCGATCTAACGAATAGAATCACTGATACACCAACAATAGAAGTAAAGAATATGTCTACTACTACAATTACATCATTTTCACCTTCAGTTCAGCCTATTTCCAGTGGAATCAATCCAAAAGATTCACACGACTTTAGTTATTCTCCGAAAATGTCCAATAAATCGCCAAACATAAGTAGCAACTTTTCTGTTAATACCAATAGCAACACCAACACCAGCGCCTCGACCAATAGCGAACCTTTTGATCCTGCCATGTCCTTCCTGAGTTCTGGATATGTCATGAGAAATAATACTGGGCCAATCGGGTATATGCAACAACCTGTGCCCCCAATGGCTGCACCCCAGCAGACACAGGGTTTCTTGCAGCCACAGCAGTCGCCGCAACCGCCTCCGGCTAGCCAGTTCTATTCGTACAACATGGCTGCAGCTGCAAGTCACGCTGCCCCTGCCCCTGCACCTGCACCTACATTTGGGTACCCTCTGTCAACCATGTCTGATTTCCAGCCTTACAATAATCCTAACAGTAGCACTAGTAGCCATCCAGGCTGGGATAACGGAAGAAATCAATCATTGGATCCTATTTATCCCGATAATAACTACTACAACAACAGTAACCCTAATGTTACTTCCAATAACACTCAATTTGTGACAACAGGGCCTGCAAATGAGTTTCCACCACAAGAAACTTATGCTAGTAGCATGCCATTGCATTATCCAAATTCAGTGGCGGTTATGGAACACTCACATCTCCAACAGCAGCCCCAATTTCTCCAACCAAACAGAGCTTTATCATATCCTCTTGTTACTGGAGGCGGTATGGCCCCAAGCCCTGTAATAAATGGCGGTGTGGCGGTCAACTCTTCAATTGCTAATGGTGCTGGGCTGACTGGTCATTATCTGGAATTAGGTTCGCACCTGAGTGCTGGTGATCAAATGGCTGTTAGTAATGGAAATAGCCACATTAATGGCAACAGTATTAGCAGTGGAGGCTCTGATTCTGAAGCAGGTATTATTGGTGGTATCAAACTGAAAAAACACAGAAGAAGAAACACAGAGCCAAATGGTCATAATGGGCCCGCAATTTCAAGAATGTCACCTGAGACCGCTGCTAAGAACAGATGTCCAGAATGCCAAAAGCAATTCAAAAGACCTAGCTCCTTACAAACCCATTTATACTCTCACACGGGAGAGAAGCCATTTCATTGTCAATACGAAGATTGCTCAAAACGGTTCAGTGTTCGTTCTAACATGTTCAGACACATGAAGCTTCATGAGCGTAACGCCAAGCAACAAGCTAATGGGGCAAATGGAGCTCCTGTTGTTAATGGACAACAGCCACCTGCGGGAATTCCCGAAGAGACTAGAAATATGGGCTTTGGATTTACTTACGGTGGGCTTCAGCAGTCACTTCCAGGAATCGCGGGTACTAGTGCTTCGAGATTCAATCATCTCCCCCCTGCACAACAACCACAGCAACACCAAACCCAACCTCAAAATCATACACAAAATCTACAGTTGCAACAACTTCAACCCCAACCTCAGCAACAACCACAACAGCCTCAACCACAACCTCAACAATCACAACAACCACAACCTCAACAATCGCAACAATCACAACAGCCACAACAACCAATACATGCTTTACCTTCTGCAAACAGTGGCAGCAGTAACACTAACAACAATAATTCTATGGATTATTCTAATGGGTTCTCTTCAATGAATGGTAACCTATAATCTTCTGGTTCAATCCCTGGTGGAAAGGCTAGATAGTAACAGGAAGATATACCCTTTTCGCTTCTTCTACATTTATACACAATACAATCCTTTGATTTCATTCTATCACTCACTCAATCTACACATTTCTGTCGCTTTTAACTTGTTTCACCATTGACTCTATCTATATATCTCTCTCTGTTTATTCGTCTTTCAGCTTGGTACCTCATCTACATAGTTTCTTACTTTTACGTTGTCTATTCTCTTTTCTTTACTCGTCGTTTTGCTATTTTCGTTAAAATTTTTTTGGGTTTATTACAATCAATAACAAATATGAGATCATTAAATCTTTCTTTGTCTCGCCATCTATTGAGTTCACATTGTATCATGCCTAAATATACCTAAATATACTTAAATATACGTAAATATACCTAAATATTAATGGGGCAAGAATTCATCCTCAGATGAGTTTCTCATTTTCTTTTGGGGCTACACTTGGCGATGCATGCGGAGCTAACTGTAAACTGCAGCTCTTATTTATGAATCGACTGATTTTAGTGGTTTCTGGAATGCTGAAAATCACACAAGCTTGCTTGCTACTATTCTACGTTTCTTTTGATATTGATCCCTTAAAACGCTAGGAGGAAAAGAGTACTGCGACAGGCATAAGAAACATCGATAAGAAGCTGCCCAGAGACCAATAACTTTACTACAATTTATACTAGTAAAAAGTTATTTAACATCTGTTAACGGAGAGCGACAATTAGAGTTTCCAGTCATTGAAGAGCATACTCTTCAATAAGATGCTTTGTGGCCTGAACCTTGATTGATTTATCTTACAGTGTAAAGTATGCTGCAAACTGAAGACCTCTCTTGAATTATACGCTGTCCAGTGACACTCAAAGGTTCGTAAAATAGGTTTGAGAGAGAAATTATTTTCAGAAAGGCCCCACATGCCTCATAATTGTTTCCAGAATCCCAATTCATTCTCGGTACTCATACACATTTCATTTCTTCGAGCTTCGAGTTTTCTGCTCTGTTCTGTTCCCGCCAATGATGACTAGTCTTCCTAGAGGGTAAAACCTGCGTAAAATACAGAAATTCAAAAAGAAATGAGAACCAGCTGGAAACTAAATAAGAAAGTCTAGAATGATAAAAAGGGCGGAATTCTATCTAGCGCGGGTTACATGTCCTTATTTAATGAATACACGTTCTATTCTTAACACAGTGATTCGTTTTAGTAGGTAAAATGCACTATATAAGTATTACATACAAAGAAAGATAACCAGTCTTTTGTAGGCCGTTACACGAAATATAGATGCTAATGTGCTAGCAGGGTTGTTTTCATTCGCCGTGAGAACAATGCAAATGCACCTCGGGGGAAAAAGATCTACACCGCAGCAATCAGAAAAGATTGGACGCATTGCAATGTCATGAGAGAAAATAGCTCAAGTGAATAGAAATACACAGCTCGAGCTAACAAGCTTACATGTAAAAGGAAACTAGAAATAAAGAAGAGGGAAGAAAAAATCGAGGTAAAGAGTAGTGAAGCCACTCGCTCTAAATTGCTTTGTAAATAGAATAGTAGAATAATGGTAGCAATATATGACGCTAATAATCACAGAGATACATAACCGCTGTGCGTATTGAAATGGTCCTACTTTTGTAACGATATTTAGGATAAACTGTTTAGGATAAATATGCCCTGTCAACCAAAAAATTAAAGGTGGATAGAATTGGAAAGTCTCTTAGGTCTGGTTTTATAGTATAGCATATCCAGTCATTTAGCTACTATAACTCTGGTACGCTTGGAAGACATACCGGGACAACCCAAACCCAACAGAGAGAAGGTCGATATTTTTTCTGATGGTCGCTGGAGAGCAAATTCGACTATCGTCTGTCTCAGTTACGACAGCTCTCAGATCACCATGCGTAGGTGAATACACACTCTTTTCTGACCCTTTTCTTTTTATCTTCGTGGTGATCTCTTCCTGTGTCTAAATTGCTTGATTGTTTCTAATTCTTACATTATGTTGAACTATATACCATGTGTGCTGATCCTTTTGATCTTTTCCAATCTATGTATCCTGCTGATCCCTTTCAATATCTACATCCTGGTAATCTCTTCATATCTATCCAGGTGATCTTTTTCTGATCTACTGATAGGTTTCGATGCAACCGAAGAGAGGTTCTACAATTCTATATGAACGGATAACATTATTCACCAAGCACGGTTATCATCAATATTTTAGCTTGACATTCACAGTAAGACTCATTTCTGTATCTGAAGATGATGTGTGATGTTCTGACACATTCCATACTTGAGGGTGTTTAGACTAGTACCAACGAAAAGACATTTTTTCGGAAATAACCAGGAAAAGATAACAGAAGAAAATTTGCCTCAAACTCTGAATCATTCTCTGAGAACTGCTTCACCTGAAGGAAAAGAGGTCATTGCTATTACCATATCGCACCGAAAGGATGTTGATGTTCATTCAGGTACACAAGGTCCATTACTCTATTCTATGGATTCATTTAACCGGAAACTTTCAACAATGCTATCTAAAGACTGAGGAAAGGGAAAAGGCAACGGAAAAAAAAATTGTCCGTGGTATCGGTAATTTCAAGCCTACAGTGTTTCATAGTGAGATGGGAATTTACAGTAGCCAATATTTTTATCAATGAACATTGGGACTGTGTACTAATTGGGGTTTCTCTGGATTTGTTCTGTTTGAGATCTCATATTTTATTATTATCGTATTGTAAGGGTAAAAAATATATATACTCATGTATTCTTCTTCTTACCATGCTATTTTCTCTATCTTTGGATCCTTTATTAAGCGGCTAATTATAATTGATAGTACTCTCAAGATCAATAACCATAGTTGTAATCAATTTCAATAAATAAATAGCGTAGTAGCACACAAAGTAAGAAAATGGATATCTTAGCTCAACAATGTGCTTCTCCTGGACTTTCTCCAGACTTAAACTTGTCCATGCAATCTACCGTCAACAGAAGTAAAGTTATAGAAGCTCAGCAAAAGAGACTTATTCAAGAAAGATTATCACTCTCTCCAGTTTTCTTGAGTGATGATGAGGATGCTGGAACTATCAACATGAACAACAATGAAAACAACAGCAGAAAGAATCCATTTCAATACAAGGCCATCAATCGCTCTAAAATTCCTCCACCATTGAATTTCAAGGTCACCAAAAACAGATACGTGCCTTCCTCCATCAAAACTGCTCCAATGCGCATGAATATGAACATAAAGTCCAAAAACCCGTTGTTGAAATGTATTCCCGTCAAAAACCTTTTCAACAACTCGATTATGTTTGTTCCTAATCGCATGTTAAATAACTACAACCGTCATCTTCCATCCCCAAACAATAGTATCACTCCAAGAACCAGCAGCAGATTTGCTACCCCTAGAACATCTACATTTCCTTCAAAACTTTCGCCTTGTCAAAATATTATAAAAAACCAAACGACTCCCGTGAAGGGCCAGGCAAAGAGAAAGCTCAAAACACCAATAGTAGCAGACATTTTTCCTGCTGGAGGAGACGACAAACTCAGAAAATTGGCTCCACTAGAGTCTCAACCTCCATCTTCAAGATCAGAATACTTCCATTTCAATCTTCAGGACACACCTGACAGTTATTATGACAGTGAAGAACTAGAAAATTCTCCGTTGAATCTGCAGCTTTCAGGAGAGAAAACGCTCCTGAAGGAGTTAGATCAGGAAGACGACGAAGAAGATGATGTCGAGAGCAAAGCCATCGAGGATGATGCCACAGAAAATTTGCAGTCATTTACTGATGACATGGGTACTTCTTCCGACAACTCTGAGGATATCTCAAGCATGTCATTGCAAGCTCAGATCACAATTGGAGATCTGGTTTTCAAGTTCGTTGTTCAGAAGAATGATCAACATTTGCAAGATTCTAAGGTAGTTTTCTTGAATAACTGTTCCAATATCTGGAGTAAATTTGTCGAGAGTTCAAGTTGACCTACCACTCTTAAAGCATATTGACCTTATATTTTCTCACCTTTGTCAGCATTAAAATGATAGCTATAAAGTTTTCATTTCTATTTTTTTAGTTCGCTACTCCTTAATACCTATCCATATTCGCTGGTCGACTATTACTCTTTTGTATACAATAAACCTTACTTTTCTACGCAGTTTTTGTATGCAGAACTCTGCTGAGAGCAGGGTGTGGTTGTACTCACATGTCCAAGATAATAAGGCATTGAAATATGCAAAAAAAAAAGCTAAAAAAAATGGTCCCTAGCAGGATCGAACTGCTGATCTTGGCGTAACATTACTCAGAAGAGTTGATATTAGCACCACGCCTTAACCAACTGGGCCAAGGGACCACAGATAAATGCTGTGAAAATTCTGTTAAGGTGACAAAATTGGTAACATAATACAATATCTCATTGCCCTTTGATGTTTCTTGCAGGGCCTTCTGGGGCATAATTTTAGCAACTAGTTGACATAATTACAGCTGAAGATTATTATAGGGAGCTTGAAACAAAAAAATATTGCCTGGAGAATGGAGAAAACTGATTGAAGCAAAATGCAAATTTTATCCTATTGCTTTTAGTACATGAGCTTTAACCCTAGGTCTGCTGAGTACATATTGTCTTGGGGTCATCTTTATTTGTAATAACCTTTGGCTCAATTTTACCATCAATTGGGTTAGGTTTAGCAGTACTTTTATCATATAAATCCATGATCAATGAGGTGAGTTCGTCGAATCTCTTGTCGACGTTCTCGCTGAGCTAATCAACTTTCTCATTGACTTCCTCTTTGACCTCGTAGATCTTCTCATCAACCTTGAGCTCAAGTTTCTTACGCCCTTCTTAGATCTTGTGGATACAAACTTCCAAGTTCTCAGATTCGACTTTTCGATCTTGATAGTTGGACAAGATCTGAAGTACTACTAAACTCCTTTGACTGGCTGGCAGCAATTTCTTAATGAATTCTCAATTTATGAAATATCTCTGATGATATACAGTTGACTAGATTCGTCTTAACTCTATGCACACTCTCAGTTCTTAATATTCTCAAGGTACATTGATATGTGTTATCACAGTATAAATACTCGAAGTGAATTGTGTAGTTACTATTAAAGTATGTGTATTTTGATATTATTGTTCTTGGTTGCTGCTTCCTCTTCTACTTCTATGTATTCTATTTAGAGTGTTAGCTGTGAATATTCATTATTGAGTTTTCACTTTGTTTTCTCCAACTCTTCATATTCGTTGTTGATCTTACCTGCATGTTTTTATCACGTGTTTGGTATGTTATTATCCTGTGATATTATTGGGTAACAACGGTTTTAAATGTTGGTTTGAGCTTTCTATTTGTATCTCTGTCTCGACTCCTCTATATCTTGACAAGGTCAATGAATGTACACAGCACTGAACTATTACTCACTCTATAATGTGTTTCGAATAATCATCTTAGTCTTGCAGGAATCATGTGTCTCATATTAAGCCCAAAAGCATAAAGTACTTTGTCTCCATTAATGGTATTGCATTTTATGCGTTGCCAGGACAACAAGAGATACATGGTTGATCAAAGATTAATTTCTCTTTCTCTCGGATTCCAGTTTCCCTTCTAGAGTTGCAGAATGGGATCGCCATATGATCAAGGAGGAAAGAACACGAGATGTTGACAGAAAAAATTAAGTTGCGTCGCGCAAGAGACTCTCAATTGGGAGCAGTGCTTGAGACAGCATTTAGAATGTACCCTACACAGATTGTGGAGCACTTGAATACCTTAATCGATTTAGACTCTGAAAGACTAGACTCACATACGAGAAATATCACCTTATTTTCTCTTTCTTTTTCTTAGAAACAAATGGTTGTTTATTATGATCCTTTTTCCCAGTTATCAATGAGATATAAGGCGGCAATTGCAAGATACTGCAAGACATTGTAAAGCTACTTTTGAGAAAGGAAAGGCGGGGCGATTCAAGCATCCATAATAGCGTGACTTATAGTACAGGGAACATTAAGGTCACATAGCTTAGCCTTGCTTTCTTACACTGCGTATTGACCGGGATTGATTTGAAGAAACATGGTTTTGATGTTCTTATTGAAGGTTTCTTTGAAAGTTTCTTTGAAGTGTTTATCGATTCTTTGATCGGAGATGTTTTACTGATTGCTCAAGATTGTCAATTGAGTCTAAGAAGACAGTGAATGGGCAAATCTCACAGGTAGGACATCCATCTATAGTGTTGTTACCCACGCTTTCTATTCGCTACACTATATAGCAACAGATATGAGCAGGGTCAATTTCCAAGGTAATTATTATGATCAAAGCTTCGACACTATGACGGCACAACATTTTTGAAAGCTGATTTTAAGTTCAGTCCGTAAAATATTTACCATAAAGGGAAGTCAGCCGGTACGAATATGTTGGGAAATACTAAATATTTAGCGGCTGCCGAATATATTACATTGTAAAGTTACACTGTAAGTTCATAGGTACGAAATACTAATGCCAAGGTAATCCAGAGAGATACTGTTAAAGTTACGCTAACTTGTACAAAGAACTACCTAATAGCTCTTACGTAATTATTCTCATTTCATTATCCATTCTTATCTACGAGGGCATAAGAGGCATTTCGTTTCAGATTATTCAAATTGTAAATAAAGGAAGAAGCTAAGTTGATGAATAAAGCCCCAGAGACGCAGTGTTATTGATCGAATGCTAAAGGATTAGCTAGGAAATAAAACTCGGGGTTAACAGATATGTCAGTTTTGTCTTTGAATCGTAGAGCACAACTACAAAACAAAGTCAGTAGTCCAGAATCAGCCCGGCGTTAGATTATGGCAGGTGAATACTTATTGAATACTTATGAGTTAGGTTTGCAAATGATCCCCAGCGCCGAGTTAAGAATTTTAGTAGGGGCACAAAAAAAGTTTTGAAGTGACGAGGCAGCTCGTATCGAGATTTCCGAATTTAGAAATAAATTAATTTTGATGTTATTCCATGTGATGTGCCATGGGCTAAATGTAAACATGGTAGAATTCAACTGCAACTTGATTAATGGTCTGTGCATGAGATTCTGAGAATATCCTGTTCGTTCTACTAAAATCTTCTACCACTTATCCTAAATAAGAATTGATATTAACATTGAGTGAGGCTACAAGGATTTTTTGTCTGTGTAAAAAAAAGTGATGTTATGATATTTTCGCCGCTAGTACTAATGTTAATCTTAAAATGTTATTACAAGCACTAGAGATGCGTTTATCATGTGCCAGTACAATCCAAAACCAAGAGTAATATGAGTTATTAAAGGATGATCCCTACGACCTGTCGACATAGGATGCAGCTGCTAACGTCTCTGAGTGATCAACATATCCATGCACATTTTGATTTGCCCAGATCTCATAGACCTATTAGGGATATTCATGACTGATCACTGCATGCATAATTCGATCTTACATTGGTGCTAATGAAGGATCATCTGGGCGCTCTTTTTTAATGTGTAGATACGCTGAATATCAAAACTGTATTCTGACTCTTTTGTTTTTTTTTGTTTTTTCTTCTCTTTCCATACTAATGGTAACCTCATTTGTACTCATGAGGATCTTCATAGTTGATGTATTATAGAACACTGGATACACCCTGGGAAATAAGTAAACCGTTATTATGACATTCTACTTTCTGCTTTGGTCACATGAATGTAGTTGATGTCGTTAACTAACTCGGTTCGTTCTCGATATGGTGTCTACCGATTGTGATAGATAGTAAATTTTGCGTGATTATCACTATCAAGATGTTCTTCTCCTTTCCTCCTAAGAGTAAAGAGATTAAGAAAATAACTATGGAGAAAGAAGATTTAAATACTAAAATGAAAGTTAATAAAGCTAGTATATTTCTACCATGTACGGATGTACAACATCATGATAGGCGATGTGGGGATGACGGAAATCCTGAAAGATCCGTGTAATTGGCACATTAATACTATTAATACTATTTGTAAGCTATTAAGCGCAAGCTATTATTATTAACCGTAACTGTTATTTGTACACCATCACAATGTCACGGGTGCTACTACCCGTTCTTGATAGGAGTGAAATAACGACGCAATAACGGCAGTGCAAATCTCTTTGACCCGATTTTGATCCTTATTTACTCCTTATCTACAATCGATTCATAATACGAACATACATTCAAGGTACACAAAAAACCGTAATAATTGTTCTAACTAAACACTTCAATTCTTCAGAACTTCAGGACCTGATAGTCTTCGGAATTACTCAATCAATCCCTGGTCTTCAAGAGTCTTGAAAACAAACGGCTTCTCGTCAGCTGGGAATTCAATACCCAATTCTAACAACTTAGTAAATGCGGGAGCAAAAACTGCAAACAATTTGTCAGAATCCTTGGCAAATTCTTCAGAGATCTTGCTGAATTTAGGATCAAATCTCAAAGCAAAATCAGCAGGCAACATCATGATGGACTTGGTTTTAGCGTCCTCGAATTGAGTAGCACCATTCCAGTCCTTAATTTGCCATTTTTCACCCATCAACAATGTGAAGAAAGCATTAGTGACAACGTTTGGTGAAAAAGTCCAAGGGTTTGTGTAATTGGTGTTCTCCTTGTGGCATCTACCAATACCGTGACCAACACCAATCAAGGCAACGATTTCTTCATCAGAAAAATCAGAAGACAAACGCAGGAAAACATCACGAATATGTGTAGCACCTTGGGAGGCATCTGGCAATCTTCCATGAGGAGGTTGATGAGACTCGTCTAAATTCTTTCTACCAGGTCTCCATTTGATGCTAGGACCGTTCATTTCTTGGATGGCGGCAACACCTGCTAAGGTGTACAAATCACCGTAAGATAACCAAGGGTATTGCTTATGAATAGATTCTAAAAACTCTCTACCATTGGCCAATCCTTTGTTACCTGGATCATCGGCTTCAAACTTGTGGACCATGGTACCACCAAAGGTACCGCCACGATGCCCCGAAGGATCATTCTTATCGTAACTTCCCGCCAAATGCCATGCCAATCTGACCAAAACCGGGCCGTACCCAGTTCCTTCGTCATACTCGTCCTCGTCCATGATTTTGGTGGCAATTGCATTGTAAACGTTCTGATAGTCAGAGAAGGTTTTGATAGACACTGGGTCGACCGTGTATTTAGCAGGCAATTTAGCAGAACAAAACTTGGCAGCTTTCTTAGAATCGAACTTACCACTACTGTTTTTCGACTGGTAGTAAACATATGCACCACCTAAACCAGCAGCAGTACCAAAGAGAAAGTACTTAGTGCTACTGCTCTTAGCAGCAGGAGCAGCGGCAGAAGAATAGTATCTTTTGGCGGCGAATTTCAAGTTTCTAGCAAATAACGATGACATGTCTCAGTAGGAGATGCGAGATGTAGCAATTAATGTATACTAGTACAATGTATAAGTCCGGAGATTGGAACAGAAAGAAAATACAAGTTGAGGGACCTCAATTTATGGAGAACGGGGCCGGTATATATACTGCTTAACTCCTCATTCCAGGGTTGGAAAAAGTACACACAATACCATATAAAAGAATAATACTCTATATATTTAACTAGGACTAATGACGCGAATTTGTAATTCTCCGTTTCTGATTAGTGGACAGACAGCCCAGCCCAGCCAAGTCTGACAAACAAACATCAAACTGTCAAACACCGGGCTCGCAACCAAGGATGCCAAACCCTCCCGAAAGCAGCAATCGGCGATAGCAAGCATCAACATCATTTTTTCGCGATGAGATGTTGCTGCGGAGACCACAAGGCCCGTACATCCAGCCGCAGTGGGGACAACCGGAGGGCGCACAGCGGTTTTTGCATATCGGCATAATAAATAATTAATCATTTAAATTAGACGACCGACCAGCCATCATGATAATCCCAGCGGATTGCTGGATTCGTGTAATAACTCTACCGTTTCATTTAACGTTTAATTGTGGCTTGATCCAGCTTTTCTGTCTTTCCCTTTAATTAATTCATTTTTATTACGCTGTAGAACGCTGGGCTGACCACGCTTTGCAACAACTTTAAGCCAGACATCCAGTTGCCCCATAGTGGTTCATCTATTTTTAGTGTACCAAGGACATTCTGGTTAATTGAATGATCTTCGAGTTACCCAACCTCCTTTCATTTATCGCCACCCGTATGTGTAGTATATATATGTGATCAGTTCCTGCCTGGGATTTGCCGCGATTTCATTCTGTACGACGCTTAAATACTGGAGGCATCCCATCCATACCTTTATCTTTTCAGTGGTGTCTTACAACCTACAACTTCCGCTATTGGCTTTATTCTGAATTTCTGACTGCTACCCACAAATTCTGCAATCCCTCCTTGATTTCTGACTTCGTCCCTTATTTCAGTAGCTGTCGTTTATTCCATTCCTCTATATAACACCTCGTCATCTTCAAAATGGCGACTTTCGATTTTGATAATAAACGCAACAGCCATCTACTTAGCGAGCTGGAGAAAACCGACGACCTCTTGCCTTACAATTCGGATTATTCCGGCGTCATCACCGAGGCATTACCGATAAAAGTGCACAGTAAATCCGACATCAATATTATCAGCAACAATAATACTAATAGTAACATTAATAACAACACTAACGAAGAATTTCTTACTCCTTTGTCTTCTCCTCTTTCTAGCACCGACAATATAGTTTCTCACCTGCAACCACAACCTCAAATCATGACCAGTAAGCCTGTTCAGTCCGCGGACGGCCGGTTTGTGTTGAAGCTCAGCAAAAGAACCTCTTTGGAGAACCAGGCCCTGGCCCTCACCACCGCTAATCTCAAGTCCTCGTCAACCGTCATGCATTCGCAGGACGACGACGTTCCGTTGGACTCCCCACCTAAAGATATTACCATTGTTTCGGATTACACCAGTTCGATAAACTCCAACAATAATGACTACACGCACAGCCACGCTGAAAACGACGACAAATATATTCATATGGGCAATAATGACAGCAGCACGGTTCTTCCTATCATTGACTTCACGTCACAAAGCGAGAACAGCGCCCCTAAGATCCATTCGATCAATAAAAACATAATATCCAACTTGATCCACGACCAAGCTCCTGTTCAGAGCTTCAACGGGTCCATAAGCTCAGTCAAGTCCAACGATATGGCCAGTACCGGCCCGAACGACCATCTAAATTCGATGAACTCAGGGTCATCGTACAGACCTACACCGCATTCTTCGTCGGGGCTCAACAAAACCTACAATTTTCACATCATCCACGACAGTTCTATCAATGAAGAGACTGCTGGAACCGCAATAATGCCGGGCGCATTTGTGTCACAGCGGACACCGATAATCGACAGTTTATTTGCGGGGGATGCCGCGGCATCGAAGCAGGATTTCCCAAAATCTCGCGATGCTGCTGCGCCTGCTGCGCCTGCTGCTGCGTCTGCTGCGTACCCGAAAAACGTGACCATTGCGCCAACATTGAATCCAGGCATCCCTACGACGGCAACCACCGGTTATTACAGCGGAAAGTCGACAGGGGCCTACGACAACAGCTATCTTGCCGGCGAGGCGTTCAACTCGCCCAAGGAGGCCGCTGGAGGACGCAAACGCAAGTCGTTTGGCAATCACCTGATCTCAGACAACGACGAAACCGCCGAAATCACCCGCAACATCCGCCTGCTCCACGTGAATACAGGCAATAACAGCGGCAACAACACGCCCTTGTTGTCTCCAACCTATTCGAGCGGTCACTCAAGAAAGCAGCTGATCCATGATATGGACGATATTTTGAGCCCTAAGTCACCTGACCAATGGGAGATTCCACAAAGATCACCTAAGCGGCCGTCCCCAGCGTTGTTTCCCGAGGCATTTTCGGCTAGTGGTACGTCCTCGGCCAATGACGAGATTTCAGACAGTTATCTCGACAGCAAGTTGGACGGCAAGCTTGATCACAGCATTGATGCGCATCTTTTGAACACCGACACGACGACCAACGAAGACACGACGCTTACTAGTGGCGTTGGCGGCGACGATCTTTACATCGACAACTCGCAAAGTCTTCCGAAGCACGGCGAGTATTTTGGAGCCGGGGTTCCGGAAACAACCGTCCATTTAGATCCTCATGAGTTCAGCTACCAGAACGAAAGCGACACGATGTCGTTCAACTCGCTTGATAACAAGACGTTCTTAAACACGCTTCGAAACAGCGACCTACGGTCGATCAACGAGGAGCGTAAGAACCAGAAGAACTCCGGCGACAATAACAACAACAGCAACAACAATCTCAACAACAATAGCAACAACAGCAGCAACAACAATCTCAACAACGGCAGCAGCAGCAGATTGGGAGGCATTCCAGGCTACAGAAACTCCGTTAATAACCGCAATTCGTTCAATTCGCAGGTCACTGACGTCCATCCAGTGAGCGAAATATCTGCCACGTCCACGAAGATCCTCAATCGCGAGCTCAGACCGCCCTCTGACAACTCTATATTGGACAAGGAGCTTGATTTCACAGACGACGAGCAGATCACCAGCTTGATCAACGAAATGAAGTCCAAAAACACCGATCGTCGGCACTCTGGGCGCCATAGAAAGGCAAAGAACAACGAAAACGAGCTTGGAGCTAAAGGAATTATCAATTCCATCACCCATGACGACGGCCGCAACAGTCTTATGTCGTCTACCAACACCAGTCAGCAGGACTTCGACGCTGGTCAACGTAACATACGTCCTTCTATGATTGTAGGCCAGAACTCGTCGGTTCTTGACTCGTTTGACTTCACATGCAAAGAGCTTCCGCTGCAACACGAACATAGTTTCTTCACGGCCTCGTCTGCGGCTGCTGCTGGTAATAAACATCAGCTTTCTCAGCCTCAAAGCCAGTCAAACATCTCACAACAGTCTTCTGTCCCTAGTCATTTTACTGCCGAAAACAGCAACAGTAACACGCCACCACCGCCTCCAAGAGTGGACGCAACCATGAACTCGTCGATGCTCAACAGATCCACGCCAACGGTGCGCGAGAAGCTTTCGCAAGACATTGCTGGCGTTGCTACTCATAGTAATAGCACTGCTTCTAACACTAATACTGAGAGCAGCAATGCTAACAATACTTCTACGAATAATCCTGTCGGAGTAAGTGGTAATAATGCCGGCAGTATTCTCTCGTCATTGCCGTCGCCTTCTTCTAAATTAGCCAAACAAGTAGACGTTAATTCCATCACGGGCGAGCTTGTCAATGTGCGGTCAAAGAACTCCATGCTGCTGCCATTACGCGGCGGAGGACGTAAGGCTAGTCTTGATGAGACCAACTACTCGACGATCAGCATGGAGAAGATGCCAGGATCTTCTAGTGCAGCGGCAGCAGCAGCAGCAGCGGCAGCAGGCATTGTGATTGGTTCGTCAACGGCATCTAAAACAGCTGCAAACAGCAGTGAAAATGGAGGATTTGACTTCGGAAACATCGAGGATGAAAGCAACGGGATATTCCGCAACTTCCCAAAGAATTCCTTGAATTACCATCACGAACGTTACAAATCTGATGCCTTTGAAGACGATGATGATCTTTACAAGCAGGAGATCCAAAAGAATCCTAAGAGAAAATCGCGTGTTTCCTCAACAGGCTCGGCTCGAAAGGCTTCTACTGGCAGTAATACGTTGACAGGATCTGTAGTCGTAGATACTCCTTCAATTGTGGCCAAGAATATCTCTGTCCAACAAGAAGTTCAGGCAGAACCAGTTACGATACGCAGGGCTTTGCCTGATCTTCCTCCTCCTCGTGTGTCGTCTTCATACAACACCATTGGACACGATGAGGAGTTGAATTCTTTGGCAAAGAATCTCAATAATAGTAGTGCCTTGAATGTCGCCGAAGACGAGTATGTTGATGCTCCTGATGGGGCTTCAATTGAAAGTTATGTCAAGGTATCGCTTCCTCAACCAGAAGACGAGATTCCTAGTGTTGTTCTGGCTAAGAAAGACAGACCTCCTAGATCGTCAGGATCCAAAAGCTCTAAGAGTTCGAGCTCTAAACGTGGATCTACGACATCTTCAAAGCGCGGATCCGTAGGTTCGACGTCAACGAAAAGACCGTCAACGCTGGGCAGCATCAAAACATTGGTTCCTCTAGGAGCTACGAAGAAAGACAACAAGATCCGGCCTTTTGACTACTCAACAATCACCAAATTGTTGGAAGCTTCTGAAGGGACGGTTATTGGCCAAGAGTTCAGCGATTTGGCATTGCCAAAGAATGAGAAGCGTCTTCTTGAGAAGATTGTTGATGCTTTGAGCCGTCTCACGGCAGATATGATTGCTGATCCGGAGAGATATGAGGAGGGGATCCGGAGATTGAACAATGCGTTGAGGGCATTGGATGGATATAAATAAGGACCTATCAGGCGGCAGCCTTATTGGCCATTAAATTGACTGTTGAGTCTATTGAAGCGTCTATTTAAGACTTGTGTGTATTACTTTTGTCACGTCTACTTTCTTTATCTTTCTCTATAATATTGTATAATTTGTATATATTAGTCTGCTGTTTAATCTACTAACTTTAGACAATCAGTTGTTTATTACACCTACCGTACTATGCAGAAAACCAAAAACAGTTTAAACTAGAATATCTCTTTCTTCTTCGATCTCGCCAAGACTCGGTTGCTCGCTTCGCTCATAGCTGGGTACTTGGTGTAGCTATGGTAATGTGTACAACATGATTTGTTTCTTTGAAGTAGCCCTAAGTTCTCACCAACGAGAGTTGTATTGTCCTAAAAAAGCCTTAATCATTTGCTACTAAATAAATATGATAATTGGATATAGTTATTAGTAGAATAGTAATAAAACTGTATAAAATAACTGGACCATACCCAAAAATTGAATACGTTAGCTTTCCTTACTGGAAACAGGAGTCTAGTTTGCATCCTACACAGAAGACCAATAAATATACTTGCTCATTTATTATATAGCTATCTAACATCTATCTCACTCTTACTTGAGCCACGAGCGAAGCGAGCAACCGAGCCTTGGAGAGGTTCAAAAGAGAAGAAAGAGATGCTCTAGTATAAACTGAACTCTGTCTTTTATTTCTTCTTCTTTCGCTCGTGGCCAATGCTTGTTGGGATCTCGAGCGTAGCGAGGTCCAAAAATATGGAATTCTATATGTTAAACACCTCTTTCTAATTGCAATTGCAATATTAAAATTCACCCGGAATTGGGTACTGCTTAACCCAGTCTGCAACTTCCTCTCCCAACTCCTTAATTTCAGCCGATTCATCTGCCAAACTCTTGAAATTGGCCAACAACTCCTTTGGAGTAGCTCCTTGAGCCTTGCTCTTCAAGTCATGAGCAATAGCCACGGCCTTGTCCATGTACTCAACAACCTGGACAAATTCAGGCCCCTCAAACCCTCTGGTGGTCATGGCAGGAGTACCTACACGCAAACCAGATGGGAATAATGCTGACTTGTCACCTGGAATTGTGTTCTTGTTGGCAGCAATGTTGATTCTCTCCAAAACAGCTTCAACTCTAGCACCATCAATGTCCTTGTTCTTCAAATCAACAAGAATTAAATGGTTATCGGTACCATCAGAAACCAACTTGAATCCCTTGGCCAAAAGAGCCTCAGCAAATGTTTGGGCGTTGGAAACAACCTTCTGTTGGTACTCTTTGAATTCAGGAGTTTGGGTCTGTTTAAGAGCAACAGCTAAGGCTGAAATGGTGTGGTTATGAGGACCACCTTGATGAGCAGGGAACACCGAGAAGTTGATCTTCTTTTCAAGATCATAATGGATTTCTTTACCCTTCTTGGTGACCTTTCTCAATCCTTTTCTGAAGAAAATAATAGCACCTCTTGGTCCTCTCAAGGATTTATGGGTTGTGGTAGTCACAATATCAGAGTAAGGGAACGGAGACTCAGTGACTCCAGCCGAAACCAACCCGGAGATATGGGCCATATCGGACATCAAATAAGCGCCAACACTGTCAGCGATCTTCTTCATTCTTTTGTAGTCAATAACACGGGAATAAGCGGAGGCTCCAGCGACTATAACCTTTGGTCTGAAGAGAGAAGCAGTGAGGGCCAATTGGTCGTAATCAATCAAACCGGTCTTCTCGTCCAATTTGTATGGCATGGTCTGGAAGTATTTGGACACATAAGAGATTTTGGTGGTGTTGGTTTGGTATCCGTGGGATAAGTGGCCTCCATGAGGAAGATCAAGACCCATGATTCTGTCTCCAACATTAAGCACGGCAGAATAGGCGTACAAATTAGCAGGAGCTCCTGACAATGATTGGACATTACAGCCCCATTGTTCTGGATCCAATCCAAAGGCCTCGAGGGCTCTTTTTTGACATAAAGACTCGGCTTGGTCAATGAATTTGTTACCTCCATAGTATCTTTCTCCAGGATAACCCTCGGAGTATTTATTTTGCATTGGAGACCCCAAAAGATCCATGACCGATTGAGAGGTGAAGTTCTCGGAGGGAATCAAGGTGATGGAGGTCTTTTGTCTGTCTTTCTCGTTTTTTAAGATCTCGGCCATTTCTGGGTCGATATCGTCAACGTGTTTGGAAAGCAAGTTGATCTCCTTGGTGGAGAGGGCATAAGTACGTCTAGCATTGGCTCTAAGAACGCTGCGGGAAGCAGTCAAGCTGGTGGATTTCAAGGACAATTTGAACATTTTGTGCTGATTAAATCAATACTGTAAGATATCAAGAGATTGCTGTGTAGCTCTTGAGTTTGACTGTATTGATGCGAATATGTCCCGAAATATTCGACTTGAAGAATTTCCTGGAGGAGTCATCTTTTTGGGGGGTTTTTTCAGAGTCATTGTTTGGGGGGTTTTTCTCAAGTAAAATTTTTACAGCTTCTGAAGTGTCCATATTGGTTGTACTAACTACTATGGTAGATCATATACTAGTTAAGCGGAGAATCTTCAAATATTGATCTTACCACAATGTAGATCTGTAAAGTGTTACAATATATGCTACCTAGGATATTTATTACAATTATATATATTTTATTCTCAATTATTCATTTGAAGTTGTTGTGGACTTGTGTGTATGGCTCCTCATCGTCAAGAGGTCTGATCTTATCACCAGCATTTAATGTCTCGTTGACGTCATTGACAAGTCTGTTGATGGTGTTGAATCTTTGTAATTTAAAGTATCCCGAATATTTCAAAAGCGACACAAAATAATCGTAGGCCTTCTCACCGAATGATAAATACTTTGCCAAGTAACGTCTGACATCGTAGGAAGCAAACTGACTTGGTTCAAGGAAGAGCCCTGTGTCCCTTCTCACACCGGCCAAAAGCATGGCCACAAGAAGCAAATCGATAGAGTAATGAGTGAGTTTTCCAAGCTAAATATGGTTAGTATTTGTTGTGCTAAATTAATAAATATAAGCGAAATGCTCGATAATACCCACTCCGAGACCCATTTTGAAGCTGACAAGATGTTGACACAAGTATGAGGTAATCAAGACACCGACAGGAGCGGTCTATTTAGCTCCAAGATAAGCATTGTCTCTTATCAATTATTTTATGCTTTCAAAAGGAGACCAAAAGATACATATACATCCGTACATCAGTAAATATACCTCCGGACATCTCTTTCAGTGAAAATACCAAAATACCAAAATACCGGAGAGAATGAAAATTCTCCAACATAGGCAGTGGCCAAGGTACCATGACAAACCACTAACTATTCCTTCCAACACCAACACCAACACAATACACAATGAGCGTCAAAATCACCGAGGATGTGTTTGGAAGCTTTGCTCCGGCTAAAACGTTCCGGTACCATAAGAATTTCGCTCCAATAACCTCTCTAGACTACGATGATTCAGGCCAGTTTCTCATATCATCTGGAGTGGACGAATCAATTCAGCTTTATGATTGCCATGCGGGGAAACACGTGAAAAGTATCATGAGTAAGAAATACGGCACACATCTTGCTAGATTCACACATCATCAGAAAAACTGTATATATGCATCCACAAAAGACGACCATACTATACGGTATCTCTCATTACATGATAATACATACATTCGTTACTTCAGAGGACACAAAGCCCTCGTGAATTCTATCGAGGTTAATCCAATAAATGACGCGTTTCTCTCAACATCCTATGATAACAGTGTGCGGGTATGGGACCTACGTACTCCTAATTGTCAAGGGTATATGAGTTGTCGTAACCCTAGTATTGCTGCATTTGATCCAAGTGGACTTGTTTTCGCGATTGGAAACTCATACACCAAGGAAATAGGTCTTTATGATCACAGAAATTACCATAAGGAGCCTTTTCTCACAATAGATCTCAAGAAGTTCGAGACCGATCCGGTGGTACTTCACAGGATGTTCTGGAACAAACTTGAGTTTTCGAACGACGGTAAGTATCTTTTAGTAGGAACAAACTACCAGTATCATTATGTATTGGATCTGTTTGAGGGCGGTCTTGTGACAAAGCTTAGTGGCCATGGACCGTTTACGCGTCGCAATTATCCTGACACAGGGTCGGTATGTTTTAGTCCTGATGGAAGGTTCGTGTTTGGAGGTAGTGGTGGAGAGAATAAGTTGTTGCTCTGGGATTTGATTGGGTTCAAAAATAATGACAGTTTTGGAGGAGAGAAGGACAAGAACTTCCTTCCTGTAAAGGCTAAACGATGTGATGATATTGTTCCACGAATGGTGACATTCAATCCTAAAATGATGATGCTTACAACAGCTGATGTAGGGCTTACGATGTGGTTGCCGGATGTCACGAGTGATATCAAGTATTGAGTTTGTGAAGCAATGTGAGTTAAGGTGTACTATTAGATATAATTAGATATAAACTTATTAAGTAAATGAATGAAGATCATTATTGGTAGTGTTAATGGTACTATTACTGCTACTACTATTACTATTACTATTGCTATTGCCATTGGATATTACCACGAAATAAATGGAAATATCATCACTAGTATTCTCAACAATTATTAGATATTAATTGCTACTCAATATACAGAAAACATTATCAGTTGTAGTGCAGGTACTATTAAATATTAATCGTCACTAAATGAATGAAAATCTCTACTAAATTGCTTCTATAGTCTGTTTCCAGCTGTCAGATCGTAATCAACTCTTAACATCTGCTGGCATCTTTTAGCATCTTTACT
Organism: Saccharomycopsis sp. yHQL182; assembly: GCA_030490795.1. NCBI lineage: Eukaryota > Fungi > Ascomycota > Saccharomycetes > Ascoideales > Saccharomycopsidaceae > Saccharomycopsis > Saccharomycopsis sp. yHQL182. The sequence goes on along the minus strand of JAKVQV010000011.1, from coordinate 70,441 downwards.
CTACTTGCCAAATAGCAATATATAAGTGGTAACATTGAGAGGACGCAGAACCAGTCCCCCCGGTAACAAAATGATAATCTGTGCGAAGCAAGCAACCGAGCGCCAGCGAGGTCAAAAAGAAGAAGAAAGAAATACTATCTTATCATCAGTCAACTCTTAGCATCAGAAAACTTCTGTTTCCACGACTCATACAATCTCAAGTATTCCTTCCTTTTATCCTCTTCAAGTAAAGCCGCACCGTTTCTATAAAACACGACTATCTTCTCAATATCATCCGTAAGTTGTGTCTCGGTCTCTTGAATCTCTTTCAAGGTATTACCCTCAAGAAAAGACCCCACCAAGTCATCGACATCGGCAATGACTTTATTGTGAGCTGCATATACATCATCTACTTTTTTGAAAGGAACAGCTGATTTCTTGAGCTGTGCAAGCAATTTGGTAAACAAAGAGAAGAAAAGCTTTACCAATTTGATTTTTGTCTGCCATGCCGTGGCGAGCTCGATCTTACTATCGAGTTCTTTATCATCGACAGAATCAACAGAATTCTTTGTAACCGGCGCAGGTTCGAATTCCTCGTCGTCACTAAAATCGTCTATTCCAAAAGGATCATCGTCAATATCTTCAGGGTTTTCCAACCATTCAGCCAAATCCTCAGTAGCATCGGTAATCATTTTATTTTGAGCCTTAAACTCACTAATCAACACCGATATCTCGCTATCCTTCAAAGTCTGTTTGAAATTATCACAAATGTTCCAGATTTTCCCCACTATCACGAGCCTCTGCTCGTTTTGCTTGGCATATGCTTCTTCAGACTCTTCTTCGCCAACCGTCTTGATTATCAGCGACAAATCTTTAACGAAAATCTCGTTGATACTGAAAAGCTCTTCAAATTTTCTAAACAAAACCTTCTTGAAAAGCTTGCTTTCCACAGATTCGGCCTGATAAATCTGGCTGACCAAACTCATCATCAAGATGTACAAGTTGGCATACGCCTGGAGTTGGGTGTACCCTGCCGAAACATTCCTGCTAGAAAACGGATACTTGAACACAATTGCTGTCTTGGTTATGTTTGAGTGAATCAATGTGAGTATCTTGACGGCTTCTTCTAGTGGATGCTCGACTTTTGAGGATTTTATCTTTGCTAGTTCGTTGCCAGACGTTGATGTTGATGTTGTATGGAGGGCATCTGAGATTAATGACCGGTAAAACGTCGTAGACCGGTCAAAATCTGCACAGAGTTTCACGAGATCTTCAGAGGTGACCTGCTTTTGTTCTGTCATTCTTTCTATATATGGTTGTACCTATATATTTATACAATTCAATGGAGTGCTGTAGCTTGCAGACCACAGATCAACCTCATCGAATTTCCGCCAAAAATTTTTCTTGAGTTTTTCATCTACGCACACAATATACTAAATGCACTACGGACCGACCTCCTCCAGGCATTGGGCATCTCCAACACCTATAGCAGACGCTTGGCCTAGCTCATCGCCCAGACATTTAAGGCATTGGGCACGCTCATCTACAACACTCCAACAGATAACACTGTATTTATTATCATTTTAGCCGTCAGGCCAACAATTATATAACTCCACTCATTGGGATGCACATTGCACGCCTGGACCAGCTCCACCCTCCTCATAGTACTCATCCTCATCACCATGGCCGCCTCTGGCATTTCTTTGGTGCTTAGATGGATCCAAATCCACCAAGTGGACGTCGTCAACAATAGCCTTGGCTGGTATGTTGATCTTTTCTCTAGGAGGCAAGACGCTTTCCAACATCTTCAACTGTTGCTCCGAAGCGAAGTTGGTCTTAGGGAATTCGATTTCGAAAGTAACAAACAAGTTACCATGACCACCAACTCTTCTCAAAGGCATACCTTGGTCTTCAATGACCTTCACCTGGCCTGGAGAGACAACCTCGCCTGGGTAGATTTCGGTCTTTATGTATGCACCACTCACGTGCTTGAATGCAACTTCTCCACCAGCAATGGCCGTGAGTAACGGAATCTTTTGCTTGGTGTAGAGATCATCGCCCTTTCTCTGGAAGTCTGGGTTTTCCTTCTGCTGGATTATAATTATAACATCACCAGTAATAACATCAGGAGCCTGGTCGCCCTCTCCTCTGAAAGTCACGGCATCACCGTCCTTCATGCCCGGATCAACGTGCACAGTAAGGATTTTCTTTTCGGCAACTGTTTTATGACCCTTACAGGTCGTACATCTGTCTTTAGCAGCCATAGTAGAACCTTCCCCGTTACAAACATCACAAGTGGTTTGGAATCTCTGGATAACAGGACCCATTTGTCTTGTGACAAACTTCAAACCCTGACCGTTACAACTGGTACATGTTTTGACGTTCTTACCACCTTTTCCTTCACAGGTTTTACACAAAACAGTCTTATTAAGAGCCAATTTCGTGGTTTTACCCTTGTAAAGCTCCTCCAATGTGACGTTGATGGCGTGCTTGACATCCTTTCCTCTTCTAGGACCCTGTGGACCTCTTCCTCCACCAAATCCACCACCTCCTCCAAAGAACTGACTGAAAATATCCGAGGCGTCCATTCCTCCGCCCATGCCCATGGATGGGCCTTCAGAACCGAACTCATCGTATTGGGTTCTCTTCTGTTCGTCAGATAACACCTCGTAGGCGGCAGTGATCTCCTTGAACTTTTCGGCGGCCTCCTCACTAGGGTTTTTATCTGGGTGATACTTCAAGGCAGCCTTTCTGTAGGCCTTTTTGATTTGAGTGTCACTTGCATCTGGGGCAACTCCCAAAGCATCATACAACTTAGTTTCTTTGACCATTGTGTAGGGTGTGAGTCGTGGTTTATGTGTGTAAAAACTGCTGCTGTATGGTGTATTGTGAAGACAATTAGCGCTAGAACCAGATCGCCACTTAGAAGGGTGAAATATTATTAAAAAATATTCAAAATTTCGCGGCAGAAAATTTTTTTTGTTCTGTTTTTGCCTATGGGAAGGAAAAAATCCTGGATTTTTCTTCCAGATTCTTTTGGGTTCTACGAATTGTTGTGACAATCGGACGGGAGCAGGGGGGATGAAGAGATGGCTGGAGTGGGTGACGATGTCAGGAAATGGGTGGCGTGTGGTAATATGTGTAGATTGACATGAAATAATGCGGTTCTGGACAGCTGTATTGATCAATTAGGGCCTATTGCCTGCCAGCTATGCTCGATAGTACGACCCTTATCGCACGTTGATAACGAAAATTTTTTCCTCACCGTGTCCTATGCACACGTGAACTAACTGTGAATGTCCCGATTTTCAAGGGATGCAGATATTACCCGGCTGTTTTGCCCAGACATTTGTTGCTATACCAATGTGGAGGTACTTAACTGGGTTTGTCAGCTTTTTATGGGGGAATTTTTTTGCGGCTAAAATTTTTCACTTACTCATTACTCTTTATTATAGTAATTCGTACCGTTGACAAAGATTACCAGAAGACTAAGATAGATAATGGTGAGTTGCTATTGAAACACAGCACACTCATTCTCCGCAATGTACTAACCGTCTCCCAGTTACCGTTGGTAATAGGCATTGGTGTGACCCTTGGGGCATTTGCAGTAAGTATTTATCAAATAGTCATATATGGTTATAGACAGCAGCCTCGACTATGATGAATAAACTAGTGTGAACAATCTCTGAGTCAAAGAACTGGGACGAGAAAATACGTTTATTACTGAGTCAAAAGAATCTGCTTGATTATAATTCAACAATAACAGCTCCATCAATAACGACTAACATATATTAACTAGATAAAATCAGGAATAAATGCGTTGATTCGAGTGCGGCATCTAACTCCAATAGAGATTGCCCGTTTAAACAACATCAAGCTTGAATTTTCGGACCCCGATAAGCATTTTATGAACAGTAATGGCACGATAAATCAGGAGCTCGTCAAACGGTTTAAGAAGTACCCTGGAGGTTTCTTCCCCAAGATGACGGAAAACGAGGCGTTCTTAATCCTCGACATCTCGAATGATGAAATAATGAAACTCACGCCCAAGCTCTTAAAGCTGAAGCATCGGCGTTCGATGGTGATTAATCATCCAGATAAAGGTGGTAGTCCGTATATAGCGCAGAAGATCAACCAGGCGAAAGATGTTTTGGAGCAGAGTTATTTAATGAAAGACAAGCAGTAATATAGACATAAGGAAGAGACCTAAGCAATAGACAAATATTAATGAAAGAGACGACACAATCAGGCCAAATGGCTAGCCAATTGGCTAACCAAAAGGCCTCTAATGAACATATATAGATATACAGACATTTTTTTATTTTTAATTTATAATTCAATAATACATCATCATGTCCCCAAACACATATCCCAAACACATTTCCCAGTTTCATCGGGCCTCACACATTATTGTGTCCCACAGTATCCATTTGCTGGAAGCTCCGCGACACCCAAAAATGCTCTGCGAATCCGTACTCCAAAATACTGACACTCTTGAATCCCACAAACCGTCCGTAAGCTATACCCAAATTGGCAACTTCCTTAACCAATGCCACCGTCAAACATCCTAGAAGATTTCTCAAAAACACGGCTTCATCAGGAGTCACAGCAGTATTGGAAACGAAGCTGTTGACCACTGGAATGTGTGATAATACATGCTCAGAGACAAATTGGCCTAAATACGGCCAAGCGAGTGTAGTAATAAAATGCAAGGAAAGAGACTGTTCAATGAAGGTCTTTTCGAAATCATACCAGATGGAGTATCGTATTTCCTTGGCATGACGGGATATCTTAAGCACCAAGTTGTGGGTCAACCATCTCTTGACTTTAAACCACCAGGAAGAATCACCATTTTTGGCGGCATCCTCGGTTGCCTGTCTTTCATTTAATGCCTCTTCGGCGAGCTTCAACTGGTTGACAGAGGAAACCATTATATCGATGTCTTTAAGCTCTGTATCAGAGAGTTCATTAGCAAAGAAACATGAGTCTACAGAGCTTAACCACCGGAAATAGATCCGATTAAACACTAATCTGACTACCAAATCGTACACAGCCTTAGTTAGGGGGATCCATTGGATCATTTCTCGGATATTAATGCGCGAAGAGTACGGATATATACGGTCTTCAGGCAGACTGAAGAACAACGGGTAACCAAAGACAGAAATAATTGGAGATGATTCCACAGGCTGCCGAATCATGAACATCAAGAGTGATGTGCTTGGAACTCCTAAGAGTTTCGAAAATGGGACTCTATCTATGTAATCTGCCAAAGGCGAAGTGAAAGGAAACGTAGCTAGCCCAAAAAGCTTAGGTTGAATACTTCTAGGGACTAAAAGGTTGATAACCTGGCTTCCATGGAAGAACATCGCCGAAAAAGCCATAAATGACGCACCGGCAACTATACAGAACAAGGTCCCAGAGAAAATCATGTAATTCCCCATAGTTTGGACGGATTTCTTGAGTTTTGCCACGACAGTTTCGTATCCATTCGAACCAAAGGAGAAGATTATGGGATCCTTGCATTGGGGACACTCGGCCCGGTAATATGTGGTGGTGTTGGTCATCGAATCAATCTTGAAAACCGAGCGCATTACTGTTTTGAAGATGCCGACGTCTTCTTGATTCGGCTCGGTCAGTTTCCATTGCAATCTGACACCTACTATTCTCTGCAGAGGATCGTTTCCCGCTGCCTCTTCAGCTGCCGCAGCAGCAGCAGCGGCAGCAGCACCATTTTCAGCCTGTTGAGCAGCCTGTTGAACAGCAGCAGCAGCAGCAACGGCACGGATCGCATCATCGAAATTGTTATTCGGACGTACTTGTGGTTCGTTCATTTGTTGGTCCATCATTGGCGCCCCTACGATTCGTCCCTCAACGACTCGCCCATGCTGAATGGTTCGAAAATACGACTCTGATAACCAGCTGAGAAGACACTTAGTGTGGGCTGTAAACGTACAATGACAAGGATGACTCCAGATTTTGCCGGGGATGCTTCCTTTAGGCGGATCTTCGGTCTCATCTCCCAAACAGATCCAGCATTTAAGGAGCTCGTCAGATTCTGGCATTTTTTGGGTGACGTATTGGGCAGCTGACTGGTATCTGACTTTGTTGGTGGCTGAATGAGTTGCTTAATTACTAATATATGTCTCGACAGATACCATTCAGATATGACAGTTTCTCATTATTTTTCTCTGGTAATTTTTTTGTGTTTTCTACAATGATATACATACTCTAAGGGATGGGTTGATCTTTTACCTGTGAGGGTTTCTTCGCTAAGGAAGGAGAGTTGAGAATTGCTAAGGATATGTAACTGCGATTTGGTCCTCGAAGAATCAAAATATATAGCGTGGGTAGTTAACCCTGATGGCATCCCTATGTACATTATATAGCGATGTACAAGATGATTAGGTAATACAATTTTTACCATAGAAAAGGAACCCACTATAACTTGGTGACTTTTTGAGCAACTTTCGGTTCAGGATGTGGCTACAACAGGATGGCTACAAAAGGGTGGCTACAACAGAGTGACTTCAACAGGGTGGTTACCATAGTGTGGTGACAATGAGATAGTTATGATGATGTAGTTACAAAATGTAGTTACAAAATGTAGTGACAATGATTTGATTACAGCTTCTATTAATCAATAATCTAGCACCTATCTACTACCTAATCTAATATCAAATCTAATACCCATTACAGTCTCCAATCATACAATATTCTCGACAGTCTCGAAACTACCCATCGCATAGCCCTGATTGTCATCTAAATTCTGAACATTTTCAGCTACACCGCCACCGCTACTGTTGAACATCTTTTGCTTGCGCATTCTGTAAGACCATAGTTCGGTGGCCAATTGCGTCTGCAAACGGCTATTGTACAAAAGCTCTTTATGGATAGTCTCATTTACAGGAAAACAGAGCCCGTTTCTGTAGTAATAATCCACACTATAAGGTTTGTTAATCACCGGAAGACACCATTCAACCCAGTTTCTTCCCATCACGTACTGCCAATTGGCTCTTTTTGTAGGCAAACTGAAAAGGTTTCCGTACAGATCGGAGTTGGGCTTGTTAGAATATTTATAATAATCATCGCTGATCTTTTCCATATTGATTCTGTAGCGGGTATAATCAAATGACTCGATGGTAGTGACATTTTTTACCATTTGATAGATGGAAAACGCATCAAAGAATCCCACAGCAATGAAAAACGCCACCCCGAAAATAAAGAGCAAGATCCAGTTGACTGAGAAGTACTGGTCGACGTATTCACCGTTAAAAAGAAACTTATAAAGAATCTGGAAACTGGTCAACGCACAAATTCCAGAAAAAAGCACAGTATAAGTGAGAAACTGGATAAAGAACTTGTGGTTTTTGTAGCTGATACATGAAGAAAACCACGGACAATGATGGTCCATCTTGATCACGCATCGTTTGCATGACGAGCAATGATGGCAGCGATCAGGCTTCCAAATACGGCATTTATCGCAGAAGCGGAGGTTCCCCACAGAATTCACAGTATATGTGTGGCCAGTGTAGAATGATGGTGGAGGACATATTGTGCCCGCACTGATGTGTTTCTCCAAAGTATGGTTGTTCAATTCTCCAATGCGTAGATTGTCTTCTTCATTGACAAAGTTGATGGCAAGTTCCGGGAAGTCAAGTGCTGAGCCTTTCCCCAAATTCACCGTCAACCAGTATGACATTATGCCACATACTGTGAAAAACAACCCGATGAGACACATAACGAATCCTATGAACCCTCCATAATGATTGAGGGAGATCTGCCAGCAAAACGTATAGCCACTCCAAAGATAGAAAAGTGTGCACACGAGCTTGGGAAAAAGCACCGCAAAAGCACAACAACACCTCTGTAAGTGAGTCAAGATCATCGTGTGGCAGTTATGGGGCTGTGAGTATCTTAGTGAGAGTCTAGCTGTAATGAAAAGACCAACGAGGCGTGGCATCGGATTATTGTGATTTATCTTCATAGGCAAAAGTTAGTTTTCAACATTTTGATTTTCACAATTGGTACCAAAGGTGTGGGTTTACTGTTTTTAGATGTAGATGGTTGAAAGAGACATACCTTGTAGGCCCAGAGGAGAGGTTGGTTGAGGTATTAAGGGCAACAGATCCAATAGAGTTTACATATTCCTTTGACTCCTTTGGTGGTTATGTATTAAGCTTATGGACTCTCCCAGTCTCATTCTAGCTGACTAATTAACCCACTTATTTTCCCTTCTTTCCTTGTATGTATCCTCTGCATCGTCTGCATCTTCTGCACCCGCTGCATATTTAGTTCAACATTAATGTTACACGTAATATACCGATAAATCCTTAATTCTATTAATCTATCTATTTCTATACAAATATCTATATAAATATCTGTCCAGCTGCAACTCTTATACTCAATGCTACAGGCAAATGTATCCGATTATATAAGCCTCTATCCCTATGTATGTACGGATGTATCGTATAGATCAAAATTCCAACTTTTCATACTTCATGACCGATCCAGACAGATGACACATCCCTCTGCCCATACATTCAAACACACATAAAAGTACTAATCATTAGCAGATACATATATATATATATACACCCAAACATGACCAGAGACTTCCAATCGGTGGAACACGACTATTTTGCCAAAAACTCTCCCCCGGCTAATCTTCAGGATATCCGTGCCAAGCTCCTCGAGTTTCTCCAGTACCATGGCGATAGCACCAAACAGAAGATCGTCTTGGTGACCTCAGGAGGCACCACCGTTCCACTAGAGAACAATACCGTGAGATTCATTGATAATTTCTCGGCAGGAACCCGTGGATCGCTTTCGGCAGAATACTTTCTTGATCATGGATACTTGGTGATTTTTCTCCATAGAGAATTTTCACTTTTACCATTCTTGAATCACTTCAACCATACGAATTTCATGGACTTATTGACATTAAGTGCCAACAACGAGTTTGGCTTGAACACCAAGACCATCAATGGCTTGAACACCGACGATAAGCTTGTCCGGACTTTGCGGAGCTACAAGCACCACCAATCGAAGCGTAACTATTTGCTTCTTAGCTTCACGACCATCAACGATTATTTGTTCATTCTCAGAGCAATTTCAGAAGACTTGAAGGACTTCTATCGTGAGGAAAACTATAAGATCTTGATCTACTTGGCCGCAGCAGTGTCTGATTTCTTCATCCCAGATGCCCAATTGCCAGAGCATAAAATCCAGTCGACCTCATTAGGGAAGAGTATACAGCAGGAACAGGGCTCTGCTCAGAAACAGATCGAGATATCATCTTCAAATGATGGAAAGCTTCGTTTGAATCTCGATCCAGTGCCTAAATTCTTGAAATCGATTGTCAACAATTGGTATAACAAGGCGTTCATCATCAGTTTCAAGTTGGAGACCGACAAGTCGTTATTGGTCAGCAAATGCCAGGGTGCTTTGAAGAAATACGACCATCAATTGGTGATTGGAAACCTTTTACAGAACAGAAAAGAAGAGGTTGTGTTTATAGGCAAAAATAGCACTGAAGAAGGATCCTCGCGCTCCGAATTCCTGGAAACCCGGTATTGCTTAAATCCGGCCCAGATAAAATCGGGAGTTCCTATTGAATCGGTGTTTATTCCGGTGCTTATTGGTCTTCACGACCAATGGATCACCAGTCACCAACAGGATTAGTTGTGACCATTAGCCACTACAGGGAACCACCGAGCAAGCTCGTGGCCCTACAGATCATCATAAATATCACTAGCATTTAGCTAGTCAGCAAGAAAATATATAGTCATAGTTATAATTAAAATAGAGATACCACAAATTTATAGAGGATTCTTAACAATAGAACACTGGTTCCCGCACATGCAAACACTTCAACGAAATCGAGGATGCCTCTGAGTTTCAAATCGGCAGTCACAGTCTCGTCATTGTTACCGAGATTGAAAAATCCTCCGGTTTCGTAGTAATGGTCCATTAAGCGATCCTTTTCGTCCCATAATTTAAACAACCACTTTTCGAATTCCTTTGAGGATTCTTCCTCCTCTTCAAGAGTCTCGATCTCTTTACCCAAAGGAATATCTGCGAGACTTAACGCCTTTATGTATATATCTGTAATCTCAGGCGTGTTTCCGCGAATAAAAACATCGCCCAATGTGTAAATAGCTTCACCATACTGATCAGGTTTGACTCCGCAATACCCTATAGTTACATCATATACATAATCACAGGAATGGCGCAACATACGAAGACTAAGTCTGAGTCCTTTCACTCTAGGGAGTAACACATGGCGCAAATTAGGACGACCAAGCTGCTTACAATATTCGTTGGATCTTGCTCTTCTCAGAGGGGACATATTGGTGCCCTCAGGGAACAATATCAAGGAATAAGGCCATTTCAAGTTTTCCTTGGCAGGAGCCAGCGGGGCGGAAATCGTTGCCTCGTATAATTTTTCAATTGATTTCTCGAGATTGTTCTCATTAGCTACTGCTTTCTCTACGAAGTCATGAGGAGTGCCTACAAGGTTGAAATACTCTATGAGTCTGAACTTGAACTCCATGACCTTAGCATCGATTTCCCATTTTCTCTGTAGGAAAATGAAGCGGAAATTCAGCATCCCGTAGCCGAGTAACGGAAGTTTCTTCAAGGAACTCTTAAGAACAATGTAAACAGCATCAGCGAGATCACCAGTGTAGTAAAGCCACCATAAAAACAACCAGTCTGTGTATATCTGGTGGTTGGCAATGATCACCGATTGCTTGCTGAGAGCCGAGAATAAGTTACCGTTGATAATCTTGAAGCTACCGGCAGGCATCGAGTTTCCATTAGCAGTTATACGAAGCTTAGCAGAAGGATTGACTATATGGATGATCTCAGTGACAAGAACAATGAAATGCTTCTTAGTGAGAGCAATCACAGCGTTTTTAATATTGAACTGGTTGAAAAAGGCAAATTTGACAAAGGTTTGTGTGAAAATGAGAGCAGTTGCTCCAATAACAAACAATAATACCATAAGCACGGCTCGAATGTATTGCAAAACGGCTATGATGTTAGCGACGATTCCACGACCCTTTGTTACCGGGGATTTGCTGGCGTGGGTGACTGGAGTAGCTGGAGGCGGTTTGGTTGCCTCCGCGGCGATAGGCTTCTCAGATGCTCCGGCAATATCGGCGACATCCGCAGGCATTTTGTATGGGAGAGACAACACAATATGAGAACAACAAGATATATAAATATAAGCACTAAAACGGCTGTGGATCTATCAAGACGTGATCTTCGTGATGGTCAATGGTGTGTGGTGAGTTGCTCGGAGGGAAGACCCAAGATAATGGAATTGCTATGGGCTTTTATTAGTACAAAAGGTAGCTGTCATTTTACAAAAGATCTCACAAGGTAATTAGTTTTTCTTGCGGGCATTTTCTCGATGGCAAAGCCAAAAGAAGCGGAGGGGCAGGGGGAAAAAGCCGAGGGGCGGTCCTAGGGGGCGGTCCTAAGGGGGAGCGAAGGGGGATTGTAGGGAGAAGCCCATTTGCACTAGACGGCGGTGTTTCAAGGTAACGGGATATAATGGTGGACTGTGAATGGTGAATTGAGGTTGTGTGCTATTGATCTACACACCGGATAAATGATGATCCTCTCGATAATGCGAGGTATTGCTAGACAGTCTGATAGGCGACTATCATGATGGCTGCTTTCTGACGGGCACTGATGGACGGTTATTATGATAGGCAACTGGTGGGTGATTTTCTTGCAGCTGAATTTTTTGATAGGCGGCCTTTTGATAAGCGGTTATTATGATAGGCGGCTTCTGATAGGCATCTGATGGGCTGGCTTCTGACCCGAGGGCGGAGCTTCGGGGCATGTGAATGTCCACTTTCATACGAGAGATATCCGTGTTCAGGCCATAATACTGGCGTATTATGTGTCAGCAGCAAATAGCGATAGCTTTCCTTCCGTCAGGCCCATCGTTGCCCCACAAATTTGGTACATCTGCTAGCTGCATAAATTTCCAGCAATTCCGTACAATCAAAATCATTAGTAAAAACATCGATAGTAATCAAATATTAAATAGTAATCGTACATAGCATAACAGAAAAAAAAAAAATCATAAACTAAACAACAACAACATCCACTTCGTACTCGTCTTCAAGCTCAGTGTCCCCAACAGTCAGTTTAAGATTCATCTCTTCGTCATCGAAAATAAGGCGAATCTTCTGGGAACTACCGAGATTTTTCTTCTTCAAATAATGCTGAACAATTTTAGATAATGGTGTCTCATTATTGACCCTGACCTCGATCTTCGAATTATCATTACTCTTCAAACCAATAGTGAAATACCCATCATCACCTTCTGGTTCTTTGTTATCAGCACCAGCACCAGCTTTTGGACCAACCGCCACTTTTTGGTCGGGGTCAGTAGATGCTGGCTCATTATTGTCCTCTATATCAATTTCGTAGTCACTAACAACAAGAATATCATCGTCCTCTTCATCTTCATCATCCACGTAAGCACTGGCTGAGTTTTTTCCCGGATTCCCTCCAGCAGTACCTAACAGTCGCTGCCTCGTTGCTGCACGTGCATCTTCTACCGTCATCAACTCCAAAGTGATTGTGATTGGGTCATTTCCCAAGGTTTCTGCATTTATAGAGCCCTGTGAGGACTTTGACTTTGACATCATGCTAGCCAAATAGCCAGGCTTCATGTATCTCAGTAACACAATTTTGGACTTCCATACGAGAGAAACCTGATCAGATTGGTAGCACCATTTGTGAACGATTGAATCACGTCCTCCAGCAAGCAATAACTCAAGGCTTTTGTCAATGACTTGTCCAAACAGCACGTTTCCATTGTATAAAATAGCAAGCTTATCATTTACAGTATCAAGAAGTTTGGATATGATTATAAACTGATACGAATTATTATCTTCATGACTTGAACTGCTTGCATTACTGGCAAATGAAGCAGTCGCCTGAGCTTCTTTGGGGCTCAACGAGTTGATAGCATTCTGCATTTTTGAATCGGCAGCCTGAAGACGATTCTGGAGGCTGGAGAACGGATCATCGGCACGTCGCTGACTAATGAGTTTAAGCATATCTTGCTCCTTCTCTTTTTGCTCATACACAGACATGTCAAGACCGTTCTCATCATTCCATTTCAACTTCTTGCCGTTCTTAGAGGCTTTCATATCTTCTAATTGAGTTGATTCTTTCTCTACTTGTTCGATTTCCTTCATCAAAGCCAGCAAAGCAGAGTCTTTCTTTAGAGCTTCCTTATTTATTTTTTGTGCTTGTTGTATCGGCAGTGTTCCCAAAAGACCAGTTTTTGAGTGTAGATCTTCAATGACATCATGGATTTCTACGAAACTTGCAGGGGAGTTCAATAGATCCACTGTGGTGATCTGTGATTTCTTCTTCTTGGTCTTCTTCTTCTTTTTTACTTTGGAGGGCTGGGATTTCACCGGTGTATTGTTTTTGAGCAGAGCGAATTTGTCCATTCGTCCACCCAACATGAAAAAGTCATCATCATCGTCGCTCATTTTTTTTTTGGTTGCTGGCTTCGCTCGTGGCTCAGTGCTTATGCTTTGATGTCTTGGTACCTATTTCCTGGTACTAATGATCTCTTGATAATGATGATCTCAGGTATTATCTGTTGATATTAGTCTGTGATATCAATCTGAATAACTTCTGAATATTATCTCCTGCTACCAGTTTCCCGATAGTATCATTATCTTCATACACTGACTGATATCCTCTACAATACCATCCCCATAAATACCATAAATGGTGATGGCATATCGATCCATCATTTGTTTTTGCCCACATCCCCATTATGTGCCCTGGCAAATAGAAAAATTTTAAGCCGAAGTTTTCCACTTGAAAAATTGACGAAATTTGCAGTGAAAAAAAAGAGCAAAAGGAAGAAAATTTTTATTAAGAGCCAGTCAAAACAGCTCTCATGTTAGAGGCAAACACAGTCGACTTTCAGCACAGTTGTATTATCGAATTCACGAGTTGGTAGCATATCTATGATAATTATATAATTACAGTCAGATTAGCTCCCCCTAGTGGCATCAACATACTTACCATACATAATATATACCTCCAATAATGTCGGCTCCAGGACCTCTCCCATTAGGAGACTTAGCACAAATGAACCTCGGAAACCTCCCTAACATGGCCAATCCGGGAGGAATCAACAAGGACAAGCCAAACTTCTGGTCGTCTAACCCGGTTTTCTCTTACTTAAATGATGTTTATGGCGGATTTTCCGACCATAGAAAAGAAATTGGGTTGCTCAATCCAGGTACCATCGAGAACTTGAACAAAGAAGTCTCCAAAGAGGTGTTCTTGACCCAGTACTTCTTCACCGGATTAAGAGCTGATTTGAACAAGATTTTCAGCACAAACCCAGTGTTCCAAACGTCTCATTCCTTGTCTATTGGATCTAAAACCATGCCTCCATACACCTTCTCCACGCTTTATGCCAGCGAGAACTTGTTCATCCAGGGTAACGTTGATAACGAGCTCTCGTTGTCCGGTAGATTGAACTACGGCTGGAGTAAAGATGTCATTTCTAAGGCTACTGTGCAATTTGCTAAGGGCCAACCTCCTGTAGTGCAGTTAGAACAAGATGTACAGGGAATCGACCACTCTCTTAATTTGAAGGCATTGAACCCATCGATGTTGGACGGATCATTTTCGGGTGTGTTGGTTGGATCCTTATTACAGTCTGTGACCAAGAAGTTGTCGCTTGGTCTTGAGGTTTTATACTCCAAGATGAGCTCTCAAATGCCACCAGATGCCGGTGTTTCTTACGTCGGTAGATACAATGCCGGTGACTGGATTGCCTCGGGACAGTTCCAGGCCTCTCAGGGTGCTCTTATCACGTCTTTCTGGAGAAAAGTCAGTGACAAATTAGAGGCTGGTGTTGAAACCCAGATCCAGGCTTCTTTGAGACCAATTGCTGACCCAGTAATTGGTCAGGTTGTTGGTCATGAGCCTGTTATTAACGGTGTTACATCCATTGGTGCCAAATACGAATTTAGACAGTTTGTTTTCAGAGGCCAAATTGACAGTGAGGGGAAGGTGGCCGCTTTCTTGGATAAGAAAATTTTGCCAACTGTGGGGATATTATTTTCTGGAGAATTAGACCATTTCAAGAGCACCAGTAGATTGGGTCTTGGATTACAATTCGAAGCTCCAGGAAGCGAGCAGGTTATGATGGCCCAACAAGGGTTGATCGATGCCGAGGGAAACCCAATCCCAGGAGCCCAGCCACAACCGATCTAAGCGAATCGGTATGCGATTAATATCGGGATAATGTTCTTCATGTACATATATAAAGACAAGAAAAGTGTTACACGTGAGTGTGTTATATTATTGCCGGTGTAGAATATGTAGATGTATTGTAGAATATGAGCAAATGATGTGTAGATGTCGAGCGGACGTATTGTAGATAATGAGCAGATGCTGATCCGAGCGAAGCGAGCAACCTAGCGTGAGCGAGGTCCAGAAAAAAAAAGAAGAGCGACCAACAGACCTTCTACAGATGTCCTGCACACAATGATGATATGACAGTTCTGGACTTGGTTCCGTAACCCTGCCTCAACATGGCTGGTGGTATACACTGATGGTCATCTTACATAATAATGGAGGCTATGCATAACATACATAAGGCGAGGTAAACACCTGACTTTTTTTTCAACATGTAAGCCCTTTAAACGATATGCCACTCCCACAACACCCTACTCAGATAGATCACCTATTGACCTCCGCCACCGCCACCGCAGTGCCTCATCTCAACAACCACCCTACTGGTCACCCCCAAATACTCAGCCCGAGCGAAGCGAGCAACCAAGCGTAGCGAGGTCAAAAAAAAAGAAAAAAAGAACAATTACTGACGACAATCAACCACCAACCCCAGTCCCCATATCCTCTCCCTCCCTTTCACTCCCCAAAGCCCAGAGACGTCCAGCGGCCGCACAAGAGAGGCCAGGTAGCCCATCAGTTCTAGTCACGTGCCGTTTTCTATAAGCAAACGAGCACGAAAAATTTGAAATTCGATTTTTGGTTTTCCCTTTTTGAAATCTCCTTTGCTTAATTAATAGACAGCCACCGTTAACTCGAGACTATATATCCCAAAGACCGCGACGAAAGAACGGGATAGTCATCGAATCACGACATCCTTCCAGACACGCGAATTCAGTATTCCTTTTTTCACATATCGCCGGCATTGCATCCACAGAATTCTGTTGGTATTATTGATAGATTGATCGGCAAAAAGGTGCGATAGAGATTGTCATCACACTTACCACCATAACACGGTCGTATTAAGTGTTTTTATACAGCGTGCTCCCAGCATTTTGCTCGTGTTCTTCGTTCTTCTAGATAGCATCCCGTTGCTCTTTCTCTTCATACAATGACCACCGCTACAAAGTAAGTATTTTTCACTTTATGTGTATTTCATGCGCCTCAATACGCCACAGGTCCCGTGCATAATACTAACACCCCCTAGAAAGATAATGGTCAAGCTCGTCGCTGCCGAGGGCCTTTATAAGCGCGACATGTTCAAGTATCCCGATCCATTTGCCGTGCTTACGATCGATGGTACCCAGACAGGCAGCACCACCCCCTGTAAAAAGACGTTGAATCCGTACTGGAACCACGTGTTTGAGTTCAACGTCAAGGAGGACTCCATCCTCACCATCCAGGTGTTTGATTCCAAGAAGTTCAAGAAACGTGACCAGGGGTTCCTTGGCGTCATCAACATCCGTGTGGGCGATGCCATGGACCTTAATATGGATAACTTCGAGGATACTATCACCCGGACTCTCCAGAGATCCAACGACTCGTTATCTGTGAGTGGGCGTCTCATTTTGGTTGTTTCCAACAGAAACAGTTCCGGGGCGCCTGTATCAGGTGCTTCGGGTGTTCCGGCTGCTGCTACGGGCGCTACGTCCCCTGCAGCCGTCCACAGTTCCGGCCCAAGCGCCACTCCTGCCGCAGCCATCTCGGCTATCAGTAACAACAGCGGAAACCCTCCTGGCGCCGATACTCCCTCGGTTGCAAATGGCCATTCACGTCAGTTCTCCTCGTTTGAAGACCAATATGGCCGTCTTCCTTCTGGTTGGGAAAGAAAAACCGACCAGTATGGTCGCACATATTATGTGGATCATAACACAAAGACAACCACCTGGCGTCGTCCTGCCGTGCCTGATACTGCTGGGGCTACTAGCGCCTCCCATGGTGCCGAGGGAAGCTCCAGTTATATGGAGGCCCAAAGAAGACAGCATGCTGCCCGTACGTTGCCCGGCGAACCGGGTGTTGAGACCCACACTACTGGTTCCGGTGCCAGCGCGGTGGTAGTTAACACGTCAGGTGACACTCCGGCTGCTAATGGAAATTCGGCGCTTTCCATGGCCGCCAACAACACCACGACCCCTGGACTAGGTGACTTGCCATCGGGGTGGGAACAGCGTTATACTGCCGAGGGCAGACCGTATTTTGTAGACCATAACACCCGGACAACCACCTGGGTTGATCCTCGTAGACAGCAGTATATACGTACGTATGGGCCTACGGCCACGATTCGTCAGCAGCCGGTATCAGAATTAGGTCCATTGCCATCCGGCTGGGAGATGCGGATCACCAGTACTAGTCGTGTATATTTTGTGGACCATAACACCAAGACAACCACCTGGGACGACCCAAGATTGCCTTCGTCTCTTGACCAGAACGTCCCACAGTACAAGCGTGACTTTAGACGTAAAGTGATCTATTTCCGCTCGCAACCAGGGCTCAGGGTGCTTGCGGGACAGTGCCATATAAAGGTCAGACGTGACCATATATTTGATGACGCGTTCCAAGAGATCATGCGTCAATCGCCTGAAGAGTTGAAGAAGCGTCTTATGATCCGTTTTGAAGGCGAAGAAGGACTTGATTACGGTGGAGTTTCACGTGAGTTCTTCTACTTGTTGTCTCACGAGATGTTCAACCCAGAGTACTGCTTATTTGAGTACTCCTCGATTGATAACTATACGCTTCAGATCAACCCGAACTCGGGCATCAACAGCGAGCATCTCAAGTACTTTAAGTTCATTGGAAGAGTGGTTGGACTCGGTATTTTCCACCGTAGATTCCTTGACACGTTCTTTGTGGGAGCGTTCTACAAAATGATGCTTCATAAGAAGATTGTTCTCCAGGATATGGAGGGAATTGACAACGAGTACTACAAATCGTTGGTTTGGATGTTGGAGAACGACATTTCTGACGTTATATACGAGACTTTCAGTGTAGAAGAGCAGAGATTCGGTGAGACGGTTATCTATGACTTGAAGCCTGGCGGAAGAGACATTGATGTTACCCAGGAAAACAAGAAAGAATATGTAGAACTTGTTACTGAATGGAAGATCTATAAGAAGGTTGAAGAGCAGTTCAAGGCATTTGTTGACGGATTCAATGAGTTAATACCGAACGAATTGGTCAATGTGTTTGATGAGCGTGAATTGGAGCTTTTGATTGGTGGTATTGCAGACATTGACATTGATGACTGGAAGAAACACACGGATTACCGTGGATACCAGGAATCGGATGAAGTTATCCAATGGTTCTGGCAAACAATAAGCGAATGGGACAACGAAAAGAGAGCCCGTTTGTTGCAGTTCACCACGGGAACTTCGCGTATTCCTGTCAATGGATTTAAAGACTTGCAAGGGTCGGATGGACCTAGAAGATTCACGATCGAGAAGGCAGGAGAGCCTAACCAATTGCCTAAATCGCACACCTGTTTCAATAGAGTTGATTTGCCGCCATACAAGGATCTCGGTTCGTTAGAGCTGAAATTGACGTTGGCAGTGGAAGAAACGATGGGATTCGGGCAGGAGTAGGGTTGTTATTTTTTGACCATTTTTATTATCGTTTTCTAGTACCATTTATTGTATGTAATGTGCCTGTTTGTCATTCTGTTTCTATTTCTATTTCTACTCATTCTAATGTTTATGTTGTGCTTTCAATGCTAGCGAAGTGATTATAAAGGAGATGTGTAGGATTTTGTAGGGGTTGATAGATGTGGAGGATAATAGAGTATGATGTAATTCAGTACCCTATGATTAACTATAGCAGAGTATAGCAGAGTATGATAGAGTAAGTATGGAATAATACAGTACAATATGGTAGAATATAGAAGAGAACAGTAAAGGTTGGTAGAATACAGTAGATGATCGTAGAGCATACACAGTGTTTAGTAGAGTATGGCATAATATAGTACAGGATAGTTTTGTATCGTAGAGATAGGTACAGTATAGTAGAGTACAGTAGAGCATAGTAGAGTATAGTAGAGTATAGTAGAGTATAGTCAAACAGTATAAATGGTAGATGATAGTAGCATCTGGGAAGAAGAGGATAGCAGTGTCGGTATGGTATATTATAGTACAGTATATTAGAGCAGAAAATAATAAAGTATAGATAGAGGATAGTAGAGGATAGTAAGTAGAGTGTAATGGGGTATGGTAGAGTATCGTAGAATAAAGTAAACCATCGCAGAATATAGACCATCGTAGAATACTACAGACAATAGTAAGTACCGTAGAATTTAGTACTTCAACACAACAATTACCGAATACAACTAGCACCTCACTTTAGGTTCAAAGGATCTTCCATGTTAGACACTGGACGTAACGGAGTCAGAACAAAAACCAACGACGTCGATCTTATTATCGATCTTATTATCGATAGAATGTCTCTGAATGAGTTTCCTGTTTTATTGTGATTCGTGTCTCACTTATTTTGGTCCACAGTTGGTTATTAACCCCCTAATACTATTCTTCCGTATTCATTTAATACAAACCTCCCTATACGCTTATCTGCAGAATTACCACAACAAGCCGATGATCATCTATCCATCCGAGTATCTCCATTCTTCAGCCCTACAGCCAAACCTTATTCAAGCACAGATTATATTCGAAATAGATAATAAATAAACAAGTAACAGATATTAGAAAACAGAACCTCCCAAAAGAAACAGATAGAAATTAAAATAAAAAAACAATAAGAAGTCAACCCCCAACAAACTCAATTTCAAACTCAATTGCGCATGAAATCAGTGTCAATATTACTGAAATCATCGTCAAGGTTAACAGTGGTAAGACTAGGAAGTCCTCCTCCAAGGAAATCCAACATCATGTGCATTCCACCACCCCCCGAGTATTGGTCAACATCTGCAGGCAACACCTTGCACACCCCCTCCAAGAACCACACCTTTTCCTTCATTTCGTTGGTGAATTCACGAAGCATTGAGTAGTATACCCTCATGATACGCATGGCATCCATGTCTCCCGTCATTAAAAGCGACAAGAACGTCTTGTCCAACAACGCAGGGAACGCAAATATCCGGAGAAGGAAGTCCGATTTGTACCGTTCATTGTGAAGTTTATCCAAATAAGCAAGGGTTATTAGATATGGCGACGAGTACTCCACAGGATACAAGTCACTGATGGCTTCATCAAAACATTGGAGGTCCGAATATGTCTTGTTGCTGCTGGCTAATCGTTCAGGATTGTTGATGATGTCACCCAAATCACTGAGATCCACAGAGATAAACTTGTGGAACTTGGACGATTTGTTTAGAGGCCACACCGCGGTTAAAATCGTGGCCGCACCCTTAACATGATAGATCCATGCTGAGGCCGGCAACGACTTTGGGGTGTGTGAAGAAGGGAGAGAAGCATTGGCCAAGGCATCCATAATCAATATTAATGCACTGGCAACCAAGGCATCTGTGTTCTCCAACGAGATCTCCAACACCGCATCTCTAAGCAAGTTCAAGGCCTCGCCACGATGGGTGGTCACACAGTCATCAAGTCCTTCTTCAGTTCGCGACAAATGGGTTGCCGTGAAAGCAAGCACTGAATGCATCAAGAACGGATACTTGAACGCCAATGAAGGAATGTATTCGCTCCAAAGTTTCTCTTCAGATATCCCAGCAGCAGTGATGGTTGGCCACACCTTTGTGCTGTAATGGTACATCAACTTCAAGTCCAAGATGTTCAAATTGCCAGAATTTGAATATAAAGACGAAGACGAAAACGATGGTTTTGGAGAGCCACAAGCACTGGTAGCGATGGTTTCGATGTCCGAATTACCCTGAAGACTGAGTCCGCTGCTGCTGCTGCTGTCTTCAGGCGATCTTCCGTTCATGGACTCGGCAAGAGACCCAAGACGGCTCTTGCCGTGGTGGTTTGAGTCAGCAATTCCGTTGCTGTTGCTGTTGCTGATATTAAGATTATTGCTGACATTATTTAGGGTATTGTTGTTGCTATGGTCAACAGAATCGTCGTCAAGCAAGGGAGATGGGGTATTATTGTGGGAAAGCTGGCCAGAGCCCATCAAGGGCGACGATGGAGCTGTAGAAACAGCAGTGTCGGATTTACGACGGATTTGCTGCGATGCCAACGTATTTAAGCCTGGATAAAGCTCCGTAGAGTTGGCCAAACTCAACAAAGAAGCTGCCGTGGCAGTGCTACCGTCATCAGGGGCTCCATTATTTCCAGTATTAGCGTTATTGTTGTTGCTGTTGTTGTTGTTGCTGCTGTTGCTATTACTGACACCTTTACCCTTAGAAGATGAAGCAGCACCATTACTACCAGCAGCCATAGACAAAAACATGTTCATAAGCGGATTAGCATTCTGTGAGCTAAGGAACGAACCTATAAGACCAGCCAACGGCGATTGGCCGTTCTTATTTCCGCCATCCCCGTTCAAGAGATTGAGAAGCGAGGCCTGTGGGTTTTGCTGTGGCTGGGGTGGTTGTTGTTGTGGCTCAGGCTGCGGAGACTGTGGCTGAGGCTGAATGCGGCCAAAAAGCAAGTCCGGGTTACCTGTGGTAGGTTCCTGTGGCGAAGCAGGGCTTTCACCGCCACGTTTGTCGTCCTTCTTCAAGATCGAGGCGAGGTCGACAAAGTTGGGGTTATTGACAATTCCCTCGACATCGTTGCTGCCGTTGCTGTTGGTAAGCAAACGAAGAGCAGCGTTCATGATGGAGGAGTTCAAATTGGCTCCAAATAGATTGGCACCAGGAGAAAGCGATGCAGCAGCAGCAGCAGCAGGACTGCCTGCAGGCTTTGCGTTGAGAGACGTCGCGGCCGAAGCAGTGCTGGAGGGCGTGTGCTTGTCAACTTTACCAAGAGCAATGGCAGAATACGTACATTCAATGCCCATATGCTCGCACTTTCTACAGATAGGCTTGGTTTCGTCGCACTTGACCCTTCTGCGCTTGCAGGAGTTGCAGCCCTTTCTGGATTTTGTATGGAACTTTCTCTTTCCAGTGGAGTTCTTAAGTTTCTTTCCATGGGACTGTTCTTTGTCTTCGGTCAAGGTGATCGAGGGCATGGAGTTGGAGCCCTGGACAACGGTTGAAGTTAGGTGGTCTCTAGACATTATTGGGGCAAAAGGATACTAAATTGTTGAAATTTAGAGGCGACAAGCGAAGGTCGGATACTGTAGTGATTATGGTATAGATAATATCTCGAGATATGATTGATCTGTCTCTATCTATGTTACTGTGTAAGAAGACAATCTAATGTATAAGTATGTTGCAAGCAGATATGAGCGAGATGTGTCTGATAAGAAAACGAAGGCAATAATGACAGCCAGATGGACAAAAAGCTGGAGTCTGTAGACGTGTAGCCTTGCTTGCAAATGGAAACTATGGAAATCTCTGTGGTTTATATATATTAGGCCGAAAAAACCTCAAATCAAATAAAAAAAAAAAAAAAATTGTTGGTGTCGTTTAGATCACGTGTGCGGGAGCGAGCAAGCAAGTGTACGAGCGACCAGAGTCCCTCGCGGAGTTCTGCCGTACAGCGACGCGACAGCGACAAGCAATTCAAACAGCATCAGCAGGCGTGGAGGCGCCCCGAGTAATTAAATTGATGCAGCCCAGCTGCACAGTTTGGCTTCTCGGGATCCCTCAGTCCAAAGTCAAGACGAAAATTTTTCTAGTGGATGAAAGATCAGCCCCAACTTTGTCACCGCATGATTTTTTTTGGGGCAGCGATGGTTTGGGACGGATTTTTAGTGGAATTGGGGACGAAGTCAATTGGCCAGCCAATTAGGTTGCACATTGGCCAGAAGATCCAATAGGTAGATCCGGTAATTAATGAATGTAAATTAGCAATTATCTGTAGAGAACAAGCAGCTAGCGGTAGCTAGCGCATCCCGATTTCAGACAAGCCCTCGACCAAAGGGGATGCGACTCGTAATGTGGGATGTTCAACACTGCGGCGTGTGCAACAGCGAAGATCGCCCGTCCAGGGGTATTTCGACGTCGAGAAGGCTGTAGCAGTATCGCCCATATGCGTTTCCTCGACAATTAATGTTTAATTTCAATGCAACTGGTGGCTCGTGTTTCTGCTAAAAGCAGTATGGGTCTTTACCTCCGAAGGTTTATCTGGAGATTATCTTTGTATTCCATTATATTCCATTAAGTAAATGAATGTACAAAAAGCTTAAACGCAACGAAGCTACAACGGATTAGATTAGCTACTGGTGGATGATCAGCAATTAATTAGTTGCTTTGAAACCGGTAGGGGTGGCTATCTACCTGGATTCTATGGGGGTGGTAAGTGACAAAACACCACACACACCAAACACACACCACATGTGGTAGTTGATCATGCATATTAATAATACAATAAAGGTAATACAGGTATATGAAATATCCAATGTTATTATCCAATATATGTAATGCATGTGGTAAGTAGTGGGACACTGAAATTGTTGGACAGCTAGAACTATGTACAGCACTACTCCCTAGAAGCACCGATGTATAGTAAGTATACTCAAATATATGTGTTTATAGAATATTTACCGCAATTAAAAGGAAAGCCTGTACAAAAGAAAAGCCAATATAACCTATGAAGTATACAAGAGCGAACGTTACCAGGAAACTATGCATTGATTGGCCAATGGAAAATCCGCGAGACCAATCTAGGTACGTTTTGGTACCTACACTCTTTTCTGCTTTCCATGGAGTATGTGATATCGAAAAGGATAATTACAAGGAATACATCAGCGAATGTGAGTTTCGGAAGCAAACGCTAAGAAAGTCATGCGTGTGTTTCGGTATGACGTTTATGGTATTCAACCCGGATTAATTATCATCTAAGAGACTATTATGCTGTCTGAAATAATCCATTACAATTCTACATCCACATATTCTAAAAACTCTCGTCGATTTACTATATACGCTCAGAAGCACCTTAATGGTCATGAGGATCCTCTTTAGGAGGTTCCGGATCAATAGTGATCATGGTATCGATTCTCAAAATCGCAATACATGCCTCTAAAGCGGACTTCAACGACTTGATTTTACTCATAGTAGGTTCGATCACTCCATGCGACATCTCGTTGACGATCTTTCCGTTGATCAAATCAAGTCCGTAATATTTGTAGTTTTTACGTTTTAAGTCGTCTGGCAAGGACGATTGCGACTTGGCATGATATGCTCTCAATTTGGCAATCAATTCACTGGCGTCTTTAGCCGCATTAACAGCCAAGGTCTTTGGAATTATTAAAAGACTGTTAGCAAACTCGGCAATTGCCAACTGTTCTCTCGAACCTACAGTTGTTGCGAAATTCTCTAAATAAATATTCAATGCGGTCTCAACAGCACCTCCTCCTGGAACAACATCGCCGCTTTCAAGTGTTCTTTTGACCACCGACAACGAATCGTGTATCGATCTCTCCATTTCGTCCAACGAATAGTCGTTAGGACCTCTAAGCACAATCGAGGATGCCGAGTGTTTGCCGGTGTTCTTGATCAAAATACACTCGTCGTCACTGAATCTCACCTGTTCAACCTCTCCGGCTGTTCCAAGATACGATGACTCAAAGGTTTCAACGCCTTCTAAGTTCGACATGCTGGTGATAAACGTGGCTCCGGTTGCTCTGGCAATTCTCTTCAAATCCTCTTTCTTACATCTTCTGACTGCCATGGCCTTGGCCTCTACGAACTCCTTCAAACACAAATCGTCAATTCCCTTGGTCGTCAAGATCACGTTGGCTCCGGCATTGAGGATCATCCGTATTCTTTCAATAACAATCTCCGACTCTCTCTTACGGACCTCCTCTAATTGGGCTGGATCATCGATGTTGATTTGGACACCTAATGCCATTTTGGCCTTCTGTAAGTTCAAATCAAGCACAGCAATCTTAGGATTCACGATCTTCTTTGGCATTGCTTGCGAAGCAATCGTGCAATTGAGAGCGTATCCATTGACTAGCACCGATTCAAGCGATGATTTTCCGTGAGCCTTCAAAATGTTGACGGCCTTGACTGGATATTTGACCTCGCCCTGGTTATTGGTGGTCTTGACAGACAACATGGCATCAACAACCATCTTGCTGAAGAACTCAGAGTCTGAACCAATGATCTTCGAAGACATCGACGTCTTGGCGATGTTTATCAACGATTCTTTGCCCAAATTGTCTACTGGCTGCGACAACACAGCATTGATATATTTAATTGCCTCCTTCAAGGCAAGTCTGTACCCAGTGATGATTGTAGTTGGATGGATCTTGTTTTTGACCAATTCATTGGCACGTTTCAACAATTCAGACGCGATGATCACAACTGAGGTAGTTCCATCACCAACCTCTTTGTCCTGTTGCTGTGCTAATTCAACCAAAATTTTTCCTGCTGGATGCTGGACATCTAACAACGAGAGAATCGTGGCTCCATCATTGGTCACAGTGACGTCTCCAATATCATCAACCAACATCTTATCAAGACCCACAGGCCCTAAAGACGACTTCACTACATTTGCCACTGAAGCTGCGGCCATCACATTTTGATTTCTGATATCGTCACCACTGACTTTCTGGCCTCCAAGAACTGTTAACTATGGGTTAGTAAAATGTCTGTAGATATGTAGCAATTGCGGCGGTTTTTCACTTACAGAGTGTGTCAGATCTTGACGCTTGATAAACTTGCGACATTGTGGATTTTGTTTGCGATATCGGTGATCAACTATGTTGTGTGGTATCTGTTTTACGCTTGCGACAGGTGGCCGCTATAGTTAGTATTTCGCTATTGAAAGATGCTTTTTTTTTTTGCTTATTTTTTTCCGTCAACAAAATGAAAATTTTTATCGCTTTACTAAATGTATGGGAGATTTGTTAACTATGAGGAAAGTTAATATGAAAGATTTACTATGGGAAAATTACTATGGGAAAATTACTATGTGAAAATTACTATGTGAAAAATACTATATTTACCCGGATGGTCGCAAGACGTAAGATGCCGTCAACATGGCTTCTTTAGACATAGCTACTTCAATCACACCTGCTTCAGTTACATCTACTTCAATTCTTAAGTGCTTGGCCACAGCTGACAGACATTATCATATATATTTGCTAAATAAACTCCTATACAACCACTACTAATCACTATCTTCATCTTCGTCCTCACTGCTTTCTTCCTCTGCACTGTTCAACCATTCAATGAATTGATCAACATACGTGTTATTAATACTGTCTTTCTTCGTAGTGTACCATTCAATGATATTGTCTTCATCAACAAGCTCCGAATCGTAGAAATGCTTCAAGATGAAAAATTGAAGCTGTTTCCCATTAATCACCCCTTCCTGTTCTTGTTTCTCAGCCAAATTATTCAATATACACAACAAATCAATTTCATCCGCCTTCTCAAACACTTGCCGTTTAAACAACCCGCCCCATCTCGACATGATTTTTTCCACCGCCTCGCTCAATTTCAATGTGTTGGTCTCAACAAAGTTGCGGATCTTGAGAATCAATGTAGCCAACGTGGCTGTCCGCACTTTGCTGTAACTCACATTGATCGACATTCTCAAAGTGTTGAGCTCGAGCAATGCCGTGTCCATGTCATGGTTGTTCTCAATAGCTCTCACAATCGTTGCCTCTGCCTCTCTCATGAACTCCAAGTCTTCCCGTTCACGCTGTTTCTCGGGACTCAAAACCCCACCGCCCATAGTGCCGTTAGCATTATTTGCGTAGCTGCTTCCACCCTCATTAGAGAACTGCGAGTTGGTTGAGTATCTTCTGCCACTGAGTCTCTTATCTGCTGTTCCAACAGCCAAAGAACTGCCGGAGATCGATCCTCCATGAGCGTGGCCTGACGAACGTCTATGTGACCCGCGTCTATTATTCTTTCTTCTGTGTTTATTGCTTGCACTTTCAAATGAACTGATGGAATCGTCCGATAATGCTAGAGAAGACACCTTGTAGAGTAAAGAGCCCGATGATTTACGGCGATGATGTCGTGAGTCTTCATCCTCAAAATCTTCCTCGTCGCTGTTCAAGGCATCCACGAATGCAAATCCAAGACCATGAGGACCAACGATGTTGGAGTCGCGAACCTTGTTCTCCTCGGTCTTTTTGACGTCCTCGACGTCACTATCGCTATCGCTGTCTGAGAAGAGCCCTTCGTTTGGATCCTCGATCTTTTGGTCAATAATTTTGGTGTCTTTTTCAATCGCAATTCCTGAATCGATAACACAGTTAAATCCAACTACTGATCCACTGGAAAGAGTTACATGACTCTCAATTTTCGAATTCGACCCCACAATTGTGTTTATCAACTGTGCACCATCTTTGACTTCGATGTTATGGAAGATAATCGAGTCTTTGATGGTCACATTATTGCCTATCTTCACGTTGTTTCCGATAATAGAGTCATCAATCACAGTGTCATCGCCAATCACCGTATCGTAACCTATCACAGTGTTGGACAAGATCTTGCATGACTGCGCTAACAATATGTTTTTGTCCTTATATATATGGTTTGCTTCGTAGCGATAGTTCTGTTTCTCTAAGAGATTCATCTCAGGAACTATCGGGTATGTAAACCGTTCCACCATGTCCTTGGTGATGGACTTGTAGGTATCGTAGTCAGTAACACGCGCACCGTACTCGTCGCTGGATGACACATAGACATAGATACTACGTTTCAAGAGATCGAATGTAAGGATACCCTTAGTGAAATCGTTACGAATGTGCTGGAAATCAAAGTTATCCTGGTATATCGAAGGCACAACCTCGGAACAGATATCGATCTGGCAATCAATCAAGTCATTTCTCACCACAAAGTCGTCAACGTTCTCTAAAAACTCTGGATCAATAGCGATATTAGTTTTTGACCCGTTTCTTGGAGGAATCTGGTCGTAGTAAATACATCTGTTGTTGCTGTCGTCAAGAACAAACACAGACGGGGCTTGTTGTGATCTTGATCTGTGTGTGGCCGAAGCCTCGGCGGTGACAATAGTCATGATATGGTCTCTATCGGTCTCTTTAATCTTCTTATGATGAAGCAATGCCTTTTCGATATTGATGTTGGTCACGACATCAGACGAAATCAAAAGAAAATCCCCAACAATGATTGACCTGTTGTCCAAATCACGCATGACGTCACCCACAGATCTGGCTGTAAGTGACGGAACACATTGGATCTTGAATGGTGCTGCTGGCTCCGACCATTTCGATTCGTCAATGTATGCTTGGATCTTGTCGGCATGCTTACCAGAACACATGAGAAATACCTCATCGACACCCGAACGTGCAAGAAACTCGAGGGTGTACTCGATCAATGGGATGTTGGCCAACGGTAAGAGACATCTAGGCTTGGTTGCCGTAAGAGGCATGAACCTCGACTGGAAGGTGTCGGTTAAAACCACTGCCTGAAGCCTCTCCTTCTTCAAAACCTCCTTATTATGTTTCTTTCCGGCCATTGTGGATTGGTACTTGTGGTGGATGGTCTTGGGTGCTGCTGAAGGTTATAATATCTGTCTTCTGTTGCCAGTACAAGAGGCTCTTAGAAGAGGAATAAAAAATTTTCTCTTACACTGTGTGCTACTGAAAAAGTCAATGAGTCTTAGCAGGTCATAGCCCATATATATGGTATATGTGATTTATACAGCCCCATGCAGCTCTATACAGCCATTTACATCCTCTTGCATCGCCTTACACAATTATACATTTCGTCATGCTCCAATCATTCGGTTTTTATTGTGTGTTTTTTCCACACTGAAATATCTTCTGATTTGCTATTAGATGCTGGAGGTGGACGGGATGAAGGTCATAGATGTCACCATAGGAACATATTTGAGGCTAGAAACATGCTCGGATCGGTCTGCAGAAGATCCACTCTGGTGGGGTTTCGGCAATTGCCCGCAGTCAGACGTCTTAGTACCCAATCAGCTGACAAAACCCGCATCATCGCGGCACTTATCGAGGACCTACGGGAAATCAACCAGCATTTCTTCACCAGTCAGCTGAAACTTGACTCAAGACTCAGAGGAAAGGTCAATCTTCTTCTCCTCAACTTGAAAAGCCAGAAAAAGAGTGAGACAGGTGAGACCAATTACCCTATTCGGATTGGGTTCAAACAGATAGGTTCAGATGGTTCTCCACAAGGGGCCTCGCGAGTGCTTTTAAATGCATTGTTAGCAGATCCAATGAGCAGCGACCAGCGGTGGTACGAAGAGTTTAAACATCGCGATGCCAAGCTCAATCATTTAGCCATATATTATGACAAGTTGTACCATAAAAGACAGCTAGCCCGCTCCATGGCAGCAATGCGTGCAAAGAGACAGCAACAGGGTGAAATGAACAAACATGGAGTGTTGCATCCGCAGCTGTTCTCAGGTGGCGAAGTTGAGGAGGCCCTAGCTATTGCGATTGAGCAGGAAGTTGAAGAATTAGAAGACATCAAGTTTAATAAAGTAGAGAACCTCGTAGGAAATCGTGGACTCACTTTATGGGAAGTTGAGAGCCCGATTTTGAGCAAAAACGCAAAACAGAACAATTTCAAGAACCTCCATGATCTCTACAATACCAAGAATATCGATAAGCAACGCGAAATTGCGATCAATAACCTTCAGTTTCTTGAGTTTTCTGACTCCAGCCAGCTACCAAGCATCGGTAATTGTAATGTGGCCAGATACACAAGTCAAGAAGACGAATTCCATGAGTTTTACGAGTACGATGAAGAGTCTGAGAAGTTAGACGTAGAAGACGGATGTCATATGTATGTTTATTACACGAAGGATGAGCTTCAATTGCCCACAGATGAGATATTCCCCTACATTGTGGTTGTTGACAAGCAGAATCCTATTGTAGTTGATAAAAACCCGGTGACAAACACAGGAGAAACCGTGATGGTCAACAACGAAACAATTGTGCCAGTGAACTCAGAATTAGCACAATCAGCTAATGAGATCCTAATGCAAGACTACGGTGATACCACACGGTTTCTTCAGGCCCTTAACGACTCTAATCTCTTGAAATTGTCGTACACAATCAGCATGGCGACTAGCGGCAACCAAAACATGGCTGCACTTCTAAAAATAATCAACAAAATGATCACTGCCAAATATTTCAACGGAAAAATCACGGAGAACAACAATTTGATGGACGAGAACTTGCTCCGATTCGGAGAAGTCATCAACAATGAAGTGCGTGAGTGGTCCAAAGAGGCAAATCATTTCTTACAGAACCAATTTGCGGCAAATTTGCTCAACTACGAAAAGGCGAAATTGCCATGGTGGAAAATCGTGGTGATTAACGACGATGTCGAGTTCTACTTGTTAGAAATGATCAACCAATCGTTGCTAGTTGATACCGACGACCACCATGTAAATAATAAACGAGCAGGTAATTTCTTGGACTCGTTTAACTATATAGAAGGTAAAATTGACTCGTACAATGACTTGTTATTGACAGGAAAGCCCTCGTCAGATATGAAGCCGCAGCCAATACAGAAGCCCGTAGCTTCCTCACAGTTCTTGACAGACCAACTCACGCCTGATGTCATTGAGATTCAGAATGAAACTGTCAATTTATTGACGCAAAATTTTGTTGGAATCCAGCTTCCAGTGATGTTGGTTTCTCTAGGAGGGTACTATTTCTACGGGTTCGATGTAAGCAATATGGTTGCCCTTTCCGGGTTTTCGCTTGCATTTTGCTTCAACAATATCTCCAGGCTGTGGTACGGTATAATGAAAAATTTCAAGAGGAAGATCACCGAATGTTTACGGTTGGAAATAGTGAACAAAGAACGCCATTTGAAGCATAAATGGGAACAAGTACAGGCCGAACAAGGCGGACAAATAAAGCACAATGTTGACATGTTAATTAAGTTCAGAGCGGATATAAAAGAGTTTGAGTCCGTGTGTGTTGATAAATAGGCAGATAACACGTTTAATGACTATTTCTTTGCTTGTATGGCAATGTTATGGCCGACACAATATTATTACAGCGTAACGCGCTCTTCCCGATCCGTCTAGATTTTCCCCAGCTTTAGGGTTTTTTGGTGTGTATTTTTCAGCCCCGAACATTGCTCGGATGCCTTGACGTAATTACATAGATTAGATAAAGAGATATAACGAGCAACCTTTAGTTTCAGTGTTGCTGTGGTGGCAAACTAGTTAAAAATACAATAAATACAGAGCCAACACCTCTTTATTGCGGTCATTATTGTAGTTTTAGTAATACAAATGACCTTCTTCGTAGATCGTTATACAAAAGAAACAAATATGGTTAAAACTGTCATTATTACTGGAGCTTCCTCGGGGATCGGTCATGCTATTGCCCTTGAATTTGCAAAAAGGCCTACCAAGTACAATATTATCGTTCTTGCACGTCGTCTTGAACGCTTGGCTGAACTAGAAAAGGCGTCTCCGTCCATCAGGGCCATTAAGTTCGATGTCAGTAGCCCAGAAGACCATGCTAATCTCAAGCTGGTGATTGAAAAAGATTATGGTGGAAAAATAGACATCTTGCACAATAATGCAGGAATTGCAAGCACCTCTCCACTCTTCGATCTTCCGGATGCTTCCATTGAGAATATCCTTGATGTCAATGTCTTGGGTCCGATCCAATTGGTGAAAGAATTGGGTCCTTTTGTGGTCAAAACCAGAGGTGTTATTGGATTTACCGGGTCTATTGGCGGATATCTTCCTGTCCCATTCAATGCTGTTTATTGTGCCAGTAAGGCTGCTATTGATGGATTTGTTAATTCCTTATCGGTAGAACTTGAACCTTTAGGTGTAAAGGTGCTTAACATTGTTACCGGTGCGGTTGATACTGATATTGATGATCCTGTCAAAATCCCTTCCGACTCTATATATGCGGTACAAGGTGTTGAAGCATATGAAGCTACGATTGGCGATGCTGTGAAACAATTGTATCCTATGCGACCTGAAGTGTACGCAAAGAAGGTCGTCTCTGATCTAGAGAACGCCCAAACTGGTATCACCAGAAAATATAGAGGGACTATGGCCAGTGCAAGTTATTACCTCGATGCTTACGTTCCTCGGTTTCTCTTGGTAGCCGCTTTTGTCAAGCAATTGTCACTTGGAATTCTTTTTGGAAACTTAAGAAAGGCATATAGATGATTAGATGTCTCTGCTTTTTATTAGATGCCTAACATTTTATTAGTTAATTAATCACTGCAGTAAAAGCTGTCTTTATCTGTCAAGTAGATTGGTAGCTCTCTTAATAAATTACATGTAGTGTTGTCATTAAAGTATGCATTTATGTGTGTACACAGAATTAGAGACATACTCTGTTTTTTTTCTATGCGGATGAAAGTGAGTGTACCGATTCGGATAAATCCGCTGTATGTTCCCAGCAAAGATCCGCGATAAGATGATACTCTACTAGGAAGTTTTGCCTCAATTGAATATATACACACTTGATTCTTCAATTCCTTTCCTGTTAGTTTTATTTTCTACTTTAGCTGTTCTAAGATCAAGCAGAACTACCACAGAATATGGCCAAAACTGTTGTCATTACCGGGGCATCTTCGGGAATTGGATATGCTCTTGCTCTTGAATTTGTCAAGAGACCAACTGACTATAATATAATTGTTCTTGCACGTCGCCTTGAACGTTTGGCCGAGCTAGAGAAAGTGTCTTCATCTATTAGAGCTATTCAATTTGATATCAGCAAGCCCGAAGATATAGCGAAATTGAAAGCGATCATTGAAAAGGAATACGATGGAAAAATCGATATCTTACATAACAATGCAGGTATTCTGAGTACCTGCCCTCTCTTTGATCTTTCCAATAACTTGCTCGAACAAACCCTTGCGGTCAATGTCTTGGGACCAATCAAATTGACCAAAGAATTGGGGCCGTTTGTTGCTAACACAAAAGGTGTTATTGGTTTCACTGGATCTATTGGTGGTTATGTTCCTATCCCATTCGGAAGCATCTACTGTGCAAGCAAGGCAGCCATTGATGGGTTTGTCAACTCTGTATCTGTAGAGTTCGAGCCTCTTGGAGTTAAGGTGATCAATTTTGTCACAGGGGGTGTATATACCGATATTGACGATCCAGTTATCATCCCTAATGACTCTATCTATGCAGTTCAAGGAATACAAGAGTACCAAACCGCAGTGACTGATGCAGTCAAAAAGGGACATCCAACACCTGCAGATGTTTATGCTCGTAAGGTTGTTACTGATTTGGAGACAGCCAAATTAGGTTTGATCCGGAGATATAGAGGCCATTTTTCTACTGCTAGTTGGTTTATGAATATTATATTCCCTCGTTGGTTGTTGGTGTCTAAGTTGCTTAAAAGATTGAGTCTTACAAAGGTATTTGCAAATATCAGAAAGGCACGTAAATAGATATATTTCTCTTAATAATATATACAGGAAATTCAATCCACTAAATAATATGGGTAATATACAATAGAGCCTCGATAATACACACTGGAAGCTCAATTCTCTCTGAGTAGTATTCTCTGTCTAGTAACCAATTGCTGTTCAACGGATATAGTGCCGTAAAAATTACTGTATGGAAAATGCACTGGTTTAGCATTCTCATCTTAAAAATACAGATTTTAACAATAAAGAAGATATTGGTGTCAATATTGCTACCCAGAGAGAAACCGTGTGTTGACATTGCTACTCCTTCTTTTCTGAAGTCCTTTATATTCTGTACGTGGGGAAGACGTTATTGTTGCTTAAAGGGTCTCTGCATAATAGGCGAAAATGAACATGAAATATTATACTGTAACCACAATCCACAGTTGCTACCTCGTTGACGACAGCAATTACAGTTTCTGCGTTTCTGACGGTATATAGAGTGGGTAGAATACTGCCTGTTATTTAATTTTGTATTTATTATAAGTTTTTATATGTAAGAGAGAAAATAGTAACATAGGAATATACTGACTATTTAATTATGAAAGAAAAATGACTAAAACTGTTGTTATTACTGGAGCTTCGTCAGGTATAGGTTATGCCCTAGCCCTCGAGTTTGTGAAGAGATCTACAGATTATCGAGTTATTGCCCTTGCTCGGCGACAGGAACTTTTGTCGAAATTGGAGCATCAATCACCCAATATTCGAGCTATCAAGTTCGATGTCACAAAGTCAGATGACATTGCTTATTTAAAAAGGGTCATTGAAAAGGATTATAATGGTAAGATTGACATTTTGTATAATAATGCAGGAATAATCCGCACAGGCCCAGCATTGGATGCCACCGATAAAGCTATCGAGGATACATTTCAGGTGAACGTATTCGGACCAATGCAACTAGTTAGGGAACTAGGACCTTATGTTATCAATACAAAAGGTGTCATAGGGTTTACAGGGTCAACGACAGGTGAGATGCAAATTCCATTTGTTAGTATCTATTGTGCAAGTAAATATGCACTTGATTCTTATGTTGGGGCCTTGGCTGCAGAACTCGAGCCTTTAGGGGTCAAAGTGATCAACTTTGTTACTGGAGCGATCGATACACACATGGATGATCCCAGTGAGATTCATAGTGGGTCTATTTATGCAGTGCAAGGGGTTGAAGAATACGAAGCTGCTCGACGTGATGTTCTCAAAAGATCAAACCCAATGCAACCAGAAGTATATGCTAAGAAGGTGGTCTCAGACCTTGAAAATGCGAGATTTGGTGTGGTTAGGAAGTACAGAGGGAGACTTTCCAGCACGACTTATTGGCTGACTCTTCTTTTGCCTAGATGGTTAATGTTATGGATTTACACCAAAATGTTTCGTCTAACTACTATGTTTAGTAACTTGAGGAAAATGCATAAGAGCGATGTTTAGCTGGTTTAATTAGCAATATTATGACTGCCAATGAATATACGAAACTGTTTTGTTTTGGTATTACTCGTAACTTGCTTTGTTTCTACATGTTGGGACAGGGTCGAAAAATAAGTAAGGAAAATATCAAATTTCCTTCAGTTGCTAACATGCATAAACTGGGAAAACACAGAAGCACAAAGCAAGATGTCGTGGAAGTAGCAAATTAATATAATATTATATCTACAAGAACTACAAAACCTACAAAACCTACAAAACCTACACAACCTGTACAACCTGCAAACCTTACACAACTTATAAAATGTTACCTTACGAAAGGTATAAAAAACTTAAAGGTAAATCAGCAAACCTTCAAATGTTTATGCCTGCATGGCACCGACAAAAAGATGGCCGCAGAGAAACTACTTGAGTTATTCCGAACGTTATTCTACTCTGAATTAGTTGAAATCATTCTAGAAGACTCTGGTAAAGCTCCGACAATGAGTGCCAGTACGTCCAACAAAATCACCAAAATGATGACTTCAGATTACCGCTTACAGAGTAAATAATTGCCTCTGTTCGACGAAACAATAAATCATATTGAAGACGCTATTTGTGCAGAAGCTCAAGGAAACTTTTCTTAGTAACTAAGCCTCTCTGCTGCTATTTCCGGCTGCCTATCAAATGTTAAGGATATCAAAGCTGAGAGTCCGGAATTAGACTATCAAGATACCTTGGTGATACTCCTTACAGGTCTTGCTGAACTCATGAACTTGATTTGTAATGGTTCGAGATTAACAGTATCGCGCTATACCAACCATAACGGAGTAAATTTGGACGCTCCATTAGATGCAAAAGGATCTATCTCAAAATCGCAAGCAGATATCACTGTTTCATTATCACAAGGTGGGCACAGTCGGACTGTTTTGGTGGTTGAAGTATAAAAAAACCATCCGTCTCCAAGATTGTTGGTCAAATAACAGCCACGGTAGTCATTGGAGAGATACCTGGTGAAACGGAAATGCAAGAGCCAACATCCATCAAGGTCGAGTTAAGTGAGAATAAAACGAAACGCGTTCACAAGCAATTGGTGGCAGAGCAACTTAGCTCCGGTTCCTCCGTTTGTATTTTAGCTGACGTTTTAAAGATGGTATCTGCCGGGTCTCCCATGGTTATTCAGAACTTCAAGGTCGCTGACTATAAGGCTCAAGGAATCTTCAATTCAAGGTTATTCTTGTTGAGTGTCCTCTGGAAACTGCTGCAGAAAAGTGTCAATCAATTGGATGCTCAACAAAGTACGGCTTACTGATGATGAATTTTTAGCCAAATTTTCGGAGAAATCCATTAGCATATATATGAAGTTGGCGTCAAAAATCAGAGGTAGATCATTTGACTTCACTCTGGAGAGCATGGATTTCACAATGCCTCAGTTTGAGATGGCCACCGATAATCAACCTTTCTCAATTCGAACCTATTCAGCTTGGCTATTATACGTTTAATAGCCAAGTTGTGAAAGTCACGGGCTCTGATTTGATTTCGCTTCTCCATGACGGATTCCACTCACCCGCAGCAATCAAATTCAGATTAACGCTTGATCCCTTGGCATGCTAATGCCCTAAAGGTTTTTGACCCTTGTAGAGGAAAAAGACACCATGGGGAAAAGAACTTCACTTTGGAATAGTTGTATGGTTCTCTTATCATGAGTTTCGTTCAGGAAAGAAGCAGTTATATAAAGTCGTCCAAAGTTGCCGGCTTCAATATTGTCTATATCGACCAACCCGCCCTTTCTGGCTGCTTCTATGGAATATTTCAGGACTGTTCTGTTATTCATTAATGCAATTCTTAATCACGGGTATGGTAGCATGAGAACCCCAATTGTCTTTTATAATATCCATAGTTATATCTTAACGTTAAACATTGATAAATATATATGGTTTCCAAATATCTCTCTTAGGCCTGTAATGATTATGCATGCCATGAGCAGATATCAAAGACCAGAATTTCTCAAGTAGCACTTGCGTTAACAGACAATTGTCTTTTTGCCTGTTTTTTCCCAGCAAATACTGCAGCCGAAGTATCGCAGATATATAATTACTTACATGAACGGGTATTTTGATGATTTAGTAATTATTATCGATATTGTATGGGCCAGTCAATACAACTAATACAACTAAAAAAGAAAATAAAAAAAAAAAAACAGAGCCACGAATAATGATCGCCAGTGACACATCCCGTTCAAGATGATCCTGCTAAGATGTCTAGTCGGGATACTAGGGTAGCTGTTACAAAGACGTCATCGACAGTCGCAACAAAAAAGTTACATGGATCTGGTACATAAAAGCAAAAGAGTGTCAATGCAAGAAAGTAGTGGATTTTAGCATTTTAGTGTCATCTAGTTTACACAATTCCTCTTGTTGTAAACAGACAATTGTGCAGCCACCAGCTATCGGATAATAAGTAGACACCGTCAACGTGGTTCCCATGATTTTACAGGGCCAAGGCTTAGAGTGAGGACCGTGTGGATCCACAGCAGCTACCAAATATATTTATCGTTTTCAGGTGAGGGTTGCAAGAACTACTGGCATGCTTATCAGTGCCTGATCAAACATAATTTTGTATGGAAAAAAACTTGATAAAGGCATACATATAAGACAAACATCAATCGATCAATCAAAACTAATAATCACCTCAGAGCTGCGTCTAATTAATCTTCCCAGGCCGCAATCTCAGGCCGCAATCTCAGGCCGCAATCCCAGGCCACAATCCCAGGCCGCCACTCCTCTCGCTAATCCCCCAGCCTATCCCAATCCATCGGTTGGGATATATCTCCTTCCTTCCCAAACTTAACCTTTTTTCCTGCCGCTGGCCGCTGGCTGCCTTTAGTTTCATTTGCCGGCGCAGTATGGACGGCATATAGTAAAACGCGTGCAGTCCAGCCCGACTAAGGCGGTCTTTTTTTTGTTGATATTTTACATTTTGGCTGGTGTTAACTTTGTGCGCTAACAAAAAAAAATTTTCTACCACTGTTTTTTGCCTCGCTCTCTTTTTGTTTCTGATTCTTTCTTTTTTAGTAATGATGATTGATGATAGTGGATTTTCTTTTTTTTGTTCGAATTTTGAATTTTGTTATTTTTCTATCAACTCTTTTTCTTTCTTATTCCCTTCATTCTCAAGCAGAGTGGCTACTTCCTAACCATACTATACTATATATTATCCATATACTAACGTCAACGAAGCCTGATTTTGTTTTGTCTTCTTGGTATCCCGTGCAACAATCTGCCAGTGTTTTCAAGATCATCGAGTGTCCGTATCTGTGAAGGATATACCGCAATCAGTCGCAGCAAGATCTTCCACGTCGCAACGTGCCAATTCATTCCAAAAGCTGCTGTAACCATCCATAATAATACTATCATCAATAATCGCCTGGCAAAATGCAAACCATCAAATGTGTCGTCGTAGGTGATGGTGCTGTTGGTAAGG
The DNA here is from genome assembly GCA_030490795.1 of Saccharomycopsis sp. yHQL182. Lineage (NCBI taxonomy): Eukaryota > Fungi > Ascomycota > Saccharomycetes > Ascoideales > Saccharomycopsidaceae > Saccharomycopsis > Saccharomycopsis sp. yHQL182. The sequence continues at coordinate 31,908 of JAKVQV010000011.1, read as the reverse complement.
TATGTATTCCATCCAGTTTTTTTTTTAATGCTTAAGTAATTACATTACGATAGTAATTTGTTGTTATTTTTTCTGCCTCCTTTTTTTTCCAGCAATTTCAGGCCAGCCAGACAACCAACCAACCAATCGCAAGGATGGTTGTAGAGGTGGACGAAATACATGATGGCGCTATGTAGTGGCGTACAAATGCGAGTTTTAAATTTCAAATAATAAAGTGGCCACTTATGGCCCCAACTGGCAGTGGCCATCCAAATTGCTGGAAAAACAGGAAAATTTCCACCCACGCATCCCCAAGCATTCCCAATACTAACATCTCTAGACCTGTCTCTTAATCTCATACACAACCAACAAGTTCCCCGCAGATTATGTTCCTACTGTGTTCGATAACTACGCCGTGACTGTGATGATAGGAGACGAACCATACACTCTCGGATTGTTCGATACTGCTGGACAAGAGGATTACGATAGATTGAGACCGTTATCATACCCTTCAACTGACGTTTTCCTTGTGTGTTTCTCTGTCATATCACCTCCTTCATTTGAGAACGTCAAGGAAAAATGGTTCCCCGAAGTCCATCACCATTGTCCGGGAGTACCTTGTCTTATTGTTGGAACCCAAATCGATTTAAGAGAAGACCCCCTCATCATAGAAAGATTACAAAGACAAAAGTTGAGTGTGATCAGCTTTGAAAGCGGGGTCAGATTGGCCAAGGAGTTGAGAGCTGTCAAATACGTCGAGTGTTCTGCTCTTACACAAAAGGGGTTGAAGAACGTCTTTGATGAGGCTATCGTTGCAGCATTGGAGCCTCCAGTGATCAAAAAGAACCGGAAATGTACTATTTTATAATTAACTTAACTCTATCTCGCTTAACTTACTTAACTCACTCATCCACATGCCTCCTCCACCCACGCCTCCATTGGTCGACGTCGACTTGCCCCTTTTTTTATGTCTCTCTCTCCAACATGTCATTTTTTTCCCTCTCTATTTGACTGATCTTTATATACTTTATCTACTATTATTCTTTTATAGTTACTCTTTTTATTTTTATCATACTATTGTTACTATTATTATAATTGTTATCACGAATGTGCGCTATTATGGTAAAATAGGTGGTGGAGATTAGTATGGGAACTGATTTTCTTGCCTAGGCTAATATTACATCATGTTATTATGCTGTGGATTACTGTGTGTAGGGCTGTGACAGCTGTAGCTGTGGCTAAAGTGATAGCTCAGCGCTGAAAATGGTTACCCCCTTACTGTCCTTTTTTTTGCTGCTAACAGCACTACGAAAACATGTGCCATAATTTTTACGTGTATTTGACGCCAAACAGAATATCGCGTCTGGTGAAGGATGCGCTCGGCCTTTTTCAGTGGGTCTTTTCATCTAACTCCTGCAATAGTTACTCTAACAACCCCAAAAATACCCAGAATGACAGCCACAAACCAGCTGGATCAGCTGGACCAACTTGTTACTGCAATCGATTACATCAACACTCAGGCACAGCTTGAGCACGATGCCAAAGAGTCGATGCCATATGACCCTAACAAATGCTCCTATGTATATGGCCCGATCCGCCAGATTCTTTTTGCATGTTTGACATGCGCGAGTGCAGATGGCGCGCATGAAAATGCAATATGCTACAGTTGTAGTATCCAATGTCACTCAGATCATGATCTTGTGGAGCTTTTCACCAAACGCAATATGGCATGTGACTGTGGTACAACCCGCATGAAGGCCAACGGTTGCTGTAAATTGCGGTACGCGCCCTCCCCCTCAAGCAATGGCACAGGCGCCAGCTCACGTCGCCACATATTGGCGCATATTCCTGCAGATGACATTCCTTCACTGAGCAACACATACAATCAGAACTACAAGGGACTATTCTGTTCATGTCATCGCGTGTACAACCCGGTCCAGGAAACCGGAAACATGATCCAGTGCAATCTTGGGGCTGTTTGTGGCGAGGATTGGTTTCATGAAGAGTGCGTATTAGGTCTAAAGCCCGGTTTAGTCAACCGAAGCAGCGGTGCTGCTGATGGCGTAAATGTTTTAGACTCGTTGCCTGAGGCCGAGGGCGAGGCTGCAGTATCAGCATCAGTAGCAGCTGGTGAAGATTCGTTCCTGGATCCCTTGCCATTACCAGGGTTTCCTGACTACGAATCTTTCGAGGGCTTTATTTGCTGGCAATGTGTGAGCAAATATCGTGAGATATTCGACGAAATTTCAAAAGAGAAGGATATCTGTTTGAGTCCTGTGTACCATGTCGAATCAAAGTCGCTCGAAGAACGTGATCAGTTACTTTCTGACCACAATGAAGAAGAAAGCGAGCCTGCTTCCAAAAAATCAAAATCAAATAGTGGTGATCTGGTACTGGTGCAAGCCAAACAGCTCGAATACTCGTTATTTCTCAAAGATGATTACCAGGATCTCTTTAAGGAGAAGTTTGTGACCTCAAAACTGTCTTATTCTCCAAAAATAACTGCTTTTTTGAAGGAGCATCAGTACTTATATATTGCCGAGCCGGTTTACGAACCTCCCCAGGACGACGATATCCAATCTGAGTCGGGCTCTTCGATATTTGACCTTGGTTCTAAAGTGTTGGAGTCATTGCCACGTGACCAAGCAGCTGAAGGAGTGCAAGCTTACGAAATGATTAGGGACAAGCTCAGAACCTTCTTGACACCGTTCGCCGAAAGAGGTGAGGTTGTCACCGAGGCGAAGATCAAACTGTTCTTTGACGAGCTTCATGGACTGTTGAAAAAATGAACAAGTATATATGAAATTTAATATTTAATGAGATGAGGTTATAAGTATGAAGGTCGCATCATGCATCATGTATGCTGGTAAAAAATATGTAATGTAGGTGTCATGCAATATATATTATGAAAAATTAACTAAAAAAGTAATCAAAATCATACGTTACCAATAACAATACTCTTGATAGTAACATAATCATTGATTCCGTAAACAGAACCTTCTCTTCCGAAACCAGACTGTTTGACCCCTCCAAATGGTAAACTGGCCTCGGAAATTCCCCCGGTGTTGACACCAACCATACCAACCTCAAGAGCCTCAGCAACTCTGAAGATTCTGGAGTAGTTTTCTGAGAAGAAGTAACCAGCAAGACCAACATCGACATCATTAGCCAATCTGATAACATCTTCCTCGGATGTGAATCTAACAAGCGCAGCAATTGGACCGAAGATTTCGTCATTGTAAACGTTCATATCTGGAGTAACATCACCTAAAATTGTTGGATGGTAGAAGTTCTTACCAAGGAAAGTAGCTGGAGAACCCCCAATAATGACTTTGGCATTTTTGCTTTTGGCATCATGCACTAAAGCCGAGATTCTGTCAAAGGATCTTTGATGAATAACAGGACCATGAGTGGTGTCTGGGGCAAGTCCATCACCCAATTTGAAGGTAGATACTTTTGCGAGCAACTTCTCAACAAAATTATCGTAAATTTTCTCATGAACAAAGATTCTGTTAGCACAAACACATGTCTGACCAGATTGTCTGAATTTACAGGCAATAACCCCATCAACAGCCTTGTCAAGATCGGCATCTTCAAAGACAATGAAAGGAGCATTTCCACCCAATTCAAACGACAATTTCTTCAAGGTGGAGGCCGATTGAGCCATGAGCAATTTCCCCACGTTTGTGGATCCGGTGAAGGAGATTTTCTTAATTATTGGGTGTTCAGTGACATATTTACCGACCTTGATAGTCAATTCTTGGTCACATGGCAACATGTTTACCACACCTTTTGGGAATCCGGCATCAATGGTCAATTTGGCAAGAGCTAATGCAGACAATGGAGTCTCGCAAGCAGGCTTAATAACACAAGTGTTACCGGCAGCAATAAGAGCACCTAATTTTCTGGTGATCATAGCCGAAGGGAAATTCCAAGGAGCCAATATTCCGCAAACTCCGACCGGTTGTTTGATGGTTATGATTCTGTTCTTGGTGTTGGTAGAAGCAATGGTATCACCATTAAGTCTAGGAGCTTCCTCGGCAAACCACTGTAAGAAAGAAGCAGCATAGTTGATTTCACCAATGGCATCGGCTAACGGCTTTCCGTTTTCAATGGTGATTATCTTGGCCAAATCCTCACGGTTTTCAACCATTAATTTGTACAAGTTGTTCAAGAGATCAGATCTTTGTCTTCCGGTAGTTTTCTTGAACAGAACAAAGGCAGTCTGGGCCGATTGGATGGCATGCTCATAATCGGTCAAGTTACAGTTGGTCACATCAGCAAGAAAGGCCTCTTCAGGCACGTCTTTTGCCGGGTTTTCAACCACAAATGTGGCAGGAGAAGTGGCAGAGCCATTAACCAATTCACCGTTGATCAAGGCCTTGGTGGTGATCAAAGAAGGGTTCTTAAGAATAGAAGTGATATGTTCAGACATGGTAGCAAAAGTTCGACGAGAAAGAAGCTGGCAAGTGGATCTTAGAGCAATCATTACGACAAACAAAAACTGCGAACTCAGGGATGAGAAGAGATATGAGGTGCTTATATATACAGTTTCTTTTCACCTCACTTACAACAAATGAACCGATGGAATTCCAAATCTAAATCCTATCGAGTAAAAAATAACACAGATTGTGAGTCTAATTGGCGAGCGGATCAACTATTGGTTATCCATCGCAATATTTATACTACATGTATGTGTGAGTAGGATTCATAGATGGGATGCCTTGGCCTACGAAGCTGAAAAGTATGGAGAAAAGTAAAGGTAAAATTTGGGTTTTAGTGAAGAAAAGGCGGAAAAGGCTGAATTAAGCAAGTCTAGCAGTCTCAGTTGGGCAACTGATCGGAATCGGTGTGTTGTGTTGATTGAGGGACGGTTATTGATGGGGGATTCCTGATGGGAGATTCCTGATAGGGGATTCCTCGACCGGGGTCATTACTCGGTTATAGGATTTGCTTGGTTAGGCCATTGTTCTCCGTAAGTCAGTGCTCTACTCTCCGCTGCTACAGCACTTACCTAGATTTTAATGGTAAAAACAACGATCCTACTCATGTGCCTCGGGGCCTGATTTATGTACTGTTTTAGATTGCAGCACGCTTTGCGTGTTGTTTGCTTACTTTTGGTAATGGTAGTGCATGATTATTGTGCTGCTTTTTGGTAATATCTTGCCTGGATTATACGCCTTGATTATACTCTCTTGATTATTATACTAGGTAATCTATAGTTAGCCTATACGATGGTTGTCCACTCATAACCACAAACTCCCCTCCCATCACATGACATCACATGATCCCCCGCCCAGCACATTTCCCGCTCACAAACAACCTGAAAAGAAAATCATTCTTTTTGAATTCTCACACACGATAATTCATAAGACCCTCATACACGTAATTAGACTCTTCTTATTCCTTCTGTATTATTTATTTCTTTATTTACCTATTTGTGATCTTATTACCTTTTTATGGTTACCGAGGATTCGTGAAAGATTGACGTACCTCTACATCCACATTATAGTTCCTTTTATTGTCGCACTATAATAATCTGCCTTTGTCTTTCTTCACCTCACTTATTTAAATATTCATCACACATAATTCGCGACGCGTGCGCGTAATAATTGCACCATGAACTTCAATAACCAAGCCAACCAGTTCTCGCCTAGGATGCCCATGAACATACCCCCGAACGTTCCCCCGGCCATGCTCCAGCAGTTTCTCCAACAGCAGCAGCAACAACAGCAGCAGCAGCAACAGCTGTTGAACCAGCTACAGAACGGTCAGCCCAACATCAACATGCTTCAGCAACAGCAACAGCAGTCGATGCTTCAACAGCCTACAAATGGCGTTGCTAATAACAACAACAATAATGCCAACAATAATAATAATGCTGGTAATAATAACAGTAATAATAACAATAATAATAACAACAAAAATAACCCGAACGGCATGCAAATGCCTGCAAATATACAGCAACAGAACCAGATGAAACACATGGTCCAGGCATACATGGCTAATCCTAAACAGTATGCCAATTTGCCTGCTCATGTGATACAACAGCTTCAACAGTTCGCGATTCTCCAGCAACGGCAACAGCAGCAGCAACAGCAGCAACAACAACAACAGCAACAGCAGAACAATAATGGGGGAAATAGCAGCATTCCGTCGCCGCAAATTGCTAATCAACGCGTGAATCTTCAGCCTCGAGGAATAAATCTCAATGGAATGCAGTCGCCAATTCCACCGCAAAACCCTGCTAATCCGCAGCTTTCGTTCAATGGTGCCAGTATTCCGCAGAGCCAGGTACAGGCCCAGGCCCAAGCTGTTCCTAGACTTCTGTCGCTTAAAGGAAACCACGCCAGACGGAGGTCCACGAAAGGATCCATACTATTGGACGCTTCTGCTGGGGGAATCATCAAGCCTACGGGCAGTCCAACGTTAGGAAAGGGGCGCAAATTACCACAACAGCCTGGATTTCCTAAGATTGTGCCTCCTCAAATGCTCAATCACATGGTTCCACCTGTAATGAACTCTCCTGTTGTTCCTGGCACCCCAGGGACTCCTATGACGCCAGCAACGCCTGCCACGCCTAATCTTGCCCATGACTTGAATCTTGTGCCTATAGAGCCGTTCTACTGGTCGAAAAAGCTTACCGAAGAGAAGCAGCCGGTCAGCAGCGAGTTGAAGCTCTATGAACAGATCAGTTTCAGAGATCTTGACCATGGGCTTCTGTTTTTGAACGGAACAGCCAACTCGAACGAGTTCAAGACGTTAAAGAACATCGAAAAGGCCAAGGAATACTACAATCAGATCAAACAGCAGCGTATGAAGTCCATTAACCTCGCAGTTGAGCAGAAAGTGACAACAAACACCCAGAACATCTGGGGGGACGGATACCAGGGCTACGGTAACTCGTTCACCAACGGCTTGACCAGGCTTGTGACGCTTTCTGAGCGCAAGAAACGCTTTGAATTGAAGGACTTGTACTTTTCACGTGATGACTGGCTCAAGCAGTCGGTGGCAAAGGAAGAACTCGTGCCAATCCGGCTCGAGTTTGACGTCGAGAAGGACAAGTTCCGGCTCCGTGACATCTTCACCTGGAACAGAAACGAGTCGTTGGTTACTCTTGAGTATTTTGTAGCGCAAATGATGAAGGATTACCGGTTTTCGAACCCTACTTTCAGCGACACGGTGCTAGCAAGTATTAGAGAGCAGATGAAGGAATATGACGCCTTCCCTACTCCTAAATTCAAAGACCGCAAGGCCCAGAAGAGCTACGAAGTCGAGCCGGAATTTAACCGTGATTTGCGGGTGCTTATTGAGATAGATATCACGATATCCTCGCATAGACTCGAGGATTGCTTCGAATGGGACATTCTTAATCCCGACAACAATCCCGAAGAGTTTGCCGAAGTCATGTGTGCCGAGCTTCAATTATCCGGCGAGTTTGTGACCGCTATTGCCCATTCTATCAGGGAACAATGCCAGATGTACTATAAAGCGTTGTATCTTATTGGATACTCGTTTGACGGGTCACGTGTGACTGAGGAAGAAGTGAAACACTGTATTCTCCCCGAAATCACAGTCAATAACTGGCTCCGAAACAACGAGGTTGAGTTGAACAGCGACTCGCCAAACATGCATTACACCAATGTCTTGAACAAATTGCACAATTACGTGCCTTCAGTGAAGGAAATGAGCTATTTGGAGCTTGAACGGCTTGATAAAGATCGTGAGAGAGAGTCCAGACGTAAGAGAAGAAACAACGGAAGATCGTTCAACCGTCGTGGTATTCCTAATTTGCCTGAGCTCAGCAAAGGATCATTACCAAAGACGTTCAGAACTCCGGTGCCTTCAACTGTGTTGCCTGGAGGGCTTGATATTGGGCCTGGTGCTTTTGATTATGACGAGTATTTGGAGGAGGTTGTGGAGCCAGTGGTGACCCTTCAAACGGCAAGTCTCAATGACGAGGGTAATCCTATAGATGCAACAGGTGCAGGTTCAGGGATGGGTGAATTAGGCAGCCAGGGACTTGTTAATGGATTGATAAATGCAGGGAATCCGTTTAATGGAGGTGCTAATGGCTTGCAGGTCGTTAGTAATCATAATCATAACGTGAAATATTATCATGATCCAGGGAGACAACTTTTTGTGACGATCAAGATGTGATATTGAAGATATGACAATTGAGATGTGAAATAATATAAATTAGAATTAGAAATTAGCACTAGACTAGACTAAAATGTATGGAAAGATTTAGATGTATAATTGACTGTAGACTGTAATTTAGTATAGGTGTGTTGTAAGGTGTGTTGTATTTGAAGGAAAACAGTGTCTGGTAGTATAACTATAGGTGAAAAATAACTATATTGTAGTGCAACTGGATTAGGTGTACTTGAATAACTGTGGTGAGGATTGTAGTAGTAATTGTATTGAAGTTCCCTGTCGAAGTATAACTTGAAAAACAGTATTGTTATGAAATCAATCAGTATATAATGGCACTATATAACGACAGTATATAATGGGTTTGTAATGAAAAGAGTAGAACTGGAATTTACCGGCATTATATATCTTCTGCGAGAGTAAAGTATATACTAAGTAGTCTTGCTACTCTATGCTTCCCATCACATTCTTCATACCTTTTTTGCTAACAATATCCTTAACTAGTATACAAAACAATACTCCTTTATCCTCTATTCTTATAGCTAGAAATAAAATACCAGTAAATTTCAGAATAAACTGTGAACAGTGAACTGATTGAAATTGTTGATAAACTCCAGACTCAGGTCTCAGATTTACTTGCTTGCCGATCGACAGGCTGTTTGGAAACTGTCTTTAGAGCTTGTTGTAGCAAATGACGACAATTCAGTCAGTGTTTGCTGTTAAATAATTCTTTGGCTTGATAGCTTTTGGGAAGAAGCCGCCATTTTTAGACCACTAATTGTGCTTAACTGTGTCTAGAGTGGGGATTCCGCCTCGAAGGCACCAAATACTGAGGAAAATCATCAAATGCGTGTTATGTCTTATGTCTTGGGTCAGTGCCCATCCACTAACTAACGTGCCATTGGTTACAGATGATGAGTGGTGTCTACATGGTGGTCTTATGTATTTTATATATATTATGGCTTCTATTTATCGGATATTAACTAGCAAATATATATAACTATTGTACATTGCGCACTCCAATGTATACTCCATGAATGACAGTATTACAGCAACCACCAAAGCAAGGGTCTTATTTTATATACCACACCTATGGATCGTCATCGTTTCAAACCCTGCTTGAAACCTGCACTAAACGATAACCGGAAGTAAGCCGATCCAGCAGTACCCTCTATCCCTCTATACCTCTATTCCTTCATATATATGATGAAGATATACATTCACAGTAAGCATGGCCCACTGCAATCATACCTTCCATTAATCAACATCGCCTCCATCGAGGGGTATAAGCTCCTCGGCTTATTGCCATTTCCTTCCATAATAAAAAGTTCCGAGCGTGCCACATTTTTATTAAGAACGGAAAGCTAAAAAAAATGACAAGCTAAAAATTCCAAACGAGACTTTTCTCTTTTGCCATCATCACTATTATCGTCAGTGATTGCTAGTTAATTTGGCTGGCTATCTATTGTTTTATTATCTATATCGACTCATACTACAGGAGTCTGAATATTTTTCTTGTTTCACAGTTCAATAACAGCTCAGAATGGTGAATTATCAAAGAGTGAGTGAATTTAATACCGTCATTAGTAGTGATATTAGTAATGGCATTGATACTAACAGCTGTCCACAGATAGAAGACAATAATCAGTCCGTGGATGACGTGACAAGTCCCTTGTTTAATTCTTTTGGCGAGTCCAACGACGGCTCGAGTAGCAATTTTGCTGTTCCTTCATATGAAGAGAGCTTCGATACGAGATTAACGAATACGGGAAATGAGGGCAACATCGATGAGTCGCATTTCTCCCAATCCATCAACCACAATAACACAAATGCCAATACCAATACCAATACCACCGTAGAGTCTCATGAGCTTGATAGCTTTGAGGATGCTCGTCAGCAGCCAATAGAAGGCGATGATTCTGCTGGAATGACCAATCATACAGGTAATTCAGTAGGAGGACTCACAAGAACCGCAAGATTCATCAACGTGGTGGACCGTGTGACCAACAATTCGCCAATGAGAAGAGCCCTTCATCGGTTCTTTCCTAATTATATTCCAGTTGGTTCCGGGTATCATGGCCAGATTATGGGCCAGGGGCTCCAAAATGACGGGGTTTTTTCTAATATGGTTGCCAAGCCGACGGTGAATCAGGTTGATGAGACCGACAGAGCGCCTCCTAGTTACGACGAAGCTGCAGCTGATGCCACGCCGCCTTATTGGGAGTCGACTGTGTTTTCTCCGTATGGAGACGAGGTGTTTGTAGATGGATTACCTGTAGGAAACATTGTAAACTTCATATGGAACTTGATGATCAGTTCTACGTTCCAGTTCATTGGGTTCCTTCTCACGTATCTTTTGCACACGTCACATGCTGCTAAGGAAGGTTCCAGGGCTGGTTTAGGAGTCACATTTATGTCATATGGTTATTATATGATCCCGGACCAACAACTCTTTGGAGGTTTAGGAAAGAAAACCAGCTCGGGGAACACAATAAGTGGCTCGAATTTGAAATTCGAGCCTGCTAATCCTAATAATTTCGATGTAGACTCAAATAATGTGCTAGAAGGATCACTAGATAGCTATCATTCGGTTCTAAATGACGGTGGCTCAGGCGTAGGAGCAGCAGCATCGTCATCATCATCTAACGTTGCTTCGCTGAGCGTCTCATCATCGTCTTCAGCCAGCAGTTCTGCCAATGGAGATGATTATTTCGACGAAAATAGTGCTCCGTTCATTGCTTATGGTCTCGTGGCGTTAGGAGTGTTTATATTCATCAAAAGTCTACTCGATTATCACCGTGCCAGACAGATGGAAAAGGTGATACTTGAAAGTCCTAGCGATGCTTACGATGCTCAAGAGGAGGTCTAACAGTGGTGGTTGTATGTATGTATGTCTATCTACCTAATAAATAATCGTATAAAAGGTTATTATTATTTCATTATTTGAAGCATCTTCTCGTAAATAGTGAACACAATTCCTCCACTGAAAAACAATCTTCCTAACCGTGGGGTGGCTCCCTTCCAGAAGGTCAAGATCCCCTCGTCCTTGTAGATTCTCACGAAGCAATTGAGGGTGCTGGTGTAGAGTTTCGAGGCATCAAGCGACTGCATTCTCGTTTTAACCGTATCAATTGGCATGGTTGTGTAGACGGTGATGATTCCAGCAAGGGATCCAATACCGAAGGTGAGACCCGAACCCAAAGGATCACCAGGCTTGATACCGTAGAATTGTTGCATCGTGGTCTTGATTGCATTGTAGGACCCAAGACGCACTGCTTGGTTAGCAGCCTGACGGAGTGTCACGGGGAGAATTCCTGCATAAATCCCTTTGATTCCAAGATCTTTAACCACTTTGAAACTAGCAAGTTTATTCTGGTATTTTGGATTGGCTGAAGACTTGTCGTCAATCAATGCGGTCTTAATTGCCTCAGCAGGAGTGACAGCCACTACTGATTCGAGCAAACCGGCCCCAAGTCCGGCAATAACACCCCGTGGACCCGAAAGCTTCCCGTCCTTATCAGCAAGAAGCTTTTTAATCGAGTCAAATCCAAGAAACCGGACCGATGCCTTCATGGTGTTTCCCACGACAAACGCAGGACAACCAACATATAACGCACTGACACCCTGGGTTCTTGCCACAGAATATATGACTTTCAACGGATTACGCGAGGTTTTCAGTGACTTATCCAAGAGCTGAAGCTTAGTCTTTGTGAACTCAAAAGGATAGGTAGCCACACCTTCAACGGCACCGGCCACACCTCCAGCAATGAACGATTTTATAGGATCGACCTTCTCTTTGGACATGATGATTTATGAGCTATGGGGAGTATAAGAAGAGCTGTATTATGGCCATCGTTATAAGTAGATGGTTAATAGATCAATGGCTGCTGGGTGAAATTTGTATATTTTTCTTGGATGAGTCAAAGAAAATTCGCCGGAGGATCAACCATACGGAAAATATTCGCTAAGGGTAGCGAACGGATCGTGAGAGGCAGCTGGCAGGTATAATGGGCCAGTGAAACTTGTTCCCGTGACGAAGACATATCTAAGACCTCCTAAATATCTATTCGAAGACCCACCTCAAGACCATTTCCAGACGTAACGATAACGATAACGATAGGATGCAACGCATTATTTCTAAGCAACATTTTTAGTAGCTCCGTAGAATTGTAACTTCAGATACTCCTACGAACAGTAGTCCAAATTGCGCCTCAAACGCCTACTTTACCATCCCATCTAAGCCGTCCTCGAGCCCAAAATTCAAGGACTACCACCCATCATATAATGTATCCCCCGTATATCTTCATCGTTCCCCTAGGATCGTTGCCCTGGCCAACCCCACCGAGACATCACATCAGCCGTGAAAAAGACAGAAAAAAAAACCGCTTTGTGGCTTCTTTGGATTTTTGATTTCGGAAAATGCCAAAATCAACGTCTTGGGCTATTAAGGATCGCTGAGACCAACCACAGCAACAGCATCAACAACAGCAGCAGCACCAAAATACACAAAAGATGGCCTTTGACGGACCTATTGAGTTGAATGATATACACACGACCCCACAGCATTCGCCCTATTCGCAGACGACGTTCCAGCCTTACGACCCCATAATCGATAAGTCTCGAGTGCGCAGTTCCATCGATCAGATGATGTCAATAGGGGAGGAAAAGAGCAGGAGCGCAGGGCGAGGAGGGTCTGGGGCCGGGATCCCCGGAAGCAGAACCGGGGGACGTAAGGGCTTGTTCATGATGATTGCAATATGTTTGGCAGTATTGATGTTTATGATCCATTTCTACGAGGCGTTGATCGTCCAGTATAACCCAATGTTGATCTCGATAGCCATTGGCTCGTTACTGGCGGGATTGGCACAGATGATCAATCAATATTACAAGAAATACTACCATATTTCAGGGATAGTGAAGTTCGTTGCGTGGGGAATGATTAATGGGATCATGACTGTGTATTGGATCGAGTTCTTGATTGCCCATTTCCCAAATATCTTTGTGCGTGTACTTGTAGATCAGTTGATAGGCTCTCCAACGTTTCAGTTTGTATTCCTTGTTTTGACTACGATATGGGATCGTCAGGACTTGCGTTCAAGCATCAAACTCCATTACTTTAAGTCGTTGAAGTTATCGTATTTGATCTGGCCCAGTTTTTCATTTTTATCATTCAGCATTCTTCCTCCTGAATTGATATTCCCTTGCAATTGTTTAGTGAATCTCATATGGAACGTGATATTGAGTTTTATCACTTGATGTGTATTGATGTTGAAGACATAAATACATGTATAGAGATCCAGCTCGACGATCTACGACCCTTTTGCTATTCATTGATATCTAGTTGAATCAGATACTACTACACCATAACACTACAAGATAATGTCACTTGAAGAATTGAAACTCCCACATATATTTCGCATGTGCGTATATAATAGAAGAAATATATACCAATTTGCTAATTACAAGACTGTTACACAGCTGACGGTGCCTCGGCCCCCAGTAGCTAACGCACCGAATTCACGATAACTTGGAGATCCCCGCCTTTCCCAGGCTTGCTGAGACATGACGCAGTGAGCCCGAACAACAGAAACATCATGTGTTCAAACCAGATATCCAAAAACAACGCGATCCACGAGAAGAAATTGAAATAGTTGAGAAACGACAAGTCGTTCGCAACCTGATGATAGTAGTAGCATCGGAGCAAATAGAGGTCGCATAACACCACCACGGCAAACTTGAATTTTAAAGGCTTCAATATATCGTAGAACTGATTCTTTTTCTTTTTAACTGTAGTCTGTGCAAACCCGAATATCTTTTCAAGATTTGTGGTTGTAAAATTGAAGTTACTCGACTTGATTAGGAGCTGGAATAGCTGGATGTTATTGCCTAATATTTTGAACACCGTTAAATAATACTCTACTCCACTGAGAGTCAAATATAAAATAAAGCTCTGGAAGTTCACTTCTTGAGAGTCTTCAAGTAAGACGAAGTTCATCGCTAACCAGGCTGCGTGTCTGGCTATTTGCAAGCATATTGTGGTAATTGTGAGGATATTTACTTTACCATACAGGTACGACTTGTAGATCACGAGCTTGAAAAGCATAGAGCTTATCAAACTGTATAACTTCAACCCAGATATCAAAGCCGAAACAAGAAAGAAAACTGACTTCAATGGATAATTATGGTTTATCAACTCAAATAGCGAATAGATAAAATGGCTATGACCGGTAGCACTTCTCGAACTGTCATCTTCGTCAGAATTGGTCAACAGTCTTTTATCTCCGGCCACCGAAGCCGGTTCTATTTTGTTTCGGTAGTCGTAATTGGAATTCCCATACAAAATAGCGATGAGAATCATCGACACCAACGTTATAACCTGCAAGTAGAACTGGCATTGTAAGATGAATCCGGTGTTTATTGTTAGAGGTAATTTCCGTTTATAGACCCCTCTGGCTATTGGAATAAACATTTTGGTATACCCCCGTCAGTGATTCGATACTGGATGTACTGATCCTTCTGAGCCTTCTGATCTCCCTATTGTTATCATTCTAGAGTGATCTTATTTGAAGCCCCAACAACTAGTCAATGAAGTGAACTCTAATAAGGTACCATGGCAGTTTTTGGTGTGATTTCCACGCAAACTTTTCATGTATAAATGGGTTGTGGTTAGTACTTTCGGGACAGTTGTCCAATATATGGTCAAAGCATTGGCACGGCATTGGCCAAGGTACTGTATTGAAAACAGTGTTAACCACGGGCGTTGTATATCAAATACAGGTCCTTCCACATAGGTGATAGTTATACTGCAACACATTTCTGAATAGTAGACTTGCTACTGTTGAGGGGCGCACAAGAACGGACTCCGAAAGACGCGTAAATGTAAAGCAGTCAATAACAAAAAGTTGAATATTTTGGACGTCTTAGGTGGAGAGCTGCGGGAAACCTCCCCATAGCCCCGAAGGAGGGCCAACGCCCACAATATTATGGATGGTATATTACCATCCATAATATTGCTGCTGATAAATCTACCCTTGGAAAACCCGAATAACTATATACCAGTAAATGTATACACATGCGGAGCTAACAGTTGTAATTAGGAGTTAAGATCCGATTTTTGCAAAATGGAAGGTGTATGTACATACATCACTAATCCAAGATGTAGAACATTCCTACCGCAAGTTTCAAACAGAGAATTTTTACAGCAGGAATGTCGAATACAGTAGAGGCTTATATTAGAGGCATGACAATGTTTATTTAAATATGGTTCGTAAATGTTCAGAAAAGAAGCGCCGGAGAGAAATGGTAACCGCTACCTTAAATAAGGTAGAATAGTAGAAAATGATCAGATTATGATAGCAACAATAGGTATGGTATATCAGCGATTATCGAGACAACGATAGCAAAATAGTAGTAATAGTAGTAATAGCAAGAAGAATTAAACAAGATATGAAAATGCGGGTTGGAATCTTAAGTGTGAGAGATGCTAACTTATATCAACACAGTGTCTGCAGATCCCATGAGAACAATCTATACAAAAACTATCCGCGCATAAATAAAACGGTATTTTTGTGTTTGTAAAGTTTTCTAGTTCCCAATCTTCCAAGTTGGTTTTGAAGACATTCAGATCCTTGAGGCCGCATTTGCAGCAGTTCCACACTATTTGGCCAGTTTCGATAAGTGTCTTAGTGAGTTCGTCTGATCGACTCTTCGTGGATGGGGCGGTGGATGCACCAGTACTCACCCCGGTACTTTTACTTGTAGTGGTATTGGTGGTCTCAGATTCGCCATCCAGGCCTGAGCTTGACTTGGTCCTTATTGTCTGCGTCTGCTGTGAATGGTTGGCTTTGAAAAGATTGAAGGAATGGATGGATGGAACAGAGTGGAGAGATCTCTCCTCCTTAAACGATTTCGATCTTTTCATTTTCATTTTGGGGTTCGTGAATAGCGTAGAAAGAAAGGTCATTATTGATACAAAAGAAACGGAGAGCTAGGTACAAAACAAGTGTTGAAATGCGAAAAGGAAACCTGGATATGTCTCTCCTTAAATAGAGCATATAATATCGCGATAGCAAATAAGGATTTTAACGTTACTATATATACTGTGTGTATATATACTACCAGTGAAGAAAAATTTCTTTTCTTCTCACAGCGATACTAGAATATACTATAAATCAAGAATAACCTTAAGTACATGTAGAATAGGATGCTGTGCTGAGTCAAAAATATGGTTATCTGTGTGGGTTTACGGAGAACAATAAAACATTTTTCAGCAATATTACCGTTATGCTTTCTGCAGTTGTAACGTTTTTTCGAGTCTATTTCTTTTCTTGGTTGTTACTGTTTTGCAAACGATAATTTTCTTAGCCTTGCTATACTCTAATTTCACTCAGGTGCGAATATTTGTACACTCCACTTCATGGGGCGAGCTTTAAGGTAAACGGTTTGACTTCTCCCGTCGGTAAAATGGAGGTCAGAAACCACCGAGAGGCTGTCGTGACTACTTCCGGAGCTGCTAGTACTTATAAAGGAATAAATAACACCCTAGAACAGAACGAGACTAAAGCTCCTGCGTCTCGCTAAATGCTGCAGAGACCGCACTACGGTGTTATCTTTTACTTTACTGTGAAAGGAATATCTCGTTTATTTGGCAATAAATGAGAAGAAAAATTTTCGTTTCGTGGCTGCTTCAATCTTCACTTCAACCTACTGAAGTCTGCCGTAATTAGCCATCGCGACGCTGCTGGTTAGTGCATACATGCAGACAGCTGGATATATTACTTACATTGCTGAATTTGATCACTTCTCATTTCAGATTGAGAATTTTAAAGCGAAATAAGAAACAAAAGAAATTAAAACCTATGCAAAACCGTTGCATAGAAAAGATCATAAAAAGAAAAGAGAGAAAATTTTTAATGGAACAAAAAATCAAAAAAAGTAAAGAAAAAACGGTTTTTGTGTTGTTGGTCTTGGAGGGACTTCCGTATTTTAAATTACCTTTATTAGTCTTCCAGCATGTATGTTTCTTTTTTACGTATGTTGCTTTTTATTATTCTCTTTGCATATCCATTAGGCTATGTTTCTGAATGATGTGAGTACCTATTGCGTCACGATGGCAGAAGAAAAGTGTCGTTATCGTTATCATGTTCGTAAACTGGGAACTATCGTAATCTATCTGTTGCATCATTCTTGAACAACACGTAATTCTCTTTACAATATTTAAGAAGCTTAGTAGTATATACGGTGCATCATGATCGTGGGGAGAGTTGCAACTGTCTAACATCATTCTCATTGAGAAGCGGCATAGCAATTGCGGTTTTGTAAGACATTACTTGTCGCTATGATGTTCATCATGATCATAAAGAAAAGCGCGTATCCTTTCCAGATCAATTTCAGGTCCGATCACGCAGTACAAGATAAGCAGGCACTCTTTCGTTGCATTTTCCGATCCGCTATGCGATCAGGCACTGGAATCTTGTAATCTACAAATTTCATTACATTTCCCTATTTCGTAACATACACATATCAATATCAAGCATGTTTGAATCATATAACGAAACTAGCAGGGTATCATGCAACACATCTTTTCCTTAGAGTTGATTTTTGCAGAAATGTGATGCCGGATATAAGAATACCGGGATATAAGAATGAGCGCATGATCAAAGCCCACACACAAAACTGTGTACATTAAAACCATTGTCTATATTAGCTTTCCTTGCTGTGGATTATAAATACCGTTGGCTTAAGACATACGACTTACGCCAAAATGAGTAGTGTCTGATAATTGTGTAACCCCGTGTCTAGTTGCAATTACCGAATGACGGATTTTAATTAGCTGTGCAAAAAATATCTTAAGCGATTGTGAACTTCTTAAGTTGATCTAGATGATATTGTCACCTTCAGATATATAGCTTGCTTGCTTCAAAATCTGTCCCCCAGCATCAATGATGTAATGAACTTTGTACTGACAGCTGGCCATCAATCATTAAGTGGTGCTGCGGAATAATATTTGCCGAAAAGAAACATATACCAATCCCCTTAAGTCAGTAACCAACGAATGTATGAAATTCTCTTTACGTCTTGAGATGCGTCAGCATGAAAAAGCAATTCTCTGCAAAATTCATCTAGATTCGCTCACTGAATTATACAGTGGACTAGATTTAGCAAACACTTTTGAGTACGACGTGCAAAAAAGTTGTCCGACATTCTCTCCTTTTTTCCTTCTTTCCACCTTGTAATCAAATGCTCCAAGTAATGTGGTCTCATTCAAACAATCTGGTCACCTCCATACAAATAGCTAACTAAATTGCTTTACTTGAAGTACTCACTCCCAACAAGGTGGCTCGTACTTCCTTGCTTTTCAGGGAACACGCATTTTGACGTACCCGACAACTTGTCGGCCAATAGAAACCCAGAATCTGGCTTCAAAAAATAGCTTCAGGACTGGCCTCTGCGAAAGAATGGTAAAGGGAGTCCTCAGCTTTTAAGTGTGAAAAAAGATGAAATAGATAAGTACGGGGCAATTATGGTAATCAGGATGTATTTTTAAGTCATTCACAGTGTAAGTCACGTTTGGCACGACTTTTTTGAGGCAACCAGTTCAAAATGGGGCAACTATATTTATATGCCCTATCTTTATTTAGAGAAAATCAGAGTGAATGTAGAGGTCAAAGCTACTATGTAAAGCTGATTTCAAGGGTGTTTTCACTTACCTAATAAAATAACACTCTACCAGAACATTTATAGCAAAGGGTTGATAAAGATATTCAAATCACATCAGTTCCTCCTCCTTTTTTTTGTTCCTTGATGTCTTTATTAGTTGATATTCAATATACCTCGTATCTTGTTCTATTTTGTACCCTATACTCCTAGTATTCAATCGCATTTGCATTTTTATCTTCGCTTTGCTTCTTATTTGTGTCTCTGTTCTCCTCTTCTTAGGCTATTTTGTTAGTCAACCCAATTATAGGTGAATCATGAATCCGACCTCATCATTGACAGCCGTTCAACAGATCAGACTTCTCGCGGCCAAACACGAAAGAATTGTGAAGGAGACCATTGTTCTTGGTCAATTACTCAATGAGCAGAACATTAATACTGCTGACGCCTGCCGGTATATGATTGATTACTGTCAAAGCACGCCGGACAAATTCTTAACTCTGCCAGATCCCTTACACCCAGCCCAGAATCCTTTCACGGCTCCCAGTGATATTCCGAAGACCACCAAGAAGACCCAGCAGAACTGCTGCATTATAATGTAGCTTGAAGCTATTGGGTTGGTTTTGGGGTTATCATGAAGTTTGTAGCTAGTTAGTTCTGGTTATGGGCGATGCCCCGCTGTTTTTCTACTATATAGGCTTTAATACTACAAAAATTTCAATTTTTTTTTTTTTTTTATTCGGTCGTAACTACTGATGCCGGAGTAATGCAGCTAGCAATATCTGTAATACAAGAATAGAATAGAATAGAAATAGAAGTAGCAGTAGCAGTAGAAGATGGTGGTTAATAATCCAAATAACTGGTAGGTTTCTAGAGCTATTTTGTTCACTTCTGGCGTTTTAACTGGTATGTTTACTAACATGAGATTGCATTTAGGCACTGGGTGGAAAAGAACGTATTTCCATGGTCAAAGGAATACATCAACACAAGCTTGTCACCATTAAAGGTTGAGAATGCCGCCGAATGTCCTGTTCCTGTAATTATTGTTCAGTCAGTCGATTCGGTCACCGGCGACGCGGACATGTCTCAACGGAAGGGCAAGGCAAGAATAATTTACGACATCAAAATCGAGTTCACCATCAAGGGAATTGACAGTGATGAGAAGGAACTCTTCAGTTCAAAGGTGATTTTGCCTGAGTTTGTGCATGATATGGATGCTGACGAATATGTGTTTGATCTCAAAAACAAAACCATTGATTACGAATATGTGCAGACAGTCAAAAAGACGTTTTTTCCTAAAGTGATCGAGACTTTGTCGAAATATCAGGCGGATGTAATTGCTGAACATGAAAGTGGCTTGAAACACAGCGGCTGAAGGTTCATACTGCAGGTTACTACTACATTTATAGAGACCGCAGGATCGCTGTATAGAGCCCCTCGAGGCAGTAAAAGCCTCATGATAGATAGATCAAATGATTATTAATTGCCCACTTTTTTATGTAATATTTAGTTAACGTTTTGTCAGTGATCTTTTTTAGCCTTTTGGTCCGAAAGAACTTCGGAAGAAGATGCTGAAAAATGAGAAAAGTTTTTAGCAGTGAAAATTAATAAAAATTAATAATCCGTCATTTTATTATGCCATGGCGATATTGTGGTTTGTAGATCCATCTTATAAAACTCGGTGGTTATTCTTCTTTCTTCTTCCTTGGACTTTCTCGGTATTCCATTCTGGATCGTTTAAACAACAACCAAAAATAGAGAAAAATGAGTTTATTCACTCCAATTGATGAGGCAATACAGCATTTCAGTAAGCATTGATTTGATCTTTCACCTTGAGACTCATACGAAAGTTACTAACAGATGAATTTTAGAAAACGGTGAGTTTTTGATTGTCATGGACAATGAGTCCAGAGAAAATGAAGGAGATTTGATCATTGCAGCCGAACATATAACCTCGGCTAAAATGGCCTTTATGGTCCGGGAAACCTCGGGGTTCATCTGTGTGCCCTTAACTCATGCTAGAGCCGATGAACTCGAACTTCCACTCATGTTACCACCTCACTTGCAAACGGATCGTCATGGTACTGCTTATACTATCACTGTCGACTACAAAAACGGAACCACCACTGGTATTTCCGCCGGTGATCGTGCTTTAACTTGCAATAAATTGGCAGATCTTACGACCAAACCTCAAGATTTCTTAAAGCCGGGTCATATTGTTCCTTTAAGAGCAGCTAAAGGGCTTCTTAAAGAGAGACAAGGTCACACTGAGGCAGCTATCGAACTTTGTAGATTGGCAGAGTTGAAGCCGGCTGGAGTACTTTGTGAGTTGGTGAGAGAAAGCGATGGTCTTATGCAAAGATTGGATGACTGTGTTGAGTTTGCCAAGAAGCATAACTTGAAATTGATAACTATTGATGCTTTGAAGGAATATGCCAAAAGCCATTGAGGAAGCTCGTATTTTTAGTATTTATACGTTATTACATGATGTATATGTATAGAATACAGCATGATTATGAGAATATGAAAGGGAGTGTAGAAGAAAAATATTAATATTACGAAATTGCATCAATTATATTACGAGATTCAGGCAATGACTTCGTATGATTTTTACTATGAGATACGAGATAGAGAATATAGTCATTGATAACAACATTACGTTACTATAGAGAATATAGCTGTTATTAGCAATGTTATAATTATTTGCAATATGATAGAAAAGGTTGCGATTCGTACACAGTCTGATATTTTATCCAACTAAGAGTAATTTAAATGGACGAACATAATGCCTATCTAATACATGTAATCTTTGGTCATTCTATTGAAAACAAAAAGGCAACAAAATGTCAACAATTACTGTATTATTACTATTACTATTACTATAGATCATCATCAAATTGTCTCTCACAGATCATCGCGGCTGAGGGGAAATACGTCCCATAGATAGCCTATAGCCCGTAATGATCCAGCAAAAAGTACCCCCAAACACACCGTCATATTTGTCTCCATACACTATCAATATAAACTTGCAGGAACTCTTTAATACAATCCCTCTGCAGTAACTCCTAAATCCGCTCTAAATCAAAGTCTCATCTGACCATTGCCCCCAGCTGGTCACTGTATTATGAAAATCTCATAGTTAATTGGCCAGTGAACCGAAAACTCCTCGGGGAAAAAACATCCCCCTCCTTCTCCCCTTGCGTAATTTCCCAAATATTGTGGAGAAAGCCATTTTCAATTTTCATCTATCGTGTGGAGATTTCTAATCTTGTATCGTTCTTATCGGGGGATGGTATTTACAGTCAGATATTCATTGAAGCGCCTCAATAATCGTTGAACACTCTCTATTACACTCTCTATTACACAAACAAAAGCAGGGATTACCACAAGTAAAATACACCAAAATGCCATCTATTCAAGAAGTCTCGAAACATAATAATAAGAAAGATTGCTGGGTTATCGTCCATGGAAAGGCCTATGATGTGACCGAATTCTTGCCTTCTCATCCTGGTGGACAGAAAATCATCCTCAAATTTGCTGGTAAGGACTGTACTAAGAAGTTTGATCCTGTTCATCCTCCTGACACTCTTGACAAGTATCTTCCTAAAGATAAGCATCTTGGTGATGTTACCGGGCTTGGATCACTGGAGAAGAAAGAGGAGGTGGTTACAGACCCGGTTGAGATCAAACGGTTGGACCTTGTGAAACGCAAGCCTCCTTTATCACAGATCTACAATCTTACTGACTTTGAATTTGTTGCTAGAAGAATTATGGATCGTAATGCTTGGGCATATTACTCTTCAGGATGTGATGATGAAATCTCCTTAAGAGAAAACCATTATGCATACCAACGGATCTTTTTCATCCCAAGAATTCTTGTAAATGTTTCTAATATTGACTTCTCCACCACTATGCTTGGATGTCGCACCAAGGTTCCATTCTATGTTACTGCTACTGCATTAGGGAAATTGGGCCATCCAGACGGTGAAAAAGTGTTGACCAGAAGTTGTCATAGTCAAGGAGTGATCCAAATGATCCCTACTTTGGCCAGCTGCTCGTTTGATGAGATCGTTGATGAGGCAAAACCTGGTCAAGATCAATGGTTTCAATTATACGTCAACTCGGACCGTACAGTGACCGAAAAGTTGGTGCGTCATGCGGAAAAACGAGGTGTCAAAGGATTGTTTATCACTGTTGATGCTCCACAATTAGGAAGACGTGAAAAGGATATGAGAACCAAATACGAGGCTGATGCTGCAGAGGTTCAAAATGAAGATGATGTAGACCGGTCTCAAGGTGCTGCTAGGGCCATTTCATCGTTTATTGACACTGGTTTGAACTGGGAAGACATCAAATGGTTCAAATCCATCACGTCTATGCCGATTGTTCTCAAGGGCGTGCTTTCTGTTGCAGATGCTCTTAAGGCAATCGAGTATGGCGTTCAGGGAATAGTTCTTTCCAACCATGGTGGTCGTCAATTAGAGTTTTCGAGATCAGGAATCGAAATCTTGGCGGAATTGATGCCTATATTACGCCAACGCGGTCTTGAAGACAAGTTAGAGGTGTTTGTAGATGGTGGAGTTCGTCGTGCAACTGATGTGCTCAAAGCTATTGCCCTTGGAGCGAAAGGGGTTGGTATTGGTAGACCATTCCTTTATGCCATGTCCACTTATGGAGATAGTGGAGTCAAAAAGGCGTTCCAAATTCTTAAGGATGAATTATTGATGAACATGAGACTTTTAGGAGTGACTTCGATTGATCAATTGAATCACGAGTTTGTTGACACCAAGAACTTGATCAACAGATTCCAGAGCGGCGACAATTTGTTCAATGCTGTGTATGAATCATTAGACCACCCTCAGTTCAAGGGGAAGCTTTAAATATTATTAATTATATTAGTACAAATAAAATACATTACAGATATTACAGATATTATGCTACTGGTGGCCGCCAGCCGTAGAAGAAATGAAGTTACATATATGAGCCTGCATCATGAATTTAATAGAAATGTTATTTAGCGGAAGATCTGAATTCAGCTGACGGAATTCCGTCTTTTGAACTCGATGTAGTTGAAGTGATCCTCTACATTGTTGTTATTATTATTATTTGTAGTTGCAGTATGTTGACCGAGCTCACTTTTGATTTTTGACTTCAATTTATGAAGCTCGCGATCAAGATACTCGCGGCGATGATGCTCGTGATTGTGGTGATGATGATGGCGCTGATGATGGTCGGTTAATTGCTCAATTAACGTGAAATGTTTCTTTAATTCCATAGAATGGCCTATTTTATCAAGAGCGAGATCTGAATTGTTGTTGGCTGCCAAAGGGCTATCATTTTCCTTTGTTTTGCTCCCACAATGAATCTTTTCCCCGCAGATAGCTTCGCTGAGGTATCCCGAGGACGAGTCGCTATTATGTCCCTTCAAATAAGGTGAAAGAACATCACTATTATTTGCTCTCAGATACAACGAGAGGTTATCCTTGTCTCCGTTGTTGTTTTTGGCAGCTAGCTGGCCAATCACAACTTTTCTCTTATGTAATTCCATGGTTATTGGCAGTTGCTGAGGGATTTGAATTTCTGTGCTTTCTTCTCTGAATTCCAGGCTCGTCTGGGGAATAGAATTCCGCCTTGTTTCGAGGGCCTTCAAGTAGTTATTTGAGCAGCTTCTTGAAACGCCAGGATGAGTTGATTCATGTGCTCTGGTGGCTGCATTATTGCTTGTGGTTTCTTGTAATGCTAGGAAATCCGGGGTTTTAATTGGCTGAAACTCGATGTTTTCTGGGGCGGAGAGATGGATTGAGTTGGAACGTCTAGGAACTGGACTTTTGATTATCATTGTTGTGTTATCACTTTGTCATTAATGTATTACACATTCATAGAGATAAAAGGTATGATACTGACGAGACAGCAACATAAAGCCAGAAAATAGTTCAAAAGACCCCCAAAACACTTGTGAAAACCTAAGGGATAAATTATATAGGTTTTGTGGGCTGCCATAACCGTTGTGGGGGGGAGCAGCCCCAACTGCGTCGCTTAGGCCGCAGATCACTTCATGGAACTTAATGGCGTAAAGGATCAAACTTAAAGGGAAAATGGAAAAAGAAAGGCTGCCAAAGAAATGCTCTTAGCAGCCCAGCATCCTAGCAAGTGTTGCAAGCAAATGAGGACTCGACCGGGAAGTACTATATAGGGATCACACAATGAATGAAAAACAAGGAATATGTTCCAGATGGTTCGGGGTGGATCTGACTGTGTCAATGGTAAGCAGAGTTTAGGGTCATCGTCTGTCATCACGGGATGGTATTATTGATATACGGTGGATGGGATTTGAAGCGGAGGCCGCCAATTCCATTTATCTGTCACTTTCCCTGTGAGATGCTTACTTGCTAGTTGGTACTTGCTATTAGTGTCTAAGCCATGATATCTGTATAGATGCTGTCACTTCACTGTATGGAGATGTCTTGTGTTCTACCGGCTAAACTAATATGTACTTATAATGCTAATGGCACTCAGAGATGCTGTCCGGTTTTATATTATGGAAATTTGATTCTTTGAAACACTGGCTATCATAGTAGGCGCACAGCGATATCACAGCACACACGCTCACACACTCACACACATACATACACATACATACACAGAGAGATAACAATGACAGAAGTAAAGATAAAGTTGTCCACACAAGGTTTTAACGACTCGAGTTGCCCAATTCTGAAAGAGAAGCTCCAGACATTATTAAAGGATGAAGCACATACCTCGCTAAATGAGAAAGCATTGACGGAAAACATATTAAAGAGATTGAAGAAGTCGTCGTCCCTCTATAAGTTCATTGTTACTACAAATGTAGTAACGGTTTCGGAAGGCACTGATCATCTCAAGATGAAAAGCTCGTTTGGAAGTGTTTGGGATGGTGAAAAGGATGGGTTTCTCGTCTTCAAATTAGAGCTCGGTTCAAAGATCTACTTGATTTCAATAATATGGATCTTTACGGATTGATTGATTGATTAATTAACTGAATATATTTTTCTATCTATTCCTAGTTCTTATGACAATATATTATAGAATATGTTTAAATTAACTCTTCTGTACGTACTATTCCTTTGGCTCGTTTGGATCAATATGGATGACCTTGTCGGCATTCAATAATCTCAATGGATCCAAAGCCATTTTAACTTTTCTCATCAAGCTGACAGTGTCCTGGCCAACTTCCTCAATAAGATACTCTCTTTTCCCGTATCCAACACCGTGTTCACCAGTACAGGTACCCTCGTTCTCTAAAGCACGATCAACCATTCTATCAACCAAACCCTCGGCAGTTTTACGGGAGCTTTCGTCATACAAAATAAATGCATGGAAATTTCCATCCCCCACATGTCCTACAAGCGTACCTGTAAGCCCAGACTTGTCAATATCTTCTTTGGTTTGCTTTAAAACTGTGGTAAGACGTGAAACCGGAACTGCAACATCTGTAGTCCAGACCTGAATTTCAGGATTAATTGCCTTTCCTGCATTTATTGTTGACCATAACGCAACTTTACGTGCCTGCCAAAGCTCTTCGATATCCTCTTCGGTTTTAGCAAACGTGAATCCGTTACATTTATGCTTTTTTGACACTTCTTCGACCTGACTAATCATTTCCTTGATGGCCAGTTTACTTCCCCCAACCTTAAAGAAAATAGTTGGTTCTTCACGCCAATGACGTGACGTAGCCCCGACAGAATTGATACATTTCATCATTCCATCATCTAAAAGCTCAACTGCATTCACTTGAAGTCCTCTAGAAACAATATCCTGAACAGATTGTGCAGCATCTTCAATACTATTGAAACTCGTGACAACAACAGATTCATTCTGGGGCTTGACGTTAAGTTTCAATACAGCTTCGGTGACTATCCCTAATGTTCCTTCTGACCCAACAAATAAGTTGGTCAAGTTGTACCCAGCTGACGATTTTCTTGGTCTTTTCTTGGTCTTTATGATTGTCCCGTCTGCAAGAACAACAGTGACACTGAGAACATTATCCTTCATAGTTCCCCATCTAGCAGCATTGGTTCCCGAACATGATGTAGCGATCATTCCTCCGATCTCCGCCCCTGGACCTGGATCTGGGCCAAACATCAACCCTTTATCTTCCAAATAGTCAGCTAAAGACTCCCATGGAACAGCAGGCTGAACGACAACATCCAAATCCTCGGTATGTAAATCGAGAATATGATTCATTTTGTTCATATCAATACAAAGCCCGCCTCTTGTTGAAATAAAGTGTCCCTCAAGAGAAGTTCCCCCAGAAAAGGGGACAACTGGAACTTTATATTTGAAGCAGATCTTCATGATCTCTGACACTTGTTCAGTGGAGTTTGGATATACAACGGCAAAAGGCTTCTGATCCTCGGTAGCATGATGTGAGTTCCAGTATGTGTCAGAATGATGTTTGATTTCAGAGTCAAGAGTCGAGGTACTTTCAAGTCCAACAAGCTTTTTGATCTCCTCAAATGCCTTCAAGTAATCGTCACTGGATCCATATTCAGGTGCCCCGAGGGATTCTAATTTGGTGATACTCTCCAAAGGAAAAGACTGTTTTTGTGAACCAAGGACATTAACATTACCATTGGAAATAGCAAGACCCACTGCAACACCAGCACCGAGCAAACCGGCAGTTTTCAAAAGCGACGATGATCCTTTGGATGGTTTTGGCCCATTTGGGGTATTTCTGCCTTCAATTGTACTTTGGAATCTCTTGAAAGATCTCAGGCCCTGGACCAATTGTCTACCAACTCTTCTAGTTAACATTGTTAGTCTTATCTGTCGGAAGCTAGCAATAAGAAGCTAGCAACAAAAAGGAATATGAATTAAAATAGCAGTAGCAATCAAAATGATAGCCACTTGAAGGAATATGAATATAAAGCCCAGTTTTTGTGGGAGATTCTGTTGGTGCTCTTCGAGATGTTATCAATAGATGGGTTTATTTTTCAGATACTGAGAGGTTTTCTTGATTTGGTTTTTCTGTGGGGATTCCATGGATATTTATACCATCAGGCAGCTGGGACACCATCCGACCATAAACCTTGGTTGAATGACTCAAGATGCTGAGTTAGTGTCGCTTAAAGAACACTAAATGGGATTTGGTGGTAGAATGAAATGGGATGGCGCATTGTCAGCCTCATAGTTACTGGTGGTTGTTCTGCTTCTCGCCATGTGTGTCTCTTCTTTAGTGCGTATCTCGCGTGGGGTGAAAAATTGGGGAAAAAAATTTTATTCAACATCGCATTAAGCAACAGGTGAGGGAATGGCCCACTATGTGCTACATTTTGCAGAGGGAGGATCGACTTTCAGAGAGTTTAATTTACCAAAGACAGTTCAAGGTGTGTTCGTTCCGTTTCTCCACTTGACTCAGGTTTGTGTATTTCTATTTGGTCTATTTTCGGATTGTACAAGATGGATAAAATATATTAAATGTTAAGGCAGACTTTTATGGGGGTATTAAACAAAATAATTAAAAAGCAATCGTAATTAGCAAAAAAAGATAGAGATAAAAATAAAAACAGAAAGATCATGAGAAAGTCTAGTACAAGTACTTGAAAGCAGGATTCTTGTCTCCGGCTTGGATTCTCGATCTTTCGTCTAATTGGTTGAAAGCATCTTGATATTCAGGAGTGCTCTTGCGTTTGTTACTAGCGAAGATAGTGAAGAAATAGATCACCATGAATGCCATTGAGAAGACAACGAAGGCAATACAGATAGACAACCCTTTGATGTATCTAGGAGCTTCGGTGTTGAGGAAAATATAGGTGGAGATAATACCACCGATATTACCAAACCCAATTTGCCAAGCAGTTCCAACGGATTTTCTCAAATGTCCTCCGAAATTCAAAGAGGTCCAACAAACTAAGATAGGCATGGCAGAGTAAAGACCCATGGCCGAAAGGAAACAACCACCGTATCTTGCGTTGACGTTGTCCTTGCAGGCAAGAACGATAGAAAGACCAATGATAGCAAGACATCCATTGAACAATGCAAATGGGAGTCTGATCTTTGAGTAATCAGAAACAAACGAAACAATGTTAGACCACCCGAATGCAGCAATCCATGGGTAAATCGAACGTTGGTTAGCAGCTTCACCAGTGTAACCCATGATTTTAATAATCGAGGTTGCGAAATAAGCGTAACCGTAGGAAGGAATAATAAGACCGAAATAAGCCAAAGCAGCAATCCACACCATAGGCTCCTTGAAGACTTTACCAACATCTTTGAGAGAGTTTTTGAGCTCGAATCCAGAGTTACCGGCATAAACCTCTAATTTCTTCTTCAAGAAGATTCTCTCGTTTTCCGTCAAGAATCTACAGTTCTCAGGGAAATCAGGGACAGTGAAGAACAACAAGATAGCCAAACCAGCAGTGAAGGTACCTTCAACAATGAAAATCCATTGCCAGCTCTCAATTCCATATCTACCATTCAAATCCTTGATTCTGTAAGCAATAGCACCACCAGCACCACCAGCCAAACAAGTACAAGAGAAGAAGGCCGAGAATCTTCGCTGGGACTCTGAATTCACGTAGAAGTTAGCCAAAATGTAAAAAATAGCTGGGAAAGAACCACTCTCGAAGATTCCAAGCAAGAAACGGCAGGCAGCCAAATCACCAAAGTTTTTCGAGAAACCCATACCAATGGTGACACAGCCAAAGAAGAAAATGCAACAGGATAACCACACATGAGGCTTAATGAATTTCAAGGCGTAATTTGAGAAGACCTCAAAGAAAATGTATGGAACAAAGAACAATGTAAGACAGGTGTTGAATTGTTCTCCTTTCAAACCAAGAGACTTTTCAATCCCGTAAACCTTGGCGTTTGAGATGTTAACTCTGTCCAAGAACGCAAGGAAGTACAAAAGCATCAAAGGTGGAACCACACAGAGATCAATTTTCATCATCAATTTACGGTGGTTCACACTGTAGGTGGCGGCAAGCTCCTCCACATGTTTTTCCTTCTCTTCAGCAGTGGTGAAGTTATTCACCGGTATGTTTTTCTCAGCATCGGTTGTGCTTATTGATGAATGTGCGGAGTTCGCAGCTTCAGCTACTTTGTCAGACATGTTGTATGTGTTTTATATTTAAGTCTTTCAAGTGAAGATGTAATTTCCAGAACTATGGGAAGAAACTATGAATACAAATGAAATTTCTACTAAATCTGGGGAAACTCGAGATATTTATACCCTGCTAAATCCTACTATTATCTCCATTGTACTATAACATGAAAATTTTTTTTGTCTCGTTGACTAATATGTGATTCATAGGTAGCTGTTTTACTGATAATAATTTTCAACTTCGGTAACGGCGTAAACTTGTATACTATATTTTAAGTATTATGGGAATTTTCACGTATCATCGGATATAAGCTACTGCAGAAACATGCGCTACTCCACTAATTTCATATTGCTATTCTTACTTTATTTTCGATTATGGACCTATTATACCGAAACCGGACTCTACGATGGGGAAACCCACCATAGTTGCTAGTTGCTGCCAGGGTAGGCGGAGAGGTTCTTCTGTCTTGGAGTGTCCAGTTATTGAATGGCTTTCCATCACAAATATCATCAATAGTTATTGCCCCAAAGCAATAGAAACTCCTCAGCCGTTAATGCGAGCTTCACACAACAATGGCCAAAATAAAACCCTAATTCAGTAGAAGTATAGAAAAGTGCAGCAGCAATTCAAACAATTTAACTAATTGTGCTTAATGGAGAAATGGTAGTTGCGTTATCTAAATCAAAAATGAGTCACTTGTAAACAAAATTTAGAAAAACAGTCCAAGCCAAGGTTTTCTGCTCATGTGACGTGCGGGAGGGCCGGTTACAGGAGAAGGAAATTCAGGAATAATATTGTTATTTATGTAAAGAGAGAAAGAGAGGTAAAGATAGATTGTTTGTGGTGTATAGGTATACCCCAGATTATCTTTTGACAGATCAATGGCCTCATGTTGAAAATAAGCGAATGAAGCTTTCGATTGCATAACTTCTTTTGAGGAGTTTTGACACAAAAATGGCAAATTCGCTATTGTACTGCGGTTATTCAAGGATACTGCGATAGCCGAGACGCACGGGTGAAATTTATGGGGCGCGGAAAACCTTTAATAGCCGGCGGACCCGTGCATGTGGTATATTGTGGGGCTGTGCATCTTAGCTATGATGGTGACTTTGACTGTAATTAGACATAAAGATTAACTTATTGCTTATAACCTGTTCGCTTTCAAACTATTTTGTTCAATCAGGTACCATCTTGGTCAATGAAATTACGATAAACATGAATAATTTACTATATTTGAAGAATAGCCGATACGAAATGAATACAGTAATGAAATGCTCGTAAGTGTATTAGTACATTAATTATAGAAATAAAAGAAACACTAGACGGTAACCAGAATCATAAATTGTGGCTGACCATTCATAAATTGACTAATCAAATTCCTCAAAGCATTCCACAACACTCTTGAGCGACTCAATGGTAGCATTAACGATGGTTCTGAGTAATCTGTCAGTAGTAGCCTTGAATTCTATCAAAAGAGTAGATGAATCGGTATTATAAGCTATCTGAGTTTCGGACTGATTGAGAACATTATCTGCTTCCAATGCCTGTTTGGATATTGTCGCCTGTTTATCGCTGGCTAATGGCACTTTCAAAAGTCTATGGTATAGATGTTAGTTTCTTGTATTTCTTTTCTTGGCTGGCTCCAGAGTACAAAAGTAGCATATAGATACAGTTTACTCACAGTATGTGATCAAGTGACATTATATTAGATTCTGTTTTATATTGGCTTCTTGCTGACTTCTAGATCAATCTCTTTAATATACCAAAGCTCTCTCTGAAAGAGTCTTTCCTCAGATAGATATTACATTTCAGATTCAAAAAAAAGTAAAAAAAAAAAAAAAAAAAAAAAAAAAAAAAAATTAACAAAAAAAAAATAGAAAAGATAAAAAAAAAAACAAAATAGAAAAAAACAAGAAACAAACAAAAAAACAAAAAAAAAAAAACAAAAACAACAGCACCAGAGCACAACACACACCAAAACACAAACGACACAAACAAACCTACAAACCAAAGGACACAGACCAACCTCATCACA